>CM061047.1:68394178-68854178 GCA_030762985.1 Adelphocoris suturalis
TTTAAAATAAGATTATATACCCTATTACCTACCTAGCTTGAAAAAAATCGGACCAACAGATGATGATGAGAAGTCGAAGTTCTGAGAAATTCACGTTTACGTATCCGACAGACTACTGTTGATTCGACGGCATTGAAAATTATAAAGGACCGTCTAGAAGCTAACTAATCCTTGAAAATGTCATTGGAATCAGACTGAAACTTGGTATATTTTTGGGTGTGACAAGGATTTACCACAGACAGACAGACGCGGAACCGAAATTGATCAGCAAGGTCTGAAACGCAAATAGCAAGTGGAGATTTTGATTTTGGAGGACAACAATTTTTTCGACTTCTATCACGAACACGAAGTTTCTCTAATTTTGGTAGCGAGGAAACAAAAAGGAGGTATGTGGCGGAAGAGTCTTGATGTGTTAGTGTGGTGGAGTGGAGAGACTGATGTTTTGGCTAGCTAGCTCATTGGGGTAGTTTATCAATTATGAAGTGTCTTTACCGATACTTTCCCAGTCCTTGTAGCTGGCGTCTGATTGTTAGCATCCCTATTGTACGGGTCCACCCTTCCGTCCATCCGACGAACTGTATAGTTTCATTTTAACACAGAATGCGTTTTAGCCTTGGCATCTCCAACCGAAAACGAAACGTTTATGTGTAACGAAAATGTGTTGCAACAATTTCTGATGATTTCCGCTTACAGCCGAGTAGTCGCTAGGGAAATGGTGCTTCGTCATTTTTCATTCCACATAATTCGTTGACCATCCGTTCGAAAGCTCTATATTTATCCGACCATATTACGTTTTCTACTGCGAAGTGCGTGGCCAACAAGCTGAGTTATGAGTACGGTTATTTGAATTATTGTTTACACGATTATTGTTTACACACAGGTGATCATTCTCAATAATTGATATTGTGAACATACGTGTAACCGCTTGTGTATTTCTGATGATTTCATTGAGCTGGTGGTGAGTCGTTGGGCTTGTGATAAATATATAAAACAACTTGACGTTGTAGTCATAAGAATAAAATACTCTGCAAAATCTGAGTCATTCTTTTATGCGTTTTTTACGGGTTTATGTGAAACGCGTGAGCTAAAAGACATTCTATGTTTCAATAATTTCTTTCGAAGTATGTAAAAAGAGGTAACTGGAGGTCCAGGGGGCTCGCCCCGAGTTTTCCATAAGAGAGAAAACTGTACTACCCACTTAACTTAGCTTTGCTATCGTCAAGTATTCTCATGAATGAACTTTCGTAATATACCCCACTCCAGTAATCATAGTTCATCAACCTTTCAGATGATTCTTGAATTTACCGTTGAACTCTGCCATCAGTCCTAAACTAAATTCCTTGCTCCCTTCGGTATATCCGTAAAAACAAAAATACGATCGAAGACGTTTAAAAAAGTTGAAGCCGCAGAAAAGAGACGTAACGGCTGATTGGTAATGATCTATTTCAATTCGATAAGACGCTTGGTTAATCGCGATTTAATAAAATCTCTTCCTTGAGATTAAAATTGATTACTGAGACGAAGCACTGGGACAGCAAATGGAGGGGAACTGCTAAAAATTACTTTTTACGCTCGGTCGACTAAAAGAGGGGGAGAAAGATCCGAGTGGGAGGAATGAAGGGGAAAGAGTGCTTGGAATATTTTCTGAAGGGCCCTTATAATTTATATCAAGGGATTCCCTTCCAGGATTGACCTCAGGTATCCGCCCCTTTTTCCGCTCTATGCCGAACAGCCCATTCCGCGAATGAAACTCTCATTCGTAGGTTTGGATAGTGTGACATGCAGGTATATAGAGAACTCTCAGCTTGATGGATATGGAGTGATTTATTCGGTCCCTTGTGCTGGTTTATATACAGTCCTGAACGGAAGGGAGGGGGGAGGGGAGCCCCCAGCCGGGCAAGGTTTACAATAACAGGCTCCAATAGTAGCATATATATAGTAATTAGCCTATTTTATATCTAGTCTTAGTTGTATTATTATATTTTTGAGTTTTTTTAAATCCACATTGGGGGATAAACAGTGGTCATCACTTTACCCCTAATTTTCCCCCCCTCCGAGTTGCCAGTGGAGTCCATGATGGCGCTCCTTTTTAGTCAAGGATGGCAACATGGCTCCCCTTAGAATCGTGCCACTTCCAGTGTCCCTTTAGACACCTTGTTCAATGCCGCTAATGACCCTTCAAGTTGAGATGCGGCTTACGCCTTAAAAAAAAAAAATAAATAAAAAAATAAATAAAAATAACAGGCTACAGGGTATGGTGTTCACAACACACTTCCCCCTCCTGGAATTTTATTTTTTTCAAAAACTGAAATTTCATAGTTCTGTTTTGCTAGTTTTAAGTTGGTTCTGTGATTTACAATGTTACGGTAATAGGCTTGACCCGATTACAATCACAATTTCGACTTTCAGAGATTGAGGAGGATAGTGTGGGCAGCCGTAGTGGGTGATGAGCGCCAGAGCAGTGTTGGGCATAATCTTATCATCGAATACGAATACGATTGTATTCGCGATAACTATTCGTTGATTCTGAGTCAACTGCGATTATATTCGTATTCGTGTAATCGTATTTGTCTGTCGGCGATTACACGAATACAACCCATAAAAATGCGTCACGGCCATCAATTTCAATTGGGCGTCCCTCCTAAATCATGCGAAGCCTTGGAAATATTACCTAGCTTCAGAGGGACGTCATTAAAGCAAATTCAACGATTGGAGCCAAGCCTATTTGTCTCAAATCTATTTCAATAGGACGTCCTTCTGAAGCTAGGTAACATTAACAAGGCTTCGCATATTATAGGAGGGACGCCCAAGAGCTGGACCACAGTGAATCTGACGGTTCAATTGTGCCGTCCTCGAAGTTAAGCTCTTGCTTAGTTTTTTTGTAGAGAGCCGGAGGCAAGTGGTAGAGATGAGCGTGAAAAGGAGGGGGGGGGGGCAGTTTTGATGTGATGAAAAATTGGATTAGGTTCCGGGTTCCTTGCCAGAGAGTAGTCCTGGAGTGGCCTGTGAACCCTTGGAGCTACTGGATGAATTGCAGAACAGCAAGACTCGGAAGGAGAAACGAGTTGAACTGTGTCGCTGACGAATTTTTGTGTAGAAGAGTCGATCATGCGTTTGTTGTGGAGGTCGACAAGGAGCCTGTGAAGGACTAGGAAATCGGCTCCAATTATAGGCGAGGTGACCTCTGCAACCGTAAACTCCCATTCATCAGCTGGGAGAGAAGGCAGGTGAACTGAAGCGATATCAAGGGGTAGCCCCTTCCAGGATTGACCTCGTGTATCCGCCTTTTTTCAGCTTTAGTCTGCTTACAGACTGGAGCTGCGCTAAGAGCAAGGGAAGAGAGCGAAGAAAAAAAACGCAGGTAGGCATATAATGGAGCGCAGAGTGGGGCAGCGCCTCAAGGTCGAGCAAAGATGGCAGGATGAGATCGAAAAAATCAAGCCAGTTACCATTGTAACATGAATCCTGATGATTTAATTGGTATTGTGTTCAGGAAAAAACCTTTATGGGATCAGAGGGATCCAATGCATCATAATCGGTATATATCCTCCTGGATATACATCATATCCATCCGAAAATATTCATGAAACCTGCCGGACTCTTTTCGAAGTTCATTGTACAAATGATGACATTCCCCGTGTATATGTCTCGATTAATTTATTATGTGAATCCCTTCTACTTTTCGCCCCCGAAGTAAATACCAAATTCTCGATGACGGGTTTTCCACAAAGAAATAATAGTCATCCATCGTCTAGAAGGATGTGAACCGCGCTGACTCTCGCTTCACTCTGAATTGGCCAACTCTCAGCTCTCTTCGGTACTCTCCTTGATCATCAGGATTCATGTTACAATAGTAACTGGCTTGATTTTTTCGATCTCATCCTGCTCTCATCTTTGCTCGACCTTGAGGCGCTGCCCCACTCTGCGCTCCATTATATGCCTACCTGCGTTTTTTTTCTTCGCTCTCTTCCCTTGCTCTTAGCGCAGCTCCAGTCTGTAAGCACCCTTATACTGAACACACCTTTTCGCGAATGAAAGTCGTATTGGTGGGTATGGATCGAGACCAACTTCTTCACTTCTCGTCTATTTCGTACTACACACCAACAATCTGATAGTGTAATGCAACCCATTACATTGTTCCTACTGGAAAATTACAAGTAATATACCTAGCTGTTGTAAAAATCTTGAATATTTCTATTAATGCATCGTCAAGAATGAAGTAGGATGAAGTGTGTCATTCGTTTGAAAACAGGAAAGTACTAGTCAAAGTAGGCAATATTAGTCCCATCCCACGAGAAGAGCAAATAGTTCATACGTATGTATATTTAGTCACCTGTTTGTTTATTTTCCTAATTATGTCCTCAATAAAAAGTCTCATTTGACGCAATGCTTGAAAACACACTTCAAACTAACGGAGTTTCGAGCTACAAACTGAATCAGTAATAGAGTGAGACCAGACGGTGGTCTGAAGGAAAGATGAGGTGCCAGGCAAAAGCGAGATGAAATAACACGGCAGCCACTTGGGACCTGCTTAAAGTTCAAAACACAATTTGCGCTGAAGTTCTTCCCAGTGAGGGGGCAAAGGGTCGAACCACTTCTGCGAATATAATTGTACGAAGGGCCTTGAATATAAAGCACTTGAGCCGCAGTTTTCTGTAAAAAGTTTCGGGTGGCATTACCTGCTAGTCAACTACGTAACAAGGTGACGTCGGAAACTGGGTAATCTTTCGACGACAACTCCAGCATAACTATCTTCTCAAGACTTTGGACGTCTACATGTTGTGCCCTTGAGGGGAAGTCTCTCAGTGACAAACCCGCGGGATCTCTTTGCCCTCAAAACAGCTAAGAGAATTGGATAATTTACTTCCTTTGATAATTCTTGGTTTCATAAAGATTATAACACTTTCCCCAAAAATATAGCATCCATAAATAAGTTGCAAAAAATTGTTTTTCTCCCGAAAGTGAAAACAATCCTTCTGATAGAGGAAAGTACCCTAAACCGGACCCCTCCCCCTAAAGTGGACCCCTGGTCTTCTGACACTGCATTCTCCTGAACTCTATCCTATTCAACTGTAATCAGTAGTTTAGGCATGAACCACTATGTAGTGGAGCGCACACATCACCCACTTCACCTGTTGCTTATCAGTGTTATCAGTTCACCATTACATGTTTTGATAGTGAAAAAAGTTTTTGAGCAGTATTTTTCCCAGATATTTTCAGGTAAGCCTTTATAACTATATATATTCTTAAATGGCTAGGTTTAAGTATATTGTTTACCATCAAAACGTTTCATTTAGATATTTGGTTCAAAATTAATCGGGTTAACAAACTGATGGCTTTAGTCGATTAATCCGGACCCCCTCTTGTTGCCTAAAACGGACCCCTTGTTTTGTTGTTGACGCTTGGTGCATGTTCTGTAAAATAAAATTTTCGGAGGATTCTAAAGGGGAGCGTAGGGTTAAGTGCGTTATGTGCTCACTGTGGGCCCATGTGGATTGTGCTGATGCTGAAAAAAAAGTGTACATCTGCGATTATTGTCGCTAAGGAATTGAATTATTTTTCTGTTTAAAATACATTCTGTATCATTTTCTGAGATTGAAATCGTCATCTTATTGTATTATATTGTATTGTGATTGTTAAATTATAATTATATTTGAAACTAGAATGAGTTTTTTGATTTAATACAATTCTTAAATTGTTTTATCGTTATTTTGACAAGGGGTCCGGTTTTGGCAACTATTTCACAAATTGAGAAAGTGTAAGGTTTAATAAAATAAATTTTTTTGAACTAATTTTGAATTAGATTTTTTTAATGTAAAAGTTAAATGATGCTCAGCATTACTAAGTAAATATTAGATGATTTTAAAACATAATTTGTTACCATTTTCTATTTTTTTTTTTTTTTTTTTTTTTCATTCAAAACCAAAACAGGGGTCCGGTTTTGGGCACTCTCCTCTACCTCTAGATAGACTTGGAAGCAAAAATCAGAGGTTATCAGGAGGGTTATCTGGAGGTTATCAGGGAATGCATTATTCATTTTGGTTCATTATTTTCAATAATCAATCTTTATAATTGACCAAGAAGAAAAAAAAATGTTAACCCCCCTGAAAATTTGTTGGTTTACCTTTCAAAATGCTTAGATTCCAAAATCGAAATAAAAAAAAATCCGTCCGCAGTCCACCGCGAGCCGTCCGCGGCTTTTCTCCGAAATTACTAGACCAAACATCATGAAACTTGCGTCGAAAATTGCATTTGGGGTCTAGATGGTCCTAGAAGCTCGGCGTCAATGTGTGTCAACACTAAAGGGTAGCATTAAAGGGCTAAACGTTCGAAAATCGAGATCTCAAAAACTTTCAAGGTGACTGTAATGATTTTTTGTTTGTCCATGATGAATATAATCCCAAAGAATTGATTTAAACCACCCGCAACGCTTTAAGTTGAACGGTTCGCTTTCCCTTTGGGCTAGAACTTCGATAAAACACCTTCGAGTTTCAAGAAAGAGAAATCTTGTGCTTCTAGCAAATCAATTGATTATCCAGTCAATCTCCAAATTCCTTCCATGATCGCTAGATTGTGATACTGGAATACATAAAAACTGCCTGGTAAATATCAGCTGATATAATGCCAATAATGGAATTATCAGGTGATAATAGTTCCGATGGAATTTATTTTGACGTTGCGAAATCGAGTTTATTAACTATTATCCGTGCAGATGCACCTATTAATGAGGTATAGGTATTTACCTAAATGCTAAATTACATCTCTTAAATTGCTCCCCAGTCAGCCTATAGGTAGCGGAAAAATTGTTTTAACTTTTGAGAGATGTAACAGTTTTAGTCTCCACTAAAATCAAACGGTTGTTGTTTTTTTTTTTAGATTGGCAAAATTTCCAGTCATATTATACGTTTTTGACCATTCTGAACAACTTTCGTTCCTCTGTGTGTGTGGTGTGTGTGTGTGTGTAGGTATGTTCATGTGTGTGTGTGTCTGTCTTGTATCCGCAAGAAACATTGTAACTAGTTTAATTTCCCCAATATTCAACCGATTTGTATGAAATAATAATGGGATGTGCGGATCAGAGTGAAGATGGTCGCCTATCAGTTTCGTTGTTCCCAAATCAGTACTTCACTCAGCGCATGCGCAAACGTAAATTCCATCAAGCATAATTTTCTCGCTCCTCCGTCGTCCTAACTCGCTCAAATTTGGAGGATACGTGGAAGAGATTAATTTGAAAATTCCCTCGCAATTTCAACATAATCCTATCATAAGTAGCCACTGCGCAAGCGCGAATGTGCATTCATTTTTAGACTAGTCTAATTTCAACAGTTTTTATCCGATTTTGATGAATATTTCAGGGAATGAGCGGGTTTGGCTGTATATGGTCCACTATCAATTAAATAATACTCAAATCATTACTTCATTCTGCGCATGCGCAAACTTAAATTCCTTCAAGCCGTCATTTTTCACGCCCTAGTCGTCCAATCACGCTCAAATTCGTGCACAGCTGGGGATAATGGTTCAATTATACTAGGTTATTTTCAACATGATTGCATCATTATTAATTCCTCTGCAAGCGCGGAAGTGTACTTTCAAGAACAAGGATAATTTCTAGTTTTCATCAGATTTTGATTACATTTTCTGGGAATTTGTGGGTTAGGCTGTAGATTTTTCCCTACCAATTTCACTTTTCCCAAATCATTACTCCATTTCACACATGCGCCAACGTTAAGTACTTCAAGCTTCATTTTTACGTTTCATGAATGACCGATTTCGAAGTGACCTACAACTTGATTGACTATATTCCGCTAGGTAGTTTTTGATAATTATTAAAACCATTTTAATGAGTTATACATTCATGTTATTTACAACTGCTAGGTACCTACTTCCTTATATATCGTTATACCGAGATCAGGGGGACTATTAAATTGTAGATGTTTTAATCAATTGCATTAATTTTTCCCTCTGCAGGTGCCTATATCTATGCAGGCATATTTGATGTCAACCTAGGGATCTGAATTTGAAATAGACCTTCTTTGTAGTATCAAGTATTCAATATCAGTACTCACTGATCAGCTGTGGATCCTCAGAGCTAATTGGTTTTTCAACCAACTTATGATATTGAAACCTGAAATGTAGCTCCTTTTTGGAGAGCCGGAATACAATTACGAAGTATGGAAGGACTCAGATTAGCTTTGGAACCTCGTTGGCTAATTTCTTTCCTATTCGACTCACGGTGTTGTTATTTAGAAGGAGCTTCTCTGGGACTCCTCGAAAACAATTACGAGATACGGAGGCGCACTGATGAGTTTAGGGGCCTATGAACCTATATTCTTTCTTTACCTATCGAATTGTTTTTACATATATTAACTGTGAAGCGTAAAATTGCGGAACTGTAAAAGTGTGACTTGAGTCGTGCCTTCTCGGGGGCACGATGCGCCATGCTCTGATCTTATAGGTCACTATATACGGCGTTTATTAATTATATACCAATGATCAGCGTAAAAAGGCTATCTACCACAGAAATAATAAATTGTGTAATAATTTGTAGTGTTTTTGAAATGAAATTATACGGATATCAGTTGTTGTCAGGCTGTCCAGGATAAGGTAAGCTATTTTGTGTTCGTTCTATTAGTATTTTATTCAAGTGTAAGAAAACAATTGGATTTCTGTTAGTAATAGCCTCATATTTCATGAATGCGGTATATAAACACGAAGAATACCACCCTCAAATGACTGCAACGTTGGCCTGTCGAAAAAGTATGGGTTTGTCACAATGATATAGAGAAAGAAGGTCACTATTTATGTAGAGGATTTATCAATACCGAATATTTGATATTTAATTATATTGTAATCATTTGTAGCGTCAAGTTAGATTTTATTCTAACGTGAATCAACAAATTTCCATGCTGGTTAATGGTTGTTTACTCTTGTTAGATCACAATGGTTTATTCGGTATTGAAAATTAAAAGCTAAAACCCGCCTCCCTTGTTTTCAATATCGCGATAGACGATACAGCTAAACTGAAAGTCGAGGCACTTGACAAATGTACTGCAACATAAATAACGATATCCTTCATGATTTCAATCTAACTCGTTTTGTTCTTGACTCGTGAGGTGACTAATCTCTTTTAGTCTCCAACCTGAAACACTAGTGTTTTCCGGGCCCGAGCTGAAAGTTTGAAAACAGGAGGACAGTAAATAACGCCTTGAGACAGGGCTAAGAATGATATTTTTCGTTGGATTGCATTCAGGGTGGAAAGAAGCAAGGAAGGCTCGCCCCCTAAATTGTCAGAAAATACTTCCCTTCAACCCTTCTGCATAAATATGTAAGAGGGGTCCGTGGAATACTCTCACCACGAGATAAATACAAGGGGGTACAAGTCAAGCTTGGGTTCAAGCGTTTAAACGTAAAAAGTTTCATAAATCATCCCAGCTCTTTTTCCTCCCCTATTTTCATCCGCATCACGTCCATAGGTTCTCTTATTACTGGTTGGTTGGGATATAGGTTTGAGCCTGTGTTCTCTTGAATGTCGTTCCATTCCATTTGGGTTAGAATCAATACTACCGACAGCATTTACTTCCAGTCTATATATTTTAGCGGAAACCTTGTTATAACTTTTGGACCTTCAAAAAATGGCTTACAAAGTTTAGCGACCTTGCTGGCTTATCCATAAATGGACCGCTACAAATCCAAAATGCCCACTAGATTTTTGCGTTTCATACCACTGTGAAAAAAATTGATTTTTTCAGCAGGTCCTTAATCTTTGATAAGGGCAAATTAAGCAGTCATTCCTATGGTCCAATTATTTATTCAGTTAATGCATTTACGAATTCATTTAAAGTCGATGAAAATTTCTAAGATTGTGTGGGTTGGTGTCCTAAATTAATTTCTTTTCTGCAAGTAGAATGTGAATTTTAGCGCAAGCACAAACGTAGACTTATTGAATTCTACGAGTAGATTGGCATCAAAATCACGGGATTGATTTATGGATTGGCGAGCAAATCATCCTATATTGAGTTCACTGTTGTCAGATTAGAAGTTGTTGCAATGTATGAGCAACAGTAAAACACTTAACCCTAAGAAGCTCTTCCTCTTTTCGTTTGTTTCAACCACATTCTAGGATTCTGAGACCTAAAAATTTTCAGATTGTTGTCATAATAGTGTGGCTTGAGTTTCAGTGCAGAAGATACCATTTTTACGTGAGAATTTCTCAATTAAAATAATTTTCAATGCGTTCAGGTGATAATATAAGTTCAGTCTGGGCCCATCAAGCTAAAGATGTGGTTCACACGTAGTTTATCCGTGATAAGGCCGCAAAAACCTGAGGAGAAAATTTAGATGCGACCTACCTTCATTCTAGGTCTCCGATGCTTGGTAATTCCTGAGAAGATAAACTAAATAGAATCTGAACTTGATAGATCGATCCGAGAAGTTCACCAAAACTTTGGAATTTGATAGTTAAAGGCATAAACATTCAAACTTACGTATGGATGAAAAATTCGACAGAGGTTCACAGGCGAGATGGTAAAGCACTTCATTACCTAAACCTATACATTACCATTTTTCAGCAAACTCCCATAATAATTTATAATCTTATAGTCATAACGATCTACACAAGCATAGAATCATGTTACGGATGCGAAGAATTTGTCCCATCTAAGTACCACTCCTCCATTATTTATTCACATTTTATGAATCAACTATATTACGTGGGTGGAAGAGAGGTTCAACAAAAAACACTGAGAAATATTTTCTTCAAAGATCTCATTTCATAAAAATCATGTCTTCCATTAAATGCTCGTAGTACGATTAGGTATATAATTTCATCGTATTTTTGTAAAAAATGAAGCTATTGCAATGGCTCCGAAAATATGAAAATGAAAATTATTGGTAAATTGTTTCAAGGAAATCCTTTTTGAAGCATTCTGAGACAATTCCTGAAATTTGGCTTTTTCACTCATATTTTATACGTCATTCCAAGCAATAACTCTTCTTAGGGATGATATAAAGTTACCTTTCCTCCGCTAAAAAATCGACCATTTCAAAATAATGGATGGATTTGTTGGCCAGAACTTTATGAATACATTAATTTGGTCAAATTTCCAAAAATGTGCACAGAAACCATTAAAAATGGCTAAAAACGACCAAAAACCGTTAAAATTATTTTTTTTTTTATCAGAAATTTAGTCATATGAGGTTTATCAACAATGAACTAGAACATTTAAAAATGTATGCACACAGTTATGCTAAAAAAGTATAATTAAATTTCATTGATATTGGCTGGAATATCGAATGAAACTGTCGAAAAAATCCTTTTTTGAATTGCAGGTTACTATTAAGAACGACTTTTGGCCATTAAATTGGTAGCTAACCATTCCTTTACAAAACGCTCAAATTTCAATACAAAGTAATTTTAAAATAGACGATAATTTATGGGAATTCGCTCATATGATAATGCTGAATGACTTTTATTAATATGAATATTTATAGCATATTTCTTTGATTTAGGTTATCCGTAATTTAATATGACGGATCACATCAGCAGAGAGATCTAGGCGCTTTCATTGAGCATGCTTTCATTATTGGGTTCCTTTCAACCCCCCCTTCCCCATCATCTACACGAGTTGCGATGAGTCTTTTCTGTTGGTACACATAGGATTTATTCTCAGCCTGTGAATTCCCAGCCGCTCCGAACCCCCGGGCTTCCTGCCCGAGTTGACACAAGGAATTCAAGGTATTAATAAACGGACTATTGCAGTGAATCTGAACTACCGTGCGAGCAAATGAACAAACAGAAAAGAGAGAGGTAGGTAGTATCTATTGGCTCGCAGGTTATTCCAGTTCGTTAACCCCACCTGCTCTTCTCTTCCTGCCGAAACAGTTGAAATGGAGCGTAAACTGAACTTCCGTTCATAGCTGAACTGTTAATTGATTTCAATTTTTTTCGATTCTGGACAGTTATTAATATTTACACTCGGTAGGTAGTTGATATTCGAATGATTCGAAGTTAGCCCTCTGCCAGAGAGACAATGAAGAAGTACAATAGTGAGACTGACAACAAATCATTTCCTTGACCTGATGATGATTGTTGAGCAATTTTTACTCTACTGGATGAGGTAGGAGTTGGGTTACCAGATGGAAGAACACGGAGAGAAGACTTGAGGGAGGACAAAGCATCCAAATGGAGGACAAATATTTCAACAAGGAAAAAATCATAAATAACTTCAAATTTATTCAAACATATTGGAAAACCAATATTAAAGCACTTTTGAATTGAACTAATCAAACATTTAGTTATCTCATTATATTTCTAAAACAACTTAGAAAATGGCATATGCTTCCCTGAAATGAACTATTACACAGGTACACATGTACTTGCTAATCCAATACATAGGTTGGTATGTTATAGAATCATCACATCTTCAAATAACATTTTATTAAAATCGTGAAATTACATTCTTTAGGATTTGCAATCCATTATTTTTAATAATGAAATGACCGAAAATCCCTATAGAATCATCTCTTCAAAATTACTGATATCTTTTATTTAGGCCCCCCCATTTGCTTTTTCATCTGCTCATTCGTCAAATCCAACTTGCAAAATTGTTTGTATGCCATCCCCTTCGTATTTTACTTAGTGAATATGAATGATTTCACTGACTCCACACAAAGTATATTCCTTTACTTCGTCCACTGTGAGAATGAGGGAAAAACTATTTCCACGTTGTCATTATGCCCAGAAACATAAAAATAAAATTCGCCTGGTTTGTCCCCCCAAAGGATACCATCTGGTAACCCTAAGTAAGTAGAGTGGGTAGCTTTTTTAGTAGGTAGCTTAGGTTTTTTCTTTTTGTGGGAAAACTCCAAAAATGGAGGACATTTCAGTACAACGGAGGGCATGGCGAACACAGTCGTAAATGGAGGACATGTCCTCCCTAAGGATACTGTTTAGTAACCCTCAAAAATAAAGATTTACAATGTTAAATTGATTTCGACGGTAACGCCATCATCAGTAAAAAATAATAATTGATACTGGTGATGGTCTAACCGTTGAGAATCGATTTAAAATTGTAAATCTTTATTTTTACAACGTTTTTCACTAACTTCCGTTTTGAAATGGGTTGCCACAACTTTGTCGCGAGTGATTTAGTTTGTAGTAACCCTAGGTCGAAGTGATGATAGCGATTTAGGTTCGGTGTTGTGCAGAAGCTGGCCCTGCTCGGCATATGGGGATAAATGCTTAATGAATTTGTTAAGGTCCCTCTACACAATGGCCGATACTACGCAAATCTTGACCACATCGACCACTGCCGATTGTGTGGACACGAAATGACCTTGAAAATCCGACGATGTCTGGTCTGTGCGGGCAATTGCCTCCTTCGCAGTTTTCTCAAAAGATCAAAGGAATACTTTGAGTAGAGTGAGGTCATATAAGTATCTGGGTGTAGTAATAGATGAAGATTTTAGGTGGGAGGAACATATTAAATATATAATACTGGAACTAAGTAGATTTCCATAAATTTTCTACAATCTAAGGAACGTCTTATGCCATTCTACTCCATTGACAATTTACAGATCCTTGGTACAGTCTATCTTGTCATTTTGGATAATAGAATGGGAGGGGGACGTCTAGATCATTACTCGATCCTTTGTTCATCAGGCAAAAGGCCATACTAAAAATAGTTGCGAGGAAGAGTCAAGGATTTAGTAGGTCTGAACTGTTTTCCATACTCCCTATTTTCTCGTTCAATCAGGTATACATGAAGAGCTGATCTCTGATGATGAGCTCTGATGTTTTTTCAGAAGCATGAAGGATGGTTTAGCTGCGCGAGGACTATCCCTTACTCTGTAAGATTTAACACGCAAGCAGTTATTCCTGTACCACGTATCAGAAAAAACGGAAGTTAGTGAAAAACGTTGTCTATTTCCACGAAAAACAAAGAGTTACACTGTTAAATCGATTTCGACGGTTAGGCCATCATCAGTAACAAACAATAACTGAAGATACATTAGAAAGGACACAGCTTTTCGGCCATGATACCGCCCTACGTCAATGAATCGCTACTCAACCAACCTATTTCTCACAAGAAGTTTGCCGTCTCACGTCAACATAATTCGTGGTTATAAGGCCATTTTTCAACAGTTTTGTTTTGAAAAAGTATAGTATTGTAGCAATACAAAGTTTTAATTTGACTAAATGTTATAATAATCATGCCTGCCAGCGCAATAATTGATTGTAGATTGCTGTCAACAATACCAATCTAACGTGAACTTGTTTTTATTTGGACTAGGAGCCTACAAACTATAGTAGTTAATCAGTGTCAGAAAACTAAAGAACTTCATTCGTTTAGGCTTTGAGAATAATTAACCTGAAAAATAGTAAAGAAAAGATGATTGAAAATTCCTCAGGTGTCTGTACTGCTGTGTAGGTACCTAGCCATTGCTCAGGTAGCTTCATCAGCGTTTTATTATAAGTTCGTAGTACTATGCTTAACTGAGGAAGCTTTACTTGCTATATTGAATGAATAAAAGGAGAGATTTGTCAAAATAAACAAGGCAGGAAAGGCCAGGCCAGGCTTGGGTTGCTACATCAAGAAACGAAACTACTTAGGTAGGTACGTACGTCCTACCAGATTTGCTGTTGGTTTAAAGTGCCTAAACAAAGTAGGTGGGTCGTTGCTTTGCCGACGAATACAACCGCTGATTAGCAAGTTTGTCAAATATCGAATCAGGGAATATGCAACATGAATTAAAAACCAGCTGCAAGGAAAAAACCTTGAAATGCATTCCTCTGAAGGTAAGATATCATAAAGACGGCATTGGCAGTGCAGTTATTGCGCGAGTTTTGCAGTTACGCAAATTGTATGGACAAAAAATAATTAGGTAGGTACCTACTTTCGTTTTGATCAATGAAGTACCTACATGAACAAGTAATAATATACGGAAAGTACGTAGGTATACCTTACCTCTAGTTGGGTACTTACCTTTCCACATGTGATACAACTTACTATTCCCTCCTAACAGAGCTCATAGTAACAGGTGAAGGGAGATTGAATCCCATTGGTCAAGAGAAAGGAAAGGGGCAGGAGGTACAACCAATGAAGTGCAAACAAGGTGACGGGGGATTATAGCTAATTAGATGAAGTGAAAGGGGGAAATAACTAAATATGGTTTCAACACTGTGAAGGGATAATTCCAAGCTTTATAAAAATGGTCCTATTAGTGGTGAAATATATTGAGGTATATCCTCATTTAGACATTTACCTGATCTGTCACTTTTGATAATTTCGAATGACAAAAATCAAGAAATTCTACAAACTGTCTAAGATCTGTCAAATCAAAATTGTAACTATGATTGTATTCCTTAAGATGTTTCGCAAATGTAGACTTACCCTTACTTTTCCTGAAATCCTTCTGATGCTCGTCTATTCTTTCCCTGAATTTCCTACCCGTTTGACCGCAATATTCATGCAAAAGAAAAATCCATTATCAAAAGCATAGCGGCTAGTAACGGATATGGAGGAGATCTCGTTGATACCATTTAGAATAATGTTCTTAGAAAAAAGAGTAGGGCAAAAGTTTCCAATCTGGCTAGGGAAGATGTAAATTTAGAAGAAAAGCAATGGATAAGTAGACCTTATTATGGGAAAATTTCGGATAAAATCGGCAAAATTCTATCATCGAGAGGTTAAAAAGTAGGTTTTAGAACAAAAAATAGTCTTCAAGCATCACTAGGATCCGTTGAGGACAAAATCAATGTTCAGGATAAAAGTGGGGTTTATAAACTAAAATGTTCGTGTGGCTATGAATATTGCGGTCAAACTGGTAGGAAATTCAGGGAAAGAATAGACGAGCATCAGGAGGATTTCAGGGAAAGTAAGGGTAAGTCTACATTTGCGAAACATCTTAAGGAATCCAATCATAGTTACAATTTTGATTTGACAGATAGACAGTTTGTAGAATTTCTTCATTTTTGTCCGAAGGGAGGTATGTTGAATGTACTTGAGAAATTCGAAATTATCAAAAGTGACAGATCTGGTAAATGTCTAAATGAGGATATACCTCAATATATTTCACCACTAATAGGTCCATTTTTATTAAGCTTGGAATTACCCCTTCACAGTGTTGAAACCATATTTAGTTATTTCCCCCTTTCACTTCATCTAATTAGCTATAATCCCCCGTCACCCTGTTTGCACTTCATTGGTTGTACCTCCTGCCCCTTTCCTTTCTCTTGACCAATGGGATTCAATCTCCCTTCACCTGCTACTATTTTTTAAAAGCTGTGTCCTTTCTAATGTATTTTCAGTTATTGTTTGTTACTGATGAAGGCCTAACCGTCAAAATCGATTTAACAGTGTAACTCTTTATTTTTCGTGGAAATAGACAACGTTTTTCACTAACTTCCGTTTTTAAATGGGTTTCCACAACTTCGTCGCGAGTGATTTACCACGTATCAAGGTGAGAGCATCCAGGAGTTCTATGTCGTATAAGATCCCCATAGTACTATGATATGCCCCGAACGCCCTAAGAGATCCCAGTAATATTAATTGGGCCAAATATATGAAAATCTTGTATCTTGATTACTGCAGGACACGTTAAATGTTCGACTTATTTAGAAAGTGTCTATACATGAAGTTATTTAGAAAAGTCAAATCATGTCCATCTGCGTCTATTGATTTACCTATTGATTTTAGTGATGTATTGATTTATTATTATTGAGCGATATAGATTTATTCACGCGTGTTGTTAATTTACCTAACAGGTAAAGAATTAATTTATTTTATGCTTACTAAAGTTTAATTTTTTAAGTTTAATAGTATATATTTTTTAAATAATAGTAACTTTTGAAGTGAGTAAGTGTTTTTTTTTTATTATTTATTTTTTTTTTTTTTTTTTTTTAATACGATGGCAAGTGACTCCCCATCCACATTGCCAAGGCATATGCCTTAAAGTGGATGGGTAATTTCCATTGTTCTTTGAGAATATCAGCAATGTACCTATGTAATGAAATTGGCAATGTACCTACGGAAATACACTCTTATTGAATTGAATTAAATTGAATACTAGGCCACGATCTCCACGCTCACGTTGTCTTGCTCGAATGTCCACACAACGGGCCAGTCAGTCAGTCAGCCCTGCAGTCCTCTCCTGCGGTTAACAGTCTGTCGTTGTTTTGAATCTTGTGCCGTGCTAGATAGGAAAAACTACTTTTCCATAAAAGTTGTTGCAAATCTAATAACGTTTAAATTAAGAAAAAGAACATATTTCCTTCTTGTAGTCATTGCTGATATATTCAAACTGTTTGCGAACATTATTAACGCGGTGAATTATTTCCGTTCATAATTTTGTGTTACATTATATCATTACATTATATCAAAGCTTTACATCAAATAGGGGCTCGTGGTCCCCTTTCATCGGCCAGTCACCGTTGTTGTACGGCGGGCAGTGTGTGGACGTGTGACGGTAGCCGGTGCTGGCTCTGGTTTTCATAGTCATGAAGGTCGGTCATCGTCCTTCACGTACCAGCACCTATACTTCGCCATAATTCTGGCCTAGAACATACCATTGTGTAGAGGGGGCTTTAGAGTGACGTACCAACTGAAGTCAAGCTCCGTGTGTTCAAAGCACTTAAAAATCGTTACAGTTTAGTATGGAGCAGAGTTTCGGGGGCTCTGTGAAAATGAGGAAGTGTTATTGTATGTTTACCATATCCAGGTATTTTGCCATTAGCACGATATGATGTGAACATTTTGTATCGTTTGAGTTCAGATATACGTGTGTAAGATTCGGAGTTGGAATCGAGTAGATAGTGAAGCTGTCCCTTCCTTCATGCGATAAATCCTTTTGGATTTGAGAGTTTTTTCTCATCCCCGCTGTGGATGAGGAGCCTTCCTATGGGAGGGAAAAAAAGGCGTTCGATAGGTCGGTTTAACCGCTAGCTTATCAACGGTGGCCCTTTTCAGTCGGGAATCCCTGTTGACGATAACGAATCAAAGCGATGCTTCAGCCTGGCGCGCCAGGCAGCCAAGATAGCGGAGTAATATTTTAGAAACGCTATCGGCTCGTGTAATTTAGAGAGCTTTGCCCGACTTCGCGCTTCCAGTCGCTACGAATTTTCGGCGTCAGCGAAAATTATCAACTGGAAGAAGTAGTTCATCAATGCATATTCCCTACAGTTACTCATTTAGAGAATTTTCGTGAAAAATGAAGCTATTGCAATGGCTTTAAAATTTTCAAAAACAAAATCTTACAATACTTTCTTCATTGAAATCCGTTTCGAGGCATTCTGAAACGAATCCTAGAGTTTAGCGCTTTTTCATATATATATATTTATTTATTTTATTTAGAAAATACGGGACGAACCCAATTTCAAGAGAAAAAAAAGTGAACCGGTAGTGCCTTAATTAATTATAATTACAAGAAATGAGGAAATTATAAGAAACGTCTCATAGTGAGTCTCACTTTTGTGAATTTATTATATGTAAAACTCTAAGTATATATATATATATATATATATATATAAAAATTTATCTATTATAATATATATGTGAGTGTCATTTCACACTATATCTCTCCTTAGAATTGAGATAGAAATTTCGTTCTCACGCCAAAAAAATCAAGCTTCCCAAACGAAAGGATGAAATCGTTGGCCAGCACTTTTTGAGCACAATAAATTGGTAAACTTTCATAAAAAGGGCTTGAAAAAAAAAAAAAAAAAGAAAAAAAAAACACTAGAAACGTATAAAAATTGTTAAATTTGCAATTTTTAGCAGAATATTGCTTAAATAAAGTTTATAAAATATAGAATAGAACTTTAAAAAATGAATGTACCTATAGAGTTATGCTGAAAAATATACTTAAATTTAACTAAAATTCGCTATAAATCGATAAAATCTACGAAAAAGCTAAAAATCTAAAATCACTCTTCTGCGTTGAGTAGCTTTTTTTCTATGAATTTTGAAAGTTTGAACTGGTGACGCCACACTGGTTACTTTCATTTGAAACAGTTATCATACATTCTTTTGCACCCATGGGTAACGCTAATTATAGACGATACATAGTTGTTCTAAGTAGAAGGGCTATACAGAAATAAAGTGCAGAAATTATTAACCTTTGTGTAATAATTTGCAGTATTTTGCATTAGACACTTTGAATAATAATGCAATTTCCTTTTGGATTCAGCGTGGTACACTACGTGAATAACATTTTTTACTTTCTGGGAATGTTTCTGGGTAAATTTCATAATTTTGAATAACAACCCTTTTTTCAGGCGCCTAAATTATTGGAGAACAGGTATCCGTTATTTGATAGATACGAAATACGGAGAATCATAAGTCTCCTTACGATGCCTTGCCTATCGTCATCATTACGATTCCGTGTTCGAGTCTGTTATAATCAGCCCTGTTTGCAGAGAGACATGGTGATGTTTGTATAGGTTAATATATAGCCAACGCGTTTGATGTTGTTAGCGAACTAGCAATTCGATAAGCAAATATTATTGTTAATTAGCAAGAAGCGAACCTCCTCCTAAACCTAACGTACGGGAGTTTTCCGTTCAGTCTACCGTGTAATATGTCACCGTATGCACATTCTCGGCATAACCGGATGTGCAGATTCTGCTCCTTGCAGTGGCGTAGCTAAGTCATTTCTCATGGAGGGGCAACAGTCAAGGACTGCATTTTATTTTATAATTTCAGTATTCATTTCTATAAACTGTCAAACTTTTAAATAAGTAGATATTCAATAGTTTTTCGTAATGATTTGAAATCACGTACGCTTTCATATTCACAAACCTACCAATGGATTATTAAAGCATACTAATACTATTTAGAAACAAAAATAAAAACCAAGAGTTAAATTTATTTAAACCTTTGTAATCGACTAAGAAAGAATGTAAAGACGAAACGCTTGCATACGAGTCTGCAACACATTGGAACATTTCATGTCTTCAGTTGCAGACGCGTAGGTATGTGTAGCAGACTCGTATGCAATCAGAAATTAACAAGCGGTTGCAATCATGTTCACAATATCAATTATTGAGAATGATCACCTGTGTGTAAACAATAATTCAAATAACCATGCTCATAACTGTGATTGTTGGCCACGCAATCATTTCCCTAGCAACGTCTCGGTTGTAAGCGGAAATCATCAGAAATTGAGCATATTTCGTTACGTAACGTAACGTGACATAACGAAAATTTGGTTGTGTGCCATAGCAAAGACATGAAATGTCAAAAATATCATCCAATTAACTAATAATCAGAACGTTGAAAACTACGATAAATACGAATACCTACGGATGAACTGAGGACCGCTAGGTTTATATACTATTATACTTGACTTACTGCCTGCGAAATCATATATTTATGTATGAGGTCGTTTCTCACTTACAGGTTTGTCCACAATAAAATGTTACCTACTTGTTGATCGGACAATATCACACAGTAAATTGTACTAAATAAGTATGCGGAATAAAAAACGAGGCATGAAACCGAAAACGACAAACAACAAAATGTAAACAAAACAAACTCAAACCAGCAATATGCTAGGTTAGAATAGAAATACCTAGTGCTACAATATATTGTTTCATCTTTCCTGTTAAACTATTTCAATCACTACAGAAAACTTTAATTTGTTTTTCTTTACGAGGATTTTAACTGTGATTTAATTCGTAAATGGTATAATGCAAACGATATACCAACAATCAAAAATTGATAAAAGAATACAGGAAACAACCAAGCTTGATCAAGTAGGCAGTGAAAAGTATGGGAAGTTCGTAGGAAATTTGGTGGATTCTAGACAATGGATATTTTTCTAGGGAAAAATCGCATATGGGCTAGCCTCAGAAGGTAGTGGGGAACGACTTGATTTCAGTTTTTTGCAGCATCCACATTTCCGTTCCGTTGACAAGGTGATTTTATTCCTCTCCGAGGGGCTGTAAAATATCCACGCAATTTAGCCCTTATACAAACAAAACCTAATAAAAATTTATTTATTTTTAAGGGCGTTGCTAGGCAACCGGATCCGTGTACTAATAGTAGCAATTGTTTTGCTAATTACCTAATTACATTCTCCAATTGAAGTGTTAGGTAGGTACTGAAGTTAAAAGCATGAAATTATTAATTTTGATTCTATCCGCGTACCACAAAATTCTGCGTCCTCTGTGATTCAAGGAGGGGCTCTGCCCACTAGGGATGGGCATCGGCTAACAATTAATCGATTATTGGAATCGACGATTATTTCAACCAGGTTAATCGATTAACCTATTAATTGGGACCTAAATAATCGATTAATCGATTAATTTGGAAAAGGCTGAGAAAAGAGAGGGTACATTGAAAACATCGAATTTTTAATATAATAATGTACAAGAAAAAATTAATTCACAGTTTAGAACAGTTGAAAACAAGTTAAAAGAAGAAAAACTTTAATGTAAAAAAAGTTAGTTTCAAAATGAATCATCTATATCTTTTAGGAATATAAGTTTATTAGCCATATCTGGTGTCAGCCGACTTCTCTGATCCCTCAGAATTTGGCCAGCTTCAGAAAAAAGCCTTTCTGAAGCAACAGAAGTTGCTACCGCTGGTACATAGCTCAAGGCGATTTTGGAAACTGCTGGGAACGTCTCAGCCATCTGCTTCCAATATACGAGTATGATAGGGTTTTGTTGGATTCTTTCTTGTGGAGATCTCAAATACAGGCTGAACTCTTCATTCATGCCTAGAGCGATTCGGCCACGGGGTTCCACACGACTTTTGGACCAGTTCTTGTGGATACTCTTGTTGTGTTTTTTAAACAAAGACGAAGATGGTACACCTGAAAGGAAGAAAATAACTTCCCACATATTTTAATTTTCACTCCACAATTCATTCACTCCACTTTGCATGACTTTCCACTTTCTCAAAATGTTCCCAAACCGCACTTTTTGGTGACATCTTGATCGAAGCTCAAGTTCCGTGTCATCAAACGAACGATAACTAAAAAAGGTGATTCTGATAATGATAGCCGTACATATGTGATTAGACCGATAAGTGATAACAATAACGTGAGGCGAGGTGTTGTCCACTTTCTTGCCCTGGGTATTGTTCCGCGATAGAATTGATTCTAAAATCTCAATTGAATAATCGTTACAAACTAATCGATCATCCGATTAATTATTCTATAAGTAATCAATTAACTAATAATCGATTATTTGAACAGTTATTCGATTATTTCGATTATTCGATGCCCATCCCTACTGCCCACCCTGCCCCTCCTCAGACTACGCCACTGACTCCCAGTAAACTTAGCAATCCACAACTAACAAGTATTGGAGTTGATTAGTCATTCACAATCACGTTCATTCACTATTGAACAATTCCAGTCATGCAGCATGAAAATTTTTGTAAATTATTATCCTATTAAATAATGAAATTTGAGCTTATTGAGTGCAAAGATATTGTTAACCACCAATTTTACGGCAAAAAACTCGTTTCAATAATATTCTGCAATTCAAAAAAGATTTGGAAATGTTAGCTGTTTTGGTTAGTCTTTATTGATTTTTCAGCAAATATCAAAGAAATTTAAGACATTTTTCTGCACAATTTTTTGCTTGAATTTTAAGTTTTAGTTCATTTCTTGATGAACTTCATTTGACTTAGATATTGCTTAAAAAAATATAGATTTAACAACTTATAGCCATTTTTAGCGATTTTTTATTAACTTTTTTGAAATTTGACTAATTTAATAAGCTCAAAAAGTGTTGGACGACAAACTCCTCCTTTCTTTTGTAATGCTTGATTTATTTGTGCAAGAGTGGAATTTTTATGTCAATCCTTAGGAGAGTTATCGTCCGAAATGACAAACACACACACACACGTTACACTTTTTTTTTGTCACACACACACACACACACACACACACACACACACACACACACACACACACACACACACACACACACACACACACACACACACACACACACACACACACACACACACACACACACACACACACACACACACACACACACGTTAAACGGATGTCAATGAAGACATTTTTTAAAATATTCCGAGCCATTACTTATAATAGTTCTTTTTCTACGGAAATTCGCTAAAAGAAAAGACATTTATAGTTCAGCTCAATCGTGTTTTCTTTATAAGGGGCAGCTCAGTGAGATCAAGGAACTAAACAGGATCTTGATTATTTCTAACGGAGGAAAATTCGTCTGGCTCACCTCGATAAGAAGAACATCTTAGTTCCAGATGTTGTTAGAAAAACTAGATTTATGACATTGAGTAATATTCCGACGGGAATAGAGACCAAGCGGTAGACGGGAAATAAAAGGTTCCTTCAGAGTTTGACCTTTCGATTTCCAAGAGGATTTTCCCTTGTGACGGGAAAAATGGGAGGAAATTGGAAGAGAGATTTCACTGCCACCACAAACAATGGTTCAGCTATATATTTTTACCACAAAAGGGGGAGACGTTTGGGTTCAGTGGGATATTGAGGCGTTCTCTTGTAGAAATTGGCTGACTAAGACCCCTTAGGAAGGGCAGTAGCAATTATAATTGGTGGTGCAACGGTCAACGAATACCCTATCAGGGGAATCGAAGTCGTTTGGCAGAGAGCCGAATGCTACGCCAAGTAGGAATATTATTTTCAGCGTGACAATAAGGAAGTGAATATCTTTGTGTACCTGTGTGTGTTGTATTATTTTAAACTTGTGCAGATTTGTGTCACCAGAATGCCAGACAAGGGGACTATTTATACTCTGTCTCTTGAACGGTGATGTCCCGATCCAGAGTAGTTATCTAGGTAAATTAGGTATAATTTATGTTGCTAAGGGCATCTTCACTTCTTATTATTGGCAGGGTTGACATACGATACTGTAGTATGAAATGCTGCAAATTTTTACACAATAGTTTATTTTTTCTGTGATAGACAGCCCTTCTACGAAGATCATTGGTCTATAATTATTAAACCCCGTATGTAATATATGATCAGAACATGGCGCATCGTGCCTCCGAGAAGGGTTCCCTCTTTTACAGTTCAAATACCCGGCAGTTTTACGCTTCACAGTAAAAAATGTTTGAAAAAACGTGAAAATGAGTCTTAAAGTAATTTACGTCAGCGAATGCGCAGAATGGAGCAATGATATGAGAAAAATTGAATTGGTAGGGTTCAATCTACAGCCTAACCTATAAATTCCCAGAAAATTTAATCAAAATCAGATGAAAGCTAGACCTTGTTCTCGGAGTACATTTTCGCGCATGCACAGGAGCTAATGATGCAATCACGTTGAAATCAACATGGAATAATTAAACCATTGTCCCTCAAATATACACCAAATTTGAGCGGGATTGGACGACTAGGGCGTACAAAAAATGATGCTTGAAGGAATTTACGTTTGCGCATGCGCAAAACCGAGAAAAAAGATTTAAAAACATGTTTTTTTAAAACACATTTTGATATTTAATGCCTTGAGATTGTGCTCGGAAAAAAAAGTCAAACAGAAACTTGAAGAAAATTAGATTCTGCGTTAATGGGACCGTTTCTAGCTCTCTGGATGCGTAAACTAAGTAGTAGCTTGGAAGGTAAACTTCTGTAAAACGTGTTTTCACCTGATAAAAATAAAAACATAGAAAAATAAAATAGTTATTCTTATAAGAATATCCTACGTATTAAAGGCATCAGATTGTATTTAAAAAAAAAAAAAAAAAACTTTTTCCATCGAAAATTTACCAGAAAATTGTGCCGAAACTGTTACAGCCCACGAGAGACCTTGAGGTTTGGTGTAGTTCATGGTGAATGCAATTCAACCAGAATTGGTGCGACCAATTGCGACCCACCATGTACAACAAATTCATGAATGCAGGTTTGCAAAATCACCAACTTTTACAAACTAACTTCATCAATATTTAAATTTTATTGAATATTTCAATGAATGTATGCTTCATAATAACAAACTAAGTATTATGTACATGAAAGTACATTTTTTAAATAAAATTTAATTATGTTGTTCTTCTTGTTGAGAAATTCACAATCCAAAATGATCAGGAATCTCATGTACCTACTTTGATAGTAAAGACTTGGACTGCACCCCTACCAGGATATAATGCTTCAAAATGAGGCATATGAAATTTGATTAAATTGTCGTACACATCCCAGGAAATAAAATGACCACGGCTGATGCGTTAAGCATGCACCTTCGCATGATTCGACAAGTTGGTCATATGCAATGAACACAATTTATTCAAATATGCACACTTATAATCTGAATAATAATTTTTGAATCCAATTATAAAACCTGTTCAGTAACCCAGGTCGAAATTCCTTTGATGTCCGCAGCGGATGTCTAGAATTTCTGCTACGCACAAATAGGTCAACAGAACAGCGATTCAACCATCGTTTGGAGTCGGAAACAATGGGTATATTTAGCGATATGTTTTGCCAAGAAACACTGGGGGTGAAGCGGGAGAAAGCCATATAGGGGATGAGGATGGGAGTATAGGTGTAGGAGGGGGTTGGAAGGTTCAGGGCGCCCCTTCGACCTCCTCACACCCACCTTCCTTTGATAAAGTGCTCACAGTTCAATCTAATATATAGGGCTTCCTTTTCCCCCTCCTAGTTGCTGACAAATACCCCTGGGAACGCCTCTACCTTGTTCCCGTCCCACACTCACCTAAAAACCCGTCCTGGGAGACAACTCCGGCCCGTTTTAATTCCGTCGTTTTTCCGCCCTCACACCCCTTTTGGCCCCCTTTTCTCGGCAAATGGACACCATTACGGCCTACACAATGTACGTTATCACTAGAGTCTGTTTATGGCATGAAAGCTCTTATTATAAACGTTTTGTTTAATCTACTCCACTCTCGCGCAAATGGAGGTAACCTAATTCTATTTAAAATATAGTAGTTGTTAATACTGAATTTAATATCGTTTTTATTATCATCGCACTGCCCTATTTCTCCTACATCTGATGGAGTAGACATTCATTCTTGATACTCCAAGCGATTTTATCAAGTGATCAATGCTAAATATTGAATATCAATATTCCATGAAGGTTACCATTCTATCCTATTTCTTTTATTTAGGTAAACACAATGTCAAGTCGCTATGTCGATTGAACCATCGTGATCTGTCTTGCACCGTGTCAACATTTCCTAATGATTAATAGGAGTCGATAAGTAAGTGATTTACTCTATTTCAGATTATAAGAAATTGTTTTATTGTTATCATCCGCCACATTGTAGCCAGAAAAAACGAATTTCAACAATGCACGACTAAAACATTCAATTAATTTCTACTCTAGTACCTATCATACCATCACTTTGGTTGACATTGGTGCGAGTTCACTTCATCTCCAAGTAGTAGTTAGGTGTGTTCCAACCACCGCGAGTTCATGAACTTTTCGGAACTGGTTCGGCGCCGAACCGTATGCGCACGTGAATCGTGTTCCAACCGTTTTGAGTTCAGGAACTCAACACTCGCTACGGTGTTCCCACCGCATCGGGTTCATGAAATGAGTTCAGTGAGTTCATGAACTTTTCAGACCTGCTCGGGGATAGGGTTGAGAACTCGAACTGAAGGAAACCTTTCGTAACCTTCCAAAAATCTCATTTCACTGCGAACCTTCACGCTAAATTAATTGTTCTTGTTCCTCACTTCTTTGTTCATTCATTCTTTCTTCATTCGTTCTCAATTCATTCTTCATTTATTGTTCCTCACTTGCCTTGCAAGTCATGAATCTCAATAAAATAGCGGGGGGATTCTTTCTAGAAGAATCGGATTCGAATTCGGATGTATATACTTCAATAGCAGATTGGGAGTGGGTCCTTACTTCCGATGAGGAGGAGGACTTAGATCAACAAGAATTTGAGGCGAATAGAGTCGTGCCTAAGAACATCGGCTTCTTTGAAAATGTTCTCCGATTCTACGACGGTGACCGGTTCATAGAACATTTTTTATTTTAGTTATTAGAGCAAGAGGGCTCATAAATAACCGAGATGTGGTTTTCACGTTACTAAAGACGACGCCAGCGCTAGTTAGTGCATAGACTGTCAGGTGAACTACAGTGTTCCCACCGACGGGTTCTTGAACCTAAAAGTTTCATGAACTCATGGAACCCGTCTGAGTTCATGAACTCAGAGGGGTGGTTGGAACACACCTGTTGTCATATATTAGGCTCCAAGTAGTTGCCATACCAACGCGTATGAACGGTTTATCAAGGTGCGTATTTACCCGTTGCGAAGAGCGGCCAGCTAGCTAGATAGAAATGCATTCCTATATACGGCAGGTAGATTCAGGCCCGGATCGGGATTTATTGTATACTAGAGACCTGTTAGGCCTCTAGTACCTAACAGGAACTCAGCACATTATAGTAACGATATAAGTCCTACCTATTTGCGGCGTTTTGTGACCTGGTGCAAAGCTAAGGCGATGTTATAAAATGATTAAAAAGAGGACATACCTATCAAAATAGAAGTAATGTAATAGAATAAATATCACCAGTTGAGGTGGTCCTCGCCACTATGAGACTAAACAAAAAGTTGAATCGGGGAATATAAATATATAAAGGTCTTCAGTTTCAATTTCTTCGTTCAGAAATAACTCTCCTAGATGTTAGTAACCACACTACGTTTCTTACTTACCGTGAATTGATGGCAACTGTTGTTACCGCCACAGCCTGATAAACAACTCTCGTTGATAAGGACCGCCTAGAACACGATGAAGGCAGGTATAGAGACGAACGGAGACACTTTTGCAACAAACTTGGGGCCGTGCTGATTCGAATGAGCAGTCTAACACTAAAATCGGACCGCGAAGTACTTCACAGTTTCAAAGACCGTTCGGAATTATATATAAAGAAGATTTTACAGGGTTTAGAAAATTACCGGTGTAAGACCTGGTCTTAGTGCATTTATAATTACTTTAGCTATTTTTGGTATTTATGTTAGTGTCACATGTGCAGTCAGGTGCAGCGACTTCGTGAATTTGGTTGTGGACCAGTACAACAACCGAGAGAAAGTAAACAACACCTTAAATTGTTATGGTGTTGTTTACTCGGAAGGCTCCATCCGAATTGTTCCCCAGGTTTTCCAATGGAGCTCTATTTGAAATTCGAGCACTTAGAAAATAAATTAGCCTCAGAAGTTCGGCAGTTAGTGAGTGCGCTTCCATACCTACCTTGTAATTGTATGAAATGAAATGAAATGAAATTGTTTATTTGTATACACCTACCGGCGTTACAAGGTTGGTGAACAATGTACAAGAATAATTTGTAATTGTATGTATTATACATGTCCCACAAGAACGCCATTTTAAGTTGCAGCATTATAAGTAGATTAGTTTCGTAAGTAACGCAATTTTATAACCTAATTCGGAAACACTTCATGGTCGGGCCAAACGGTGATTTCGGCATCAATTTTCAGTCACCATTGTTGGCACAATATTCTTATCGTAATGGGGAACTTTCATCTGTTGGAATTTCAAGCTTTTGACCTCAGATACGAATTCAGCTCACACTATTAGCGATTTTCAGCTCAAAAGATCGTATAGATTTGCAAATGAAAGGTTAGGGAACACAGATAGATCACATAAATGGGTAGATCACGCAAGGGAACAAAGGGTTCCCCCTAGGCGGGCGGGGGCCTTGACATCAAATGAATTTCAAGTGCAGTTTTACTGGTCAGATACCCACCATATTACACCTTTTTGGGCACCTTTCGCTCAGCTCATTATATTAAACAAATGGAAAATGGCCATGAAATTTCCCATTACATACCTATGGGTCATTCTCCCATTTTGTACGATAAAAAAAAAGTTTGAAATAATTTTTTGCCGTTAATCCATTCTATTTAAGCTACTGATCATGCTGAAGAAAACTTAGTTCATAGAAATTTGTTATCCAAGAGATACATGGTCATGTTGGAAATCATTGTAGTGAGGGAATTAGGCAACGAGTGAGGGAATAAGTTAACAATACAATTCAACTCGTAAAACGTTAAATTATCGCATGAAGTCACAAAATGAGTATCTGAGCTCTTAATTAAGATAAATTTAATTACCAGTATACTCGGTTTGTCATAATTAATTAATTAAAAACTCTGCCTATGCCATCTGCTGCATCCTTGCCGTGGCTAATAGCCGAATAGTTCCACAAGGCAATTCGAAGTTTTGGCGCAAGAACTTCGAAAACATGGGGTAGGAGATTTAAAAAAAAAATTATCGGGCGCGAAATTATTTCCGTATTAGATATCAAGCAAAAATCAATTGAAAACAGCTGATCAGAAAAGACTCAATCAATTCAATCGTCTCTTAGTGTCCCAGAGAGTCTCCCTATCAAATCTTAACTTTTTAGGATAAACAGGGGAGATTTTAGCTCATTCAGCTGATTAGGAAAGATCCAATAACTGCAATAGTCTTTTAATGTCCAAGAGAGTATTCCTACCGAATTTCAACTTCCTAAGGGGGTAACAGAATAGAATTGCGCTCACTCAGCTGATTGGGAAAGAGCCAATAATTGTAATAATCTAGTACCTACTGTTTATAATTACCTACTACTCAATAGTATACCTACCATGTACCTAGTGCCTTCTTTTCAGGCCAAATCAGCTTTCTTTGACACTACAATGGCTTAGGGATCATGAGATGCTGTGATAAAATGACAGCATTCCAAAAAGTGGCGAACGATTTTCCTGCTATGAAAACTATGGGAGTTACACTTTGCTAGTAACGCATTGGTTGCACGTGAAAATCAATAGAAATGGAAAATCCTAAATATGAGGAAAAATACGCTTTTTATTCCCAAAGTTTTCGAAATCTCCATTTTTTATATTTTGATCCTAAATTGGCATCCCTTGGGATAGGTCAAAAGCAATGCCAAGATTACAGGCATATCCTCCGGCTGTTATACTAAGATTTTTGAGCCGAATATCATAAACTTAGGTCCTGTAGTACCAGAAAAAGCTATGGGAAGAGGATTTTTTTAAATCGATCTTGAGGGAGGGATATATAATGAACCAAAAGTTCATAGTGTATCATGGACATCATTTTTCCACGTTCTTTATTACTCTCTTACTATAGGTGTTGTGAGGGAATAAGGGTTTGGCAGATTATCAAGGGTGTACCCCTGTACCTGTGTTTTTAAGGAAAAACAGCGCTGAAACACATGTCTCCCTATGATAGTACTTAAATTAAGGCAAAAAGAGCAAGATTCCAACTCCCCTGAGTCAAGATATAATCGAATGAGGGAATTAGGCTTTTGATTTGACGAGGGCAGTCTTGCCCTGTAAAATTTTCCCACAAACTGAGGAAAGAGGAGGATACTGTGCAAAACGTTACTACCCTCAATTTGGTGGAAACTTTGTCAATATTTCCAATACCTGAAAACTCAAAAAATATGCTCTGGGAAGATGTGGCGCCATGTTAAAAAAAAAAATGTGAGGGAATTAGGATAAACCTTATGGACATAGGAGTTTAATGTTGCACACAGCTAGGTGCAACTCCGGTTGATGGACAGGCGAGGGAATTAGGTTTTGGCGTTCTGGAATTAAATTTAGGTATGATATCAGGCTATAATTCCAAATTCCGTCCAAAATTTGATTGAAATTTTTGGGAAGGTTGACAACTAGTAATTCGGCACCAAAAAATAACATAACAATTATCGCCGAAACTGATATATATATATTTATATAATAACAATATTATGTTTAATTGCGTTTTATGGCGCTGTTTGTCATGCAAACTCCATATCTTGGCGGTGCTTTTGTAAATTATTGAAATACCTTTTCATAATTCATCGTACCCACCTACTTTCTTTCCCTTTCATCTGGGCCAAGGATTTCCCTCTGTATCGCTTAATGGCGTGATACGTTCCTTCTCTTATGCTTTGAACCTTCTCAGTGATGAGCTGATTGGTCCTAAGGTAGCTCATTTCTGATGTCGATCTCTCAGTTTCCAATTCATCAACATTACGAAGAAGAAATTCCTTGCTACGGGATACCACTCAACCTCTAGTTTAATGTCACCACTTCAAACCAATCCTTTTGTAACATTACTCCTTCTTTGCACGTATGTTCTGCATGTTCAGATACCAGCTCTGCCACGATTATTCAATGCTTTGCAGATTCATTCTATTTATTCGAGCTCCCATCGTATGTTCATTCATTTATATGAACGGGATTCGTTTCAAAATAGTTGCAGATATTTGTACATTACAAGGGGTTTGCCACGTCCAAGTCCATACAATCCATCAGGAATTGTCCAAATTGAAAGAGAAAATGAAACGGTTTGCCACATTGTTTTTTTAAATTAAGGATTAAGCTGCATCTTTATCAGAAGGGTCATTAGCGGCATTGAACAAGGTGTCCAAAGGGACACTGGAACTGGCACGATTCTAAGGGGAGCCATGGTGCCATCCTTGACAAAAAGGGAGCGCCTTCATGGACTCCACAGGCAACTCGGAGGGGAGAAAAAATAAGGGGTCCAGTAATGATTACTGTTTAGCCCCCAAAGTGGATTTAAAAAAACTCTAAAACTAAAATAATACAACTAAGACTAGATGTAAAATAGGGAAATAACTATATGCATGCTACTACATACAATCAGCATAGTGAAATAAAACTACGACTAGATGTATATAGATAGATGTATATATCAGGTACAACAACAGGGATCAAAACTTCAACCCACTGAGGGACTCGGAGTTCCACAAGGGGTGGGAAGTCCTCCAGAAAGTGACGGATGGACAGATCCCCCCCACACCTACCACACACACAACATCTCGAGCTTCTACATTAAGCAGGTGTCTGTGAGTAAGACGGGTATGGCCAGTGGCAACCATTGTGACACACATGGCCAGTGACACACTGATTTATTAGCACTTATAATCAGGGTTGCCAGGTGAGATGGGGAAAAAACCCGACAGAGTTGGAAAGCACATTGAAACGCTCATTACAAGTTTTACAGAAATTAATTCCACGCACACGGCACAAATATTGATATGAATTTCCTACATGAATTTTCTATCCGATATGCACTCTCTATGTGTAAATTCCAATAAATAATATTTTCTTCAATTTAAGAAATTTTTTATAATACCTATCATAATGTGATGCTTTGAAATACATTTTTGTGCACCGATGATTTTAACCAGTAGGTACCTTTATTCGTTCCAATACGATAATAGTGAACGCATCATTTATAGCCAGAAGATTGAATAATTTATTACTGACTACATGATAATAATAATTGCTATCCATCAACTGGAAACCACTGAAGACCACAACTTTAATGGTCAGCTAAATAGAGCTAGACAAACCTGAGGTTAAAATTTGTGCTCGTGTTCTAATTTCGTAATTTCTCGTAATTTCGTATATATCATTGATTTATAATATACGTTGGTGCCTAATTAAACAATCAGCAGCACGAAATACCTAATCATTTTTCGGTTTTTTGTTTCTCAATATACTAAATAAAAAAAAATAAAAAATAAAAAAATTATCATACTAGGTAGGCAGGAGATGTTCATATCAGTAAATTTCTGGTAACTGGGAATTTTGCAACAAAAATCTCAGTATTATCTACGACTTAAATGTTTAACTTAATATTAACCTCAAAGAAGAATTAACTGAAAGAGAGAATGCACAAGTAATGGCTGAAAGAATAGACAGAGAGTTTCTTTTCACGAAAAAAATTAACCCATAAAAACAAGTTTTTAATGTAACTCTTTCTTTTTCTCATGTTCTCAGTTAATTTTATTGTTGTTTCGGTATTTGGTAGTTTCTTGGCAACTATAAATTGACACAAAATCACATTGTTTCAAAATCACATTGATAATAACTTAAATTAAATTGACAAGGAAAATCATTTAATATTTTATTGACCCTGGATTCGTTGTCATTTTATGCAGACGTTCAATAGTATCCTTCTCCTCCCTCCTCCTCCTCCCTCACTCCTCCTCCCTCACTCCTCCTCCTCCTCCTCCCTCACTCCTCCTCCCTACAATACACAACACTTGTAAGGTGTCCCATAGTAAATTTTAAATTTTCGAAAATTTATAGTATAACTAACTTTTTCTTTGCGAAAATTTGATAGATTAAAATGTACGCCAGCATGAACTCGTGTGCAAAATTTCAGATCGATTGGATATCGGGAAGTGGGTTAAAAATTGATCTGAAATTTTGTCTCAAACAAGCAAGCAAGCAAGAAGAGAATCGAAGGTAATAGAAAGAGTTAAAAAAAGGGACAATACTACAAATGATTATGGACTTTAAGACTGCTTCCTAGCGTCGGTTGTCAAATAAACGATTATAGGTAGGTCATCTGGTAGTCACGGCTGTTTTCGAAGGGCAGTAACCTACGATAGGACCTACGAAAACCGGACATTTGGCGCCCTTTCTGAGAAAACCGGAAATTGGCGTTCAGAGCGACTTTGAATTTTCGTCCGGACAGCTTGGTGAAAAACCTGACCGTCCGAGCCAAAACCGGACCGTCGGGGCCAAAACCGGACACCTGGGAACCCTGCTTATAATAGATAATTAATGAATCAGAAATCAGTGAATGAGAAATTGTCTTGTAGGAAGCACTACATTCTATACGATCACTACCGTGAACGGCTACCGATGGAATGCCACACGAACGCATGTTTTCTCATCAACGGAGATCATTGAATGAAAGTTCTTTGAGATTTGTGAAAATATAAATTTTCATTTTACAAAGCTAAAAAAATGTCAATGTACAGTTCAAATGTAGATCTAACTAATAAAAAAAAAAAAAAAAAAAAAAAAAAATTAGGTTCGTACCACATGCCATTACTGAGAAAACGGTACCCAAAAAAGCGCTATTTTACCCTATGATTTAGGAAGGCCCTTAAGGCTAATATATCCCTGCGCCAAAAAATTCAAGCTTTCCATACGAAAAGATGTGTTCGTTGGCCAGCACTTTTTGAACACAATAAATTTGTCACATTTTAAAAAAATGTGCAGAAAAAATCAATTAAAATGGCTAAAAACGGCTAAAAGTTATTAAATTTATAGTTTCAGCAGAATATTGCTCAAATTAAGTGTATCAAATATGAAATTTTTAAAAAACGCTGCAAATTATTTCACAAAGGTTTATTATTTTTTCAATTGAGTATGATCGTAGTTTTAGTTGGCTTGCCACAACCTATATTTCTATAATTATATACGTATGTTTATATTTCTCGATTTGAGCTCCTATCTATTCAAATAATCATTGCCTTAATAATATCATTATCTAAGTACGTACGAAAAGTCGAGAGGATTTGTTATTAAATATGCGTAGGCAAAGCATTGGTATTAACACACAAATATGACCTAGAAAAAAAAGTATATTCATGCCTCGAAGGAACATGAAATTCGAAAGCAATACAAGTGTAGGAAGTTTTCCACGCCACCCTGGAGGTACTCCCTAGGTCTCGTTACCTCACAACCGGAGGTTCACCGCCCTATTACGCTTACACTATCATATCACTCATATTTTTGTGCATTTTGAGATGAGAGAATTTTGTCCTAACATGAGAATAATAATTATTAGATCGTGCAGTTGTGGTCGTGCATGATCTGGTCCTAAAGTGTTCTGTTGCGAAGTCCTACTGCCCATTGTTATCCTAACCGTGAAATATTAGCTTGCGCAGTTGTGGTTGAGCAGGTTGGAGTTTTAACACGTCAGTCTAACACTCCAAACCTCGAAAAAGACACTTTTTCTCCCGTTTTTGGCCCATAGCATGTATGCGAGTAAAGCGATCGGGATGGTTAAACGTTAGGACCAACTAGACCCCAAATGGAGTCTATGTGCGAAAGAACGGGTTTTTTAAGTCAATTCTTAGGCCTTTTATGGCCTGGACGGCGGACGGCGAACGACGGACGGCGGGCGGCTGACGGACATTTCAAATTTGGATTCTACTCACCTTGAAACGTAAAGTGACAAAGTTTGAGGATGGGTTATACAATTTCTTTGCTATACGATCACATAGGCTTTTTATTGGAAATAATAAACCAAAAGCGAAAAATTCAAAAAATCTTTTTGAATACCAGACTAGTAAGTATTTAGAATACGTTTGTGCCAAAATAATGAATATTTATCATTTTCTTTAGACTCACAACGCTCCAATTTCAAAACAATTGAACGTTACGAAAATTCGCTCATATCGATCATGTTGCATGACTATTTTTATAGTATTCTGCGCTGTCCTCCGTTCATTTCTCACAACACACGACAATCAACTCCTCCCCGTTTATCTTGTATCCGATTGACCCCCACATAGCGGTGATAAAATCCAGGTGTGCCCTTTTTTAAAGGCGACCCAAAGGAACCTTGTTTGGGTCAATTTGTGATAGGAGCCCATTGAAGGGACCCTGGCGAGGTGGAGGAACACAGTGCCACCGCATCCGCCTGCTAAGGAATGCCTTCCGCCTAATGAACCCTATCGTAAAACATGTAGGAGATGGGATGGTCCCGCATCTCGATCGTCTTTCTCTCGGCTTTCCTCAAACACGATTGGCCGTAGTTTACTCTCCATTCACTTTTATTTCTTTTCTGATTCATCCCGGCGAGGCTCCTTTTTCTGTTTACTCTACGCTATGACCCCCTTACTGTTATCTTGAAAACAACCTCTGCGAAATGAAATTTTCTCAACCTCCCTCAAACAATATAAGTTGTTTGTCTTGCGGTTATTGGACCCAACACGGTTGCATAAATATGGAAAAGTACCTAGCCGGGTTCATTTTATCAACCTGAAATATTAGGTGATCTAAGAAATGTACTTATTTTATCTCAGCTAATCACGATACATACAACACTGAATCATTTACTTTAGTCATCTTCTCAACAAACGAAATCGATTCACAGACGAGTCTGACAAACAAGAGAGCAATTTCATTTCTTGCTGTATAACTTTGAATTCATTGGAATCCGCATGCACCTAATTTAAACGCATAAAAGGAAGCCTCTGTGGGTGATTCTCACAGGAAACGGCAAAAGCGATGTACCGACTTGCTTATCTTTACCACTGGGGCGAGGGATTTTCAGAACGCTCTATCGGCTCGCAAGAAAAGTTTCCACAGCCTGGAAATCCTTGTTTTTTGTTATTACTTACAACCAACGTTTTTGACATTTTATGTCTTTACTATGGCACATGAACGAAAAAAGCGTTAACAAAAAACGTTAAAAAAAGCGTTACGGTTGGTTTTTTGATGATTTCCGCTTACAACCGAGTCGTTGCCAAGGAAATGGTACTTCGACGTTTTTCATCCCACAAAATTCATTGGCCATTCGTTCGAAAGCTCTCGATTTAGCCAACCATATTATGTTAATTACTGCGAAGTGCATGGCCAACAAGCTGAGTTATGAGCATAGTTATATGAATAATTGTTTACACACAGGTGATCATTCTCAATAATTGATATTGTGAATATGATTGCAACCGCTTGTTAATTTCTGATTTGTGATGATGTCATTGATCTGGGTTTCGATGATTTGATTCATAGCAGGTGATCCGAATATTGCGAGAACGGTTTGATTTGTGAAGCGGTGGTTAAATAATTTTAATAGGTAATTTCTATACTTGACACTCTTGGAAGATGTAATTTCGTATGTAGCCTCTTTAGGACATTTACTTGACGATGCCCAGGGTCCGGATCAGATGAGTGGCTCTTAAAGCTAATTTCTACGCTTTACACTCTAGGAAGCTGTAATTTTGTATGTAGCCTATTTAGGACATTTTCTTGATGATGCCCAGGGTCCGGATCAGATGAGTGGCTCTTAGAGCTTGCATACGAGTCTGCAACACACAAGAGTCTGCGACTAAAGACATACAATGTCCCAATGTGTTGCAGAATCGTATGCAAGCGTTTCTTATGATAATCGAATACAACCTTATTTACAATCCTCCAGACTTAGGTACTTTTTCATCGAGAACTCGGCTTTCCCTGTAAGAACTTATACAACTTTGTAATTAAGGAAAAACCTGACATGCGTCGAACTTACGTCGAATGAGGATGGAGTGGGTTCACGCGTATAGAACTTTTGATAACAAATTCAACTACACCAAAACCTTTTTCATTCTGCTTTTTCGTTCATCCATCACCAAAAGGCTACGTCATTATTTTCATACAATAAACCCAACTTTGAGGGAACCATCAGAAAGCTGATATTCCAAGACAACTTTACAATAATACATCTTTTTAACACATTTTAAATAAGAAATTTTTCAAACAAATTTTAATGAAATTTTAGTGCATCCATCTGCCCAATTTGTAGTTCATAATTGATCAACTTTTTTTGAGAAATATTGCTTAAAAAAGGGGTGTACTTGAGTCCTGCCCTCCATTTTCAAAAGGAGATTTCTCCACTTCAAACCATAGTTTTCTAATTTTGTTATTCGTCGTAATTATCTATAATAATGAAATTATGTATGTGTTTCCTTTATACGCTGGAGTATTTACCGTTCGTCCGATTGGATGAAAGTTTTCCAACTAATTCCTTGCACTACCGGGAAGATGATAGGCTACCGGAATCTTCCTCAAACCTACTCGTTATCGCCAAACTGGCCACCCTTCAAAACGGGTAAATACGAGGGGGAAGCAAATTTAACTTTACTAAAAAAAATTGGTACGCCTTGATATGACAACTACCTGGAGCAACAACACAACTTGACGTTGGGTTCATAACATGTCCCGCTGTGCGCGCCCCTACCGAGCTGAATCGTAACTACGTTCACCCACAGTGTTATCGCTCGAAAAGGTTCCGTTGAATCAAATAGCGCCTCATTTTTTATAAATCTATGTTCGCTGCAAAAATATAGATTAGTTGGACCATAGACCGTAGACCATAGTTAGACCATAATGGTTTGTGTAGTTTGGTGATCTGGATGCTCGCAAGCTCGCATCTCAAAAATACATAACATCAGGGAGTCAATCCCTTAGTAAAATAAAGATTAGTTAGACGAATAGATCAAAATGACATTTTAACGTATGATTTAAAACATTTTTAATAAGTAATGACGTTTAAAAATATGTTTCTGAAGTTGAATTCGAATGCAAAAAAATTTAGTTTCAAGCTTGAGATCGATCTTGGATCCTTCATCCTATATGTCTGATAGGCTACCCGCTTCACCTTCATTCACCACGGAGGACTTCTGCAACCGATGAATAATCACAGACCTTAAATACCCATAAGGGAGCTTATTTCCATTGCTAGTTGGCGATAGTTCAAATTCAGGTCGGCAGGGTTGCGCACAGCGGGACATGTTGTGTACCTAGTGTCTGGTAACAATATATGGCTACTTTTTCGAGATGAAGTGAACCCGAACCAATCGCAACCAAAGTGAGGGCGAAGTAGGTACTAGAGTAAAAAGTAGTTGAATGTTTGTACGATTGAATGACAGTTTGAATAATATGTAAGGCAAAACGCCAGTTTGGAGAGGTTGCGGCGATTGGCTCTTTGTTGCCAAATTCAATTTGTAATGAACGACAAAACGAGTAAACGCCAAAACACATTATAAATCTGCAATAAAGATCATTTTAGGAACTAAAATGATCCTCAACAATCATCTACAGCATACTACAAATAGTCCTCTGGAGAAAATTTTACATCCTGGAACCGCCATAAAGGCCACAGCAACGTGTCATTGCTCGATTCTGATTGATGTCGCTTGGGACAATGTAGCATATCGTTGGTGACATGAAAAAAGGGCGAATTCCACATTTTAACGGAAAATGACTTTTTTTCACCAACGATCATGTTTCTAATAGTATTAACAGGTGAAAAAGTCGAAGTCCTAAGTTTGGTTTACCTTGGAAATACATTTGCTAGGACTTCGACTTTTTCACCTGTTAATATACCTGCTATTAGAAACATGATCGTTGTTGAAAAAAGTCATTTTCCGTTAAAATGTGGAATTTGCCCTTTTTTTATATCACCAACGATATTTATCTGCGTCCGTTTAGACTTACTTGACTATTGAAAATATAAAATACTGTTTACAAATCAGATTATTTGGATACATAGGTCAGAATGATCTGACTAAACCTCAAGAGCTGTTGCTGGGTTTGACCTATATAATCCCCTGATCCTTTTCTGCGACTGTTGCCGACTTCGTGAAAAAACCTGACCGCATAGCCGAGTTTGATCTCTCCGTCATACAGAGATTTCGATCAATCTGCGGGCATTATTCCTTGGACAGAAACATTAACCGTTAAAATTTTGTGATTTCCCACGTAATAAAATGCGTCGAATAGATCGTTGGATAGTCAAAAATTATCAAAGGAATAAACCATGGAATAGTAGGAAACTGTCCCCAGTATTTAAATTACTCTAAGAAACAACTACAAATATAAAATGAACGAGATGAAATGAAATGCCATTGAAAATATGAAATGAGGCGCTAATAAAGGATATGACATAGGTATAAGACGAAATGGCGGGCAAATATTGTGAGTTGTACCCGCTATCCAATTCGACGATGGTTATGGCAAAGTTGGGTTTAGCTACACTGGTATCGAAGGTAATATATTATGGCAAATCACAGCATCACTCCCCGTTGTGGATGTAATATTCTAATCCCGTCTTAGCGTGTAATGAAACTGAGTAATAACTCATACTACACGATACTGATCAATGTCCGACCAGAATTGCGATTTTATTGATATAGATAGCAATCAAACAGATCAATACGTAAGTGCTTCAGAACCGTTCTGTACGCTTCAACCGTCAATCTGTGTCGCTTCAACCGTCCTAGAAATCTTTAATCAACTACTTATTATAATAGCTAATGGTAAACATTTTCAGACTTCGGAGAGGTGGCGGTTTTGATGAATTGACACGGATGATTGTAATTAATTGGTTAGTGTTGCCTTTTATTCAGTTGTTCGTCGTCATAAGCAATTACTTATATTCATCAGAAACTCTGTGATATCGGTAAGGGGGACTGGGGTTTGGGGGCCTTTCCAACCAAAACAGTAAGAAAGGTGAGTGACTCTAATGTAGTGATACATAGCGTTAGACGTGCGGTCTCGGTCCAAAACAGAAAACGGATCAAAGCTCCCTCAAAATTCAAAATACGACCAAACGGTTTATTCAACTTTTCTCAGCCAATATTTAACCAATATCGATGATCCTTGCAGCTTTCATTCTATTTTCGAAACCTCTAGGTCCCACAAACCTTGAAATTTGAAAGTAAAATTGTTGAATGGTATCTAAATTTGAAAATTTTGGAATTTGAAATTTTCAGAAGGGCGATTCTATGAGGAATTTCAAAACCAGTAGATTGCCGCAAGAATCATCAAAATCGGTCCACTATTGACCGAGAAAAGTTGAAAAAATCGCAAATATACCATCCAGTGCCCACTTTGCTGCCCGCCAACGTAACATCGTGCACCTGTACTTCCCGAAACTGTTTTTTTTTTTTAATTTATTAAGGCTCAAGCCGCACCTCAACCAGAAGGGTGATTAGTGGCATTGAACAAGGTGACCAAAACGAGCCATTTTGCCATCCTTGACTAAAAAGTAGCACCATCATGGACTCCACTGGTAACTCGGAGGGGGGGAATATGAGGGGTACAGTGATGACTACTGTGGATTAAAAAAAAAAACCCAAAAATAAAATAACACAACAAAGCCTAGATGTAAGATAGGGAAATAGCTATATACATGCTATTACATACATGTCTGGTCCGAATAAAACGTCAACCCACTGAGGGGGATGATGCTGGACTAGGAGGTCCACAAGGGCTGGGCAGTCCTCCAGAAAATGGAGGACAGATCACCCACACACAACATCTCAAGCTTCTGCACTAAGCAGTTGTCTGTGAGTAAGACGGGTATGGCCAGTGGCTACAAGGTTGACCACTATTCGATGGCTCCTTATAAGTAGGGTTACGAAAGGGCCAACCGGGCTCAAGTCCCGAAGGACACCGCGCAGACCAATGACATCACCCTGCCATTGCTCATGCCAGCTGGAATGGGCTTTACGTTGCATGTAGGAAATTTGACCTCAATGCGTATAGGCAACATATCAATGGTTTTATCGCCAATGACTCTCCTTGCAAAGGCATCTGCGCACTCATTGCCATGAATACCCACATGGCTCGGTACCCACTTAAAAGGTATGGTTGAGCCCGATGTCGTGGCTTGGTGTAGCGATACACGTAGGCTTTGTATTAGGGAACCATCAGAATACGAGTCCCTAATCGCCTCGATGGTATAGCTCTCTCAGATTTTAGAAGTGCAAAAGGAGCGGGACAGAGCTGCAGCAGGCTGATACGAGACTGGGCCGTTTGCAGCCCACTCCCATTCTCTTCCCCCTCTCACAGGTGAATTTGAGGATCGTGATTCGCGGTTCTCTCTTCATCTTAGCTCCTGCCGAATCAGGATCCGCGAATTTACCTTTGGGTGGGGGAAGAGGAGTGGAGGGGGCCGCGAACGGCCTAGTCTCGCATCAGCTAGCCACTGCCCCGTCCCTCTCCTTTTGCACTTCTGAAACCTGAGAGTTCTATACTTAGTGAATCGCTACAAATCATATAATTCCCAACTCCCAACAGTACTATATTAGCTACATAAAAACCTACGACTACTGTTCTTGGTACCAACGAGTACATACCACTACTTGTAAATTAACAAATAAACCTTCCGAACTTTTTATTCAACTTCCAGTACCTAGTTTTGTTGTATTGTGCTCGGACATGATCGTCATAAATTGTGTTTTCACTTTTGTTGAACATTTATTAGTAAATACTCGGTGAAGGAATCGTAATTTGCATTGTGTTAGTTGAATCGAGTCTGGGTCTATACCACCGTTATGGATGCGACGGTGGCGCAACTACCGTTAATCAAAAACGTGAATTGGGGAATTCGGTCGTTCTGAGATAGCTGACGTAGTGATATTTGTAGTTGCAGCACGTAGGGACAGAATGATGACCAAGAAAGCGGACATTTACCGTATTTAATCGTATCTCTCACCGTCTCGCTCAATCGCCCTATAGCCTCCCTATTCAAGCACCACTTTGCTCCGATTACGGAATGATGAACCTCTTGACCCTGAGACCTCTAGAATTAATTGAACGCCCTATACCATCCTTTATTAGCAGGTCGCCCTCAGATCCCGGGAAGTGTTTGATCCTCGGAGGTACCCAGGGCCGGTAATTGTGATCTTTAGAGGGCGTGAGACGTCTGAGGATGGCGTTAGAATTAATTTGAAATTCCTCCTCAATGTCGTAAGCATCAAATGAAAGAGCTGATTAGTAATCAATCGTATTTGCCTATCGAATTTCTATTCAATGATTACCATTCTACAGAAGGTTTGGAGTAACTAACCTTTTTGAAAACTAAACACCAGTTAAACAACAAAACTACCTATCTAATCTGTTCAATTTATAAACAAACATATCAAATCAATTCTTGAAGCGATATATCGTCTCGTTTATTTTACGAATAATCATTTTTAGATTCGAACTAGTTTCTTATTGAATAAAAATCATGAAATATCATTAAAAACGCTGCAAAGTATCGCTCAATATTTATTATTTCTGTGTTGGGTACTTATCTCTTCTACGCAAATTAATGGTCCATAATTATTAAACCCCTATTATAGTAAATTTTTTATAATCAAAACTAAGGGCTTTGTGAATCGCAAATGGGTTCACTCCATCCACCAGGACCTCACGAATTTTAGATTTTTAGAATAGTTACGAAACAAAACGATTGATGACAAATTCATATTCCCACCATGTGGAAGCGTTGCATACGATGCATATTATTTATTTGAAACTATATTTGTTTTTTGCACATAAAATCCTTAGTTACAATTGGTGTATTCCAGTAGGTTGATTGGAAAATAAGTAAAGCACAGAAGGCCACCACTGATAAATTGTCTTCTACTTAATAACATTAATTAATGATATTAATTAAATAACATTAACGTTAATGTTTATAATTAATAACATTAATTTTTCTTTGCCGTTCCAAAGCCGCACATTCCAAATTTCAGCACTTTGACATTTCAGTAATTTGACAAGGACAGAATTTAGCCTGTGAGGACCCTCAGCTAAACAGTACGCCTCAATAACTTGTTAATGTATTCTACGTGTTCCAGAGGCACTCCATTTCAAATTTCATCACTGTAAGTCAATAAGGAAAGAAATTACTTAGCCTCTCAGATCCTTCAGCTGATCAGTGCGAATCGGGTTTGAAAAGTAGGTATATATCATCAGGGGTTACCAAGCTGATCCGAGCCTCTCCATGATTTGTAATTGTATTATAGATGTAGATTGTTTTTGATGGTTTTCGTTTCAATATGCGTAGAGTCTTTAACGCAGAACACTATCTTGTCATGATAATCATTAAACGAAATTTATTGGGTATATAATATTTAAATATAACTGCATATCTGCCAACCAACCACAGTGACATTAATTTGAATAAATAGAACACCTTCACTAGTCCATTTGTGTTTAACATGACCTCAGCAACTGAAATCAATGAGGTGATCACCTACCTACGCTTCACATAACCATCTAAAGGTGTTTCAGCAAGTGCTAATTTTGTTTAATTTTTCAATTCCATAAAATGGTACTTAGCCAAATAAGAGGTTTAATTTGATTGTATTCTGTTTCATTTCAAGAAGCATAAATAACTTGGGGATCTGCTTCATTTAACAAATTTGAAGTAGGAATAAATCTTGCTAGGATCCCGCAGCAAGCCACAATAGGTAAAATAATATAGAAGGAGATTACAGAAGTAAGATAGATAACAAAAAGGTAGTGAAGGGTGTTGTGTTGTGAAGTGAAGGGTCAACATTCAAGGTGCAGGGAGTCCTACAATCATCTTACCTCAACAGGTTTCTTTAGTTCCCATTGTGATCTTTCTGGTGCTTGACCTCTCTCAACCCCCCTTTAGATTTGAAGTGGCACAATTTAAGTTAATACGCCAATCTCATAATATCCATCCACATCCCCTTCAATTCACAGATTTGGATGACTGTGTCGAAGTTTCCAGCCAAAACAAGCCGGGAAAACCCAAGATAATTGCCTTGGACCTGATCCACCTTCCAGACTTGTTTCCAGCTGAATTAAGGAGCCTAACAGAATGCATCAGCTATTTTCTTTACCTCTGCTTGCTGAATCACTCCAACAAACGAATCCTCATAGAGATATTATTGAAACGTTTTGTTTCCGTGTAATTTCTCTTTTAAGATTTTCCCGTCTTTTTGAATTTATGTTATAAAAAAAGTCTCAACTCCTCTTAGGTTCACTGTATTATCGAATACAGAAACACTGTTGGAAAGATCTCAAAATTTCCTTCCAGAATATTGCTCTTTTAAAAAGTTTTAAGCTCATTATGTGGGACAAATCCAGGTCTGAATGGAATGTTTTCTCATATTTATCAAACTCTATATTTTTCAAAAACTTATATTTCCCGTTTTCGTTACTGGAAGAACTTACCCAAAATGTCAGCTTTTCAACGGTACAGAGAATTCACTTTTACATTGCCAGTGGGGGAACACAATTATATTTGATGTAAAAAAAACTTCGTTGTTCCAAAGAAATAGAGGGTTTTCATGGAACACAGTTTATTCTGTTCAGTGGATAGTTGTGTTGGAATCCCTTTGATATGAATTGTACCAACATTTTGGAATGACCAGTATGAAAATACCTTAGCAAAACGGAGGCAAGCAGACCTAATGTTTAAAATGTTTACGCAATACAGAAATAACGAATATTAAATCCGAATAAGTACCTAACTAAAATGATATTATACAAGAGTAAGTACATTCATGAACTGCTAATGTATTTTCTTAGCTGCTCTAATTAAAAATGGTTCAAGTAATTCACTAACTCCTCTCTAAATTAACGTAATTTAAAAATATATGTGATTTAATTTTATAAACCAAAGGTTGTGGTATCTTTTAGAGTTTTAATTTCATCTGCAGTGACTTAAAAAAAAACAAAAAAAAACGGAAGATGGTTACAAGAATTTCTAATTAAGGACAGGTATAGAGAGAGAAAGACCGCGGTCGTTAAATTGGATTCAATGAGATGTAGGGAGAAAACCTTTTACGCCTTTGGCAAAGTTAGAAGAGCAGCCCAAACCACTGACCTCTCCCCACTCTCTCTCACTCTCGCCTCTCTCTCATTCTCTCTCTCTCTCTCTCTCTCTCTTGCACTCTCTCTCTCTCTCTCTCTCTCTCTCTCTCTCTCTCTCTCTCTCTCTCTCTCTCTCTCTCTCTCTCTCTCTCTCTCTCTCTCTCTCTCTCTCTCTCTCTCCCTCTCTCTCTCCCTCCTCCCTCTCTTGCACTCTCTCTCTCTCTCTCTCTCTCTCTCTCTCTCTCTCTCTCTCTCTCTCTCTCTCTCTCTCTCTCTCTCTCTCTCTCTCTCTCTCTTTCACCCCTTTCCTTTCCTTACCTACCCCCTAGTTGGTATCATTCACTACATATTCCTCGAACACTCCCGTTTCTTTTCAAAATCTCCTTCGTTGGAGTTGGAGGCCACAAAACCCCCCTCCCCCTGCCGAATGGTTTTAATGCATCCCCCGGGCTTCCAAGCCGTTATAATTATTTCACTTCTAAATAGGGGTTTTCAACTCGACCGAGTTGCCGGCGAGGGGGTCGACCGTCTTCGGAACAAGCATAAAGGAGCGGGAGTTGTGGGGGACAGTTGGGGTGGAGAGTCGCCCTTATTATGTAATATGAATGGGGGGCACCGCCCCCTCTTCCACAGGTCTCCACTACCTCATTATATATACGTACCCTGCTCCACCTCACATACTTTGCCTTCGGTCAAAACGAGAGCTCTACGTCCAGACTACCAGACCCGTTTTTCCTATAAAAGGTCGAGGCAAACTTGACAATTCAATGCCTTCATCATGGACCCTTTCAATACATAATGCGGTAAAGTTATGTTACTTGAAATTGCCTCCATTCTCCAGCCTGATCCTATATTTATTATCTCCCATATGAGCAGTTTGGATGATGAATAACTGCTTGTTTCTGAGTGAAAATTACTGTAACAAGTCGTACCACACACTACCTGACTTACCTAGCTTCAGGTAATTAGGGGTTCAGAATTGTTATCACAGAAATCTAAAACGTCAAAAATCATAACTTCCAGGAAAATAAATTTTAATGTTGACATAGGACGTTATGTATATTGCCTTGCTAAAATGAACATCAATAAAAATGTTATACGTACATACACAGGGTGTCAACATGAACTATTGGTTCGAAACCAAAATACACACAGCACTATTTTTTGAATTTATTAATTGATTTTTCTTATAAAACTTCCCTCAAAGGTGGAGGAGGCACACCATTAACTTAAAAACAAAAAAAAAAACGAATAAAAGAAGTGGGGAGGACGCCCAGGTTTACCCGACGCAGGTTCTAGGGATAAGGGATGGAAGTTGCAGAAAGAGGAGGATGAATGGGATGAAAGGAAGTCCCCCTATAAAATTACCACCAGGTCAAGTAATAACCCCACAAGACGCGGGTGGTGATACCACGGAGCAATCCTGCCGAGATGCCCGACTAAAAAAACCCTAAATTTCGAAAAATCCAGAATTGACTAAATTTTCTAGTTTGGCTGCGTCCTAAATTTTCGTTCTGGAGGAGTGCAGGGAGTCAAAAAGTTGATCGTAATTTTCGCCAGTACCTACTTTTTTCGCCGTGGCCCCACATCTTAATTAAGCCTTAAACCACCATTGATTTGTACTCAGACCATGTACCAATCCGAAGACATTAAAAACATTATCTTCATTAAATTGGCTTTCATCGATTTTTCGGATCAAAAAAGCTGAAAAAAATAGAAAATCGAAAAAAAAGTCTCGGCGTTATTCACGTGACTACGCGGCGCACTTTTTTTTTGGGTTCAGCTAGGACCCCAAAATGTGACTCCAAAGTCAGATCGTGCGCGAGTCTGCGCATTCTCATTATTTTTCACTTTTTCTGCTGATGTGGAACGGCAACAATGCGCTTTGGCCTAAATCGTTCAGTTTCGTGCCATTCAACAAAAACTAAATTTTGTTTTCGGACATCCTGATACACATTCTATGAAGATTGGTGAATTTTGGGGCACCTTTATCAAATTCAAACAAGAGCACTAGCCACATTTTTTCGAATTCCAGAAAGATTTTTTAAATTTAAAATTAAAATTTAAATTTAAAATGAAATTTTTTAACCAAATTCAATTTTTGAAGAATTTCAGGAAACATTTTGATTTTTTTTTTTTTTCTTCTTAAGGGTTCGGGAAAAATGCAATAAATTAATTAAAATAGAGGAAAAAATTGATTTAAATTATATCCTGTGTTGAAATGTGATAATAAACAGCTAAACACATAGTTTGCCATTTTCAAACTAAACCCAGCTTTACCAAGAGTCTGTCACCTTAAATAATGTCTGCCACCTTTTAGCATCATCGGCGAACAGTTTTCCCAAGTTGGTGTTGCAAATATCAATAAATGAACATCATTACGGTTCAGCAAGAAAAAATACCCCACTATCATGTATTACACGTGACAATTTAATATCTTCAAAACCTCAGTATTTCACCATTTTTGCACTTTTAGAGCGGAATTGCGCACTTTTGGAGCGGGATTGAGCTCGTTTACGCGCACCTAAAAAATCGGGTAATGGGTAATTTCTTCGTGAAATTTTACGTTGAATTTGAATCTGCTATAAAAGTGGGGTGTCTCATTTGAAATAACAACGTTGATTCGCTTTCCGCGGATTCGCGCTCATGCGCGGTGCGCAAAGTGTGATATTAGAGTTCCTTGCTTATAAATAAGGGGTTCACCGCTTGAAGTTTTTTTGATGTGTTGATGCTAACCTTAGGGAAAGCCATATTTCGACCGGGTTGGTTTTGTTCGATGGCGGTAGAGATAGTGACCCAATATTACTGTCATGACCATCTCATTTTCGAATATATAAGGCTTAAGGTGGATCGAACGCGGCCGATTACTTTTGGATTCTACGCAAATTTCTTGAACCGTGAGAAAAGCCACGGCGTACGGAAGGATTTTTTGAAGATTTTTGGATGCTACGCATCTTGGCGGCAAGTAAACAATTTATTTTTGTCGATTACAAAGTTTATTACTAAACTTTAAAATGATACATTGAAAATGACTAGGAAGAATGACAAAAATAAATCTTTCTTTCTCTTCTTCGATTACAAAGCTTCATTATTGAAAATAATAGACTGAAATTATACTTGAACGTTGGCCCCATTTTTCAATTATAAAGTTTCTACTCTACAGTTATTTCTCCACTAACTTGGCAGCTCAGATTAAAATCAAGAGTTTTGATAAACGAAGTGAAAAAAACTAGTTTCCTTGAAAGTGCTGCAACTAACTAATTACATTGACATCACAGTAGAAGGTGCTATTTAGTTGGCAACTTTCCTCGAATGCTGTCTTAAACAGGAACTATCAGTTGATTTACAACCGAAACTTGTATTAAGCAAAAACGAAGGGAAGAAAGAGGCAGAAAAAACTTACTTTTCTTTCTGAAGTGGGAAAACAACAACATAAAGATAAAACTCTCTTCTCAGCATAGGAAGGGGAAACATGAATGGGTACAAGATAAGTGCTTGACCTCACAACTCTATCTAAATATAGATCGAGATATCTAAAGAACCATTTGTTGAATGGAGAGATTGGCACTTTATCTTGTTGTTTGTCAAAATGCGCTCCGCTTCGAGCTAAGAGCATCCTTCCGAGCTTTAAGACATCTACAGTTCAGATAGGGATTTGATGAATTGTCTAGCGCATTGTGTTTTTAACTTTCCCCTCTCGCTGCGTAGGAATCCAAGGGATTTGTGCCCTCGAAAGACTGGATCGATCCAATAAAGTAGCTTAGGTTGACGTCTTTACCAACGGTGTTCCCAAGTTTTCTCCCTCTTTACATCACGTTGTAGCTGTCTCGGCCGTTCTTCCTATAATCGGTCGTACTGACCCTAATTATGATTATTTTCTCACCAAACGTTTACAGAATGGTGGTAGCATCACAAATATCCCATCTATGTCGAAAAATCTGTGAAAAGTGACCGGAAAAAGGCATAAGAGAGCGTCACACCGAGAAAGCGAACTTTGTCGCGATTTATAAAGACACTAAGTTGATACTTATGTGGTCTAGAAAAAACCAATTCGACTGTGGCGCTATGCGGAATTTTCGTTAACTAAACCTATATAAAAACCGTAGGTTCAGCGTCCGATAAACATTGGGTTGATTTTAGATTTGAAGCATTCTGAACAATCTAGGGTAGAAGTTTTTGAGACTGAAAAAAAAATAGAAGATTGGCTTAAAAATCATTCATTCTGAGTCGTATGCCTTTAAAAAAATGCCTATTATCATGAGTTTATGGAAAGTTTGTCAACGATTTAACTGAAAAATAAATTACTGTGCATCAAAAAGAAGCTCAAGATGTTGTGTGTGGGAGGTGAGGGTTGACGTTTTATCCGGACCAGTTCTTGCATCTGTGAGCCGCTGATCTCTACTGCGAACTGTAATATCTGATCTATGCTGACTTATAAACATCTAGTCGTAGTTTTATTTCACTTTGCTGATTGTATATAGTAGCATGTATATAGTTATTAGCCTATTTTACATCTAGTCTTAGTTGTATTATTTTATTTTTGGGTTTTTTTAATCAACTTTAGGGGCTAAACAGTGGTCATCACTGTACCCCTCTTTTTTCCCCCCTCCGATTTGCCAGTAGAGATCATGATGGCGCTCCTTTTTAGTCAAGGATGGCAACATGGCTCCCCTTAGAATCGATCCACTTCCAGTGTCCCTTTAGACACCTTGTTCAATACCGCTAATGACCCTTCTGGTTGAGATGCGGCTTAAAACTGCACTTATCACACACCCTGCGATTTTTGTGGTCAAAAATAATTGTATACATATATTTTGGAGGATTTGTGAGGGTAAAGATGACGGGTATCATTTTCAAAGGGAAGAATGATGAATGCTGGTTTGCTAACGACTCGTGGTTGAATGAGAATGGTCGTTGAGAATTTCTTAAAGTAAGAAATCTTTACAGAGTTTTTTCAAATCTCACAAAGGAACCATCCACGTATAATTTGATTTTTAAGCGTTCTGCTACTGTAATTGCATTTTTTCAAATTAATAAATGACGCAGAATTCAATAAGGTTTGAAAGGAAAAGAGGAAACTCCCTATCCAACCAACACCTGATTTGCAAACTAGAAAAAACTTTGATGCCTGATTACTCAAAATTAGGAAACTGTGGTTAGTTCCCTTATGGTTAATGCCGTCCAATTGATAATTCACTTGGCTAGGTAAGTAGCGAAAACATGAAGTATTGCTTTCTCAATCCAAACATATATCAACAAGAGTTAGTTTCAAGTCAACTGTGACTGGAAAATATAGGAAACGTTTTATGTTTCTTTACCGATCTAAAGTGCCCTTGGGCATCGGCGGCAACATTTCGTGCAAAATATGATTCAACTTCTAATATAGTGCCTTTCAGAAAGATATGCAAGATAATAAATGAAATAAAGTTAAGCAATGTTTCTAGTCAGGCACGATCAGTGGCGGCTCCTGTCTTGAAACTCAGGGGGTGCACAGAGATCAACAAGGGCTATCACGGGGACGGTAGAGGTGCTTTTATACTAAATACGTACACCAGACACGAGAAATGTTCTCAAATGGAAGACAGAAATTCTGAAATACTTTACCATCAAAGGAGTTAACCCAAGGAATGATTGCAATAGCTGAAATGTATACCCGCCCATCAAGAACCATCGTGGAGGTGAAAGCAAATCTTGCCATGGAGGGGAAGGAAAGGGAGAGGAGAGGAAAGAGAAGGGTTAGTCGTCATCTAGATAAATAATGGGGAATATAAAAATAAAATCTATCACATTATAGGGGTTGAATTGACGGACGGTATCAGAACGATTTTTGATTTTCAAAGTTTGCGTTAGTCCTGGTAGTGATAAGGGGCGGCCAGCATCGCGAATCCTGCACTTTTCTTCGATTGACAAATGGGACCAGTTCAACTTGATGAACTCAACTGAATTATTCATCGTAAAAGTATCTACTCAACACTCAATAACTTCAAAAAATCGTAACACTAAATGAAATAACACCGGGAAAAATAGAAGAAGTGTGACTGATAAAAATGATCACGAGGACGAGAAGGGATGATAAGGAGAATGGAAAGTACTTGGTGTCGCTACCTAGCGGAGGAGCATGCCCCTAAGTATGCTCATCTCAGGATGTTACGGGCTTTCGGATAGGAAAGCAAAAAGTAGGGGTCAATCTCACATGCCCGCCTCAATTCAAACTGAAAATCCTCAGTAACAACGGAGATATGCAGTCAAGTCTGAGGTTGAGCAACAGCGATCTGTTACTCCCGCTCGCTTCTGATTGGTCAGGTTAGGGGAGCTTCCCCCTTCAGCCCTTCCCTTCCGCAACCTTCTCTGTTTCGCAAGTTGATTTAGATTTGACGTCTTCTGTCACTAGCTAACTTCAAATGAGAGTGGAGAAATTTTGAAACAATATCGTTATTTTGGTTTGACTAGGGGTGCACATGCGCCTATGCACCTAACAGTAGCCGCCCCTGGGCACGATATTCAAGTGTTTCTTACTCTAAACATCTTTCTTACCTAGTCGCTATGGCCAATGGAAATATTTAGGGCGGAATTCATAGACAAAGGCTGAGCGTGTGTGTTTACTCACCATTTAAATCGGAACTCACTAAAATAGGCTAATTACTATACACATGATACTATATACGCTCAGCAAAGTGAAATAAAACTATGAAAAAATGTATATAAATATATCACATATCAGATATCACAGTTCGTAGTAGAGCTCAGCCGCTCTCAGGTACAACAACAGGGATCGGACCTTGTCTGGTCCAGATAATACATCAACCCACTGAGGGGGCTGATGCTGGACTCGGAGGTCCGCAAGGGCTGGGCAGTCCTCTAGAAAGTGGCAGATGTACAGATCACCCCCTCAGAACACTTCCCATACAGAACATCTCGAGCTTCTGCACTAAGAATGTGTCCGTGAGTAAGATGGGTATGGCCAGTGGCAACCCAGTTGACCACTATTCGATCCCTCCTTGGAAGTTGGGTTACGAAAGGGCCCACCGGGCACAAGTCCTGAAGGACAGCACGTAGACCAATTACCTCACCCTGCCATTGCTCATGCCACATGGAATTGGCTTTATGTTGCTCGTAGGAGATTTGATCCTCAATGCGTTCAGGCAACATATCGATGGAGTTATCACCAATGACTCTTGTAGCAAGCGCATCAGCACACTCATTGCCATGAATACCCCACATGGCTTGGTACCCACATAAAAGTTGTGGTTGAGCCCAATGTGGTGGCTTCAGGTTTACTAAGAACGTTGGCTTTGACCTTTTCCCTTTTGTGATCCAATTCAATGGACTCTTGGATAGTTTCCTAAGTTGTTCGTCGATCTCCTCAATCTGTCGCTGAGCCGTCGCATCTTCTGTGTCGTCATAAATGATTTGGGCAGAGAGACTTGTTTCTTCTTATATATAAATACCATAGGTTTATTTCATATAAAACGTACAGCTACCTACTGAGTACATTTTATCAATTAATCAACTCTTGTTTGTACTACTCCACGGTTTCCATTCCATTCTCATCCCATTTCGCAAGAATTTCAGCCGAGGGGAATATACACATTGGAGCCGCTGAGATTGCGATTCGTGTAAACACCGCAAATCAGCGGTTCGCTCGTCTGCCTCGAGCTTGTTAATATTGGTTTCCAGCAGCAAATATTTTCTCGCAGGGTCCATTGGTTTATTATTTTTAATAATAAACCTTTGTAATCGACCAAGAAAAAAATATTGTAAACCTCCCCCTCCTGAAAATTTGCTAGTTAACGTTTCAAGATGCGTAGAATTAAAATAAATAAATAAATAAATAATAATAAGTAAAAATACATAAATAAAAATATCTGTCCGTCGTCTAGACTTTTTCTCTGAAATTAATTGACCAAATTATATGCAAATTTGGCTGAAAATCACATTTGGAGCCAAGATGCTCCTAGAAGGTCGGCATCAATTTTTGTCGACCCTAATGGGTTGTATGAAAGGGCTAAACATTCGAAAATTGAGATCTAGAATACTTTCAAGGTAACTGTAATGATGTGTTGGTTGTCAATGATTACTACAGGGTGTCCAAAGAGACGTTTAACCCCTTCCCCTTCTCTAAAATCGTAATTGTACAGCTAAATGCAATTTTTTTATTTTTTAATCATGATGTTTTGCTTTGAATCTCAAAAATGACCACATTGTGCACAGCGCACGTGCGCAAATGGGCGCAATTGACTCAAACTTTGTTTTTTCTTGTGGGAACCCCAATTTCTTATTTCGGATTTGAATTTTACACTAAATTTCATGAAAATTTGACCCCTCAACCAAATTTTTCGGCTTTGCGCAACCCGCTCTTGGAGGCCGCAAAAATTCGCAATCCCCTCATTAGGCCGACATTCAGTTGTTAGGCAACCCCAAATATGGCGCATGTTTTTCCAGTATTTTTTAACGCTGAATCACGCGGTGAAGCCCATTTCCCGATCCGAGTAAAGTTTAGTCGAGTTATTACAGAAAAACCAACTTTTTAGAAAGAATTTTCATTGTTTCCCGTTATCTTTCCCTCCTCCTTTCTCAACCGGGCTGGGGACCGGCTACGGCGGAGAAAAAAAAAAAAAAAACCAGGCGTGTAAAGACCACACGGGTGAAGTGTGTAAACTTCTATGACGATAAGCAAGATTAACTTCTCAACCAAGTGACAACAAAACAAGCGGCATTGTTTACTATATCCATTTATAACATAAATAAATATAAAACTACGACATGAATAGAAGAACAAGTACGAAAGAAATGCATGATAAATCGAGAGCTTTCCAACGAGTGGAGAACGATTTTTGTCCGGTGAAAAATAAAGAAGTTTCATTTCCCCAGCAACGGCTTGGTTGTCAAAACGGAAAAAAACGTGACGGTAAAATCGTATTCACACCCCGCTAAATTTTTCGACGCGGTGCGCCTTTAGAAGTTTACACTTCAAAAACGTCCTTTGAAAAATAAAAAAGTTAAGAAAAAGAAGTAAATATTACCTACAGGCAAAAAACTTTGAAAGGCTTTTAAGTTTTTTTTCCCCCTTTCTTTACGTTTTTTGCCAGTAGGTAATATTTTTTGCATACATTTTTGAATGTTATATTTTATAATTAATAAACATAATTTGAGCAATATTCCGCCAAAAAATATAAAATTTACGATTTTTATCCGTTTTCCTTTTCAACCTGCCGTTTTACTAAGTTTTTTGTTTTGGTGTTTTGATATATTTAGAAAACTTTTCAACATTCACCTGCTATAAATCGTAAAATTGTGGGGTCCTTAGCTGCAAAGGTGTGAACCCTTTTGGGAGGCACGATGCACCAACTTTTGATCATTTACTAATAATTATAGACTAGGCTATACTAGGCTTACTAATAATTATAGACTAATGATCTGAGTAGAAGGGCTATCTAATACAGAAATAATAAACCTTTGTGCTTGTGCAATGGTTGGGTGAGGTCACTGGTCTGAGTGGTGTCCTTCAGGACCTTTGCCCGGTTGGCCATTTTGTGACCCAACTTTCAAGGAGGGACCGCATTGTGGTCAATCGGGTTGCTACTGGCCATACACGTCTTACTCAAAGACACCTGCTTAGTGCAGGTGCTCGTGATGTTGTGTGTGGAAGATGTGGGGGTGATCTGTTCATCTGCCACTTTTTAGAGGATTGCCCAGTTAGTGTGGACCTTAGAGTCCTGCATAGGCCCCCTCAGTGGGTTGATGTCCTATCTGGGCCAGACAAGGTCCACTCCGTGTTGTTGTACCTGAGAGCCGCAGAGCTCTACTACGAACTGTGATATTTTTAATCTATGATATATTTATTTCCACCTAGTCATAGCTTTATTCCACTTAGATTTAATGTAAGCCTATTCAACTAGTCCTAGTTATAGTTTAGAATCGTGCCAGTTCAAGTGTCTCACTTGACTCCTCGTGCAATGCCGCTAAATTGTTGAGGTTGCCAGGTTGAGATGCGGCTAAATTCTTAAATTGAAAAAAAAAAAAAAAAGGAAAATAAATAAACCTTTGTGTAAGGGAAAAGCACCAATAGTGGACACTGTACCAGTAGTGGACACTTTGGAAAAAAAGTTGTAGAATAAGGATTTGGGTTGAGCTGGGCACTTGATCTTTTTTGGATTCACTAAAGTAATATCCAATTAAACGTGAAGAACAAGAAAAAGACGTTAGTGCAGGTGCTCATGATGTTGTGTGTGAAAGATGTGGGGGTGATCTGTCCATCCGCCACTTTTTAGAGGATTGCTTTTTAGAGGTCACATGTCCAGCCGCAGACCTAAAATGGCGTAGGAAAAAAAAAAAAAAAAAAAAAAAAAAAAAAAAAAAAAAGCGTTAGGGTTAAGGTGAAAAACGATGACTCAGCATCAAAACAACCAGTCAGTGAATGTAGTGATTTCGTGCAGGACGTTGTGAAAAATGCTAAGGAAAAGAAGGTAAGTTTTAAGAAATATTCATATATAATCTTCAAATATTTGTGCCCATTGGTTTGAATAATCACTTCAGTAACTAATTAGATGATTTTCCGGCCGCTTAACTTCGTTTATGTTGGTAAACTGGGCTTTTTAAGCATGACCGCTTCTAGTGGAGCAAAAATGTTGGATGCTCTAGTAGTGGACACCCCTGTTCACTACTGGCGCATCTTCCCTTTTCGAGAGAGGTTATTTTTTTTATTTGCCACTTATTCATTTACATTGCAACAAGCTCACGATACAATTTTCAAATGAATCTAATGTTGCGGACCAGAGGCGGACAGGGGTGTCCTCTACTAGTACAAGAGATGTCCAATACTAGTACAGAGGTATCCTACTAGTAAAGAGGAGGAGGGATGCGATTGCTAAAAAAGAAAATTCAAAATTACTCCATTTTTTCAGTGCCTTGCAACAATTTGTTCCATGTGTTTGTATGATTGAATAAATGATTATACATGATTATGAACCAAATTTTACATTGTCTTGTTGATATATACCACGTGTCCACTACTGGGTCATCAAGTGTCCACTACATCGACATTCAAAAATGTTAGCTGTCCACTACTGGTGTATTCTATTATTCCACAAATTTTGACTATATTTCTTCAAAAATTTATAAAATTTGTGATTCCTTCGATTAAAATTAATGAAAAATGTCTGAAGAACATGCAGACACCCAAAAAACAGTTTTAAAGCTAAAAATGTATGAGGAAACACAAAAAAACGCACACGATTTTCTTAACATGTCCACTACTGGTGCTTTCCCCTTAATAACTTGCTGAGTTTTTTCACACACTTTCGCAATTTAAATGAATGTGGTTCAAAATTTGGAAAACTAACGTTCTTACACATTAATCAGGAGGCCCAGAGCTTGAATTTGAGTACCAATATGTTATGATTCTGTTGAGCCGAAATGAGCGATATTTTTGATCCTCGTCGTCATCATTCTCGTTGTGCAGTTTTATTATATAGAATTATTTTAGTAGTGGGCGATTCCGGTGCATCGGGAAGAGAATCTTCGAGCATCATTATTATTTTTCCAAGTACAACATTAGAAGTAGTACAAGTATTCGTTAGCCAAGACGACTGGTATTTGACTCCGGGGAAATGTTACGTTTGAGAGGAACTTCCGTAGACGAAAGGTTTGATTAAAAACACATTGGGACATTTTATGTCTTTAGTTGAAGACAAGTATGTGTTGCAGGATCGTATGCAAGCTCTAAGAGCCACTCAGCTGATCCGGACCCTGGGCATCGTCACGTAAATGTGCTAAAGAGACTACATACGAAATTATAGCTTCCTGTGTAAAGCATAGAAATTAGCTTTAAGAGCCACTCATCTGATCCGGACCCTGGGCATCGTCAAGTAAATGTCCTAAAGAGGCTACGTACGAAATTACAGCTTCCTAGAGTGTAAAGCATAGAAATTACCTATTAAAATTATTTAACCACCGCTTCACAAATCAAACCGTTCTCGCAATATTTGGATCACCTGCTATGAATCAAATCATCGAAACACCAGCTCAATGAAATCATCAGAAATTAACAAGCGGTGGCAATCATGTTCACAATATCAATTATTGAGAATGATCACTTGAGTGTACACAATTATTCAAATAACCTTGCTCATAACTCAGCTTGTTAGCCACGCACTTCGCAGTAGTTAACATAATATGGTTGGATAAATCGAGAGCTTTCGAACGAATGGTCAACGAATTTTGTGGGATGAAAAACGACGAAGTACCATTTCCCTAGCAACGACTCGGTTGTAAGCGGAAATCATCAAAATATTTTTGTGAGCAATTTTCCGTGACGTTTTTTTAGTTTATGTGCCATAGCAAAGACATAAAATGTCGATAGGCCTCATAGATTATGTCGTTGGTGCGTTGTCACTTAAGAGTAATTCCTCCTTTGTAATAAAGGACACGAGTTCGAACACTGTCGAGGTATAAAACGGTTTCAGGCTGTAACATATGATTAAATATAGCAGTATATACATATTAAATTAATATACTTACTGGAAATGTTCAGGTGCTTACCTCAGCATGCTCGTAGCGCTCTATCAGTACGAAAACACCGACGCATCGTTTAATCTTTTTAACCAGCTTGGAAAATCCAGTAAGAACGAACAGGAATGTGGTTTCTCCCCGCTATTGGCACCGCATTCCTGCACTAACAGTGCTAATTCCCATCCAAATGGATCGGTGCATTAACTAGATTACGTTTCAATTTGGTCCTACCGTATATTGGATTGGGCGAAGGTGCTCCTTAATCTCACGGGTTTCTCTGCTGTGATCACCCAGACCGAGCAATTTTCACCTGATTTGATAATGGCAACTTCGATCGTTATGATTGCCGAGGCGCCTTATCTACCACGGCATGAGCTTTGGAGGTCAGTGAGAACTGGAAAACATTTCCTCCCCCTCCATTTTGATGGCCGACTCGCCAACCGAATTCCATCTCATTTGAATACGGTTTAGGGTAAAGGCTTATGAGCTTCCTTACCTTGGGAGGATTAGCGCTCAATAGGCTCTCGACTGGTAATCTTTTTAGCCAATTTGAGCACGAGGTAGATCTTATCAGCCTCTTCGATATTACGTGGTTTTATTATAGTAGAAAGTCTAGTAGTGAAAAAAGTATTGGCCATGTTCCTTAACCCTAGGAGGTCACTCAGGGGTACAAATGTACCACACTGTTTCTTCTTTCGGGCGCACATTCGTCAAAGAAAATTTCCCGCCCGGTTAGTACCCATGAAAATTCAGTTGGTACCGTAGGATGGGGTTACTTCGGACCGCGTTTTCAGGTTTTTTTTGAAATTTCCCTGTATGTACCTCTTCAATCGAGTTGGCCTTTCACTATGTCACACCTGATCTATTCACCGTCATATTCCCATTTCAAAATTTAACATTCGAGCATTAAGAACCTATGAAAAACAAAGGTAAAAGTGGTATAGTAATTACCCCACGTGGGGGCAATTTCGGACCACTCACGTTTTTTCACTCAAATAATCAAATAATGAAGCCCTGGCACGGTATTTTGCTACCAGATGGGTTCTCTCACCTATTACGACAAACATATTTCATTTTAGCGAACTTTCTTAGAAAATAAAGCTATTGCAATGGCTCCAACAATTTTAAAATAAAAATGTTCAAAACTTTTCTCCATCGAAATCTGTTTTGAGGCATTCTAAAATGATTCCTGGATTTTAACGCTTTTTTATATGTATATATTTATATATATATATATATATATATATATATATATATATATATATATATATATATATATATATATATATATATATATATATATATAAGTATATATATGTACGTGTCATTCCAGACGATAACTCTCGATAGAATTGAGATAAAAACTTCGTTCTTTCGCCAAAAAATCAAGCATTTCAAAAGATAGGATGAGTTCGTTGGACAACACTTTTTGAGCACATTAAATTAGTCAAATTTCAAAAATGTACTTAAAAAATCATTAAAAAAGGCAAAAAACCGCTAAAAATTAACAAATTTCTATTTTTTAGCAGAATGCTACTCGAAAAAAATTAATCGAACATGAACTAGGACATTTAAAAATTTAAGCACAAAATTGTACTGAAAAATGTACTAAAATTTCATCAAAATAAGCTAAAAATCGATAGGAACACTTGAAAAAATTGTAAAAATCCACAAAATCGTTTGTTTATTGGAATATTACTGACAGAAAGTTAGTTTGCTATAAAATGTATAATAATATTTTCATTTGTCCCCAAATCGCTCAAATTTCAACAGAATTTAACATAAATGTAATACGACTATAATTATGAAAATTCGCTCATAGGATCATGCTGCATGACTGGAACTTTTAAACCCGTTTCCGACTATAGAAAGAAATTTAAACATTTATTCCATACAAAACAAAACCAGAAATGAGCTGCCTTCAGAGCTGCCTCCAAAGTGTCTTGGGTATCATTTCTATAGGGACGGCCCCCGACTTTCTTTCGGTACTTTCGTGGCATGCCTGTAACACATGGAAAACACTGAAACATGAGTAAGCTCAATCAAAATGAGAAAAACACGTAACAATGCGCTAAAACACATAAAATCGGGTGGTCGGAAGTTGCATCCCAAAGTGGCGACTTTTAGTTTTTCGTTGCTGGAAAATTAACTATCAACTAAATAAAACATCTGATTTCTTAGTTAAATTCCTCATATAATTTTGAAGAAGTATGTGAACATACCTTTTCGGAAAATTTAGCGAAAATATGTAGCTGCAGGCACACTATAAACACAACAGGAAAATGTGTCGAAATAACTGATAACAAAAACGTGAAGAAAACGATGATAAGCGACGTCAAGAAACTTATGTTCAGGTTTCATGTAGGTTAGAGTAATGCGCTACCAATTGGGACCTTAATGAACTTCCTAATATTTCATTTCTATGGCCGGTGGAGGGCTCTAAGCCTGCATTCCTACGCTGGTCTGAAGTTGTACCACCTGGTAGGAAGTAACCCCATGTTACGGTACCCTTATCAAGCGGTAAACGTACTGACCTAATTCTGTTGGTAATAATCGATATGTTGATACCCCTCCTGATTTTGTCTGAGACGTATAATAGATTGAAAGCTCAGATAAAGCACCCCGAGATTCAGAGTACTGTCACTGGGAAAACGAGGATATTCCGAGGATATGATTGTCGAGGGAACTCTGGTGCCAGAGATTTATAAACACACAAGGAGCAAATGTAGCGTTATTAATGGGGTACCCAGTTGAGGGTGAGGGGATGACTGATAGGTGTTGCACGATAATGGATGTGCTATAGCGGGTGAGAGTAGGGTTAGTGTATGGAGAGAGACGCTCCTGAGAGTAAAGCATCTTCCATATTCAAGGCACAGGGTTTGTTTGGGAAGAGGAAAATACCGGAGGATGGGCCTCAACGCTCAACCGCCGGCGTCCTTCTTTTCGTTGTTAGCTGTTACTTATTCACCGAGGACCATCAGATCAAATGTTATACCGCTAGTTTCATAGCGTAAAATACGGCTTGTATTCCTAGTTTTACAAAGGGAGACTGTATTCACTAAGTAGTAACAAGTACTCAGTCGTGCAGCACGACTAATGGAACGAATCTTCAGAAAAGTTGTGAATAAAATTAAAGTAGGCATTTAAATTCTGCCAACCAAGTCCTCAATAAAACTGAGGGGACAGCCGTGTGACGAGAACACAAAGAAAATTTTAGAACACGGGTTCGAACTTGAAAATTTGGTCAAATATGGGCATTTTTCAACTAAAAATCAATGTTTTCACATTAAGCCGCAACTCAACCAGAAGGGTCATTAGAGGCATTGAACAAGGTGCCCAAAGGGACACAGGAAGTGGAACGATTCTAAGGGAAGCCATGCTGCCATCCTTGACTAAAAAGGAGCGACATAATGGACTCTACTGGCAACTCGGAGGTAGTAAAAAATGAGGGGTACAGTGATGACCGCTGTTTCGCCCTCGAATTGGATTTAAAAAAAACCCACAATAAAATAATACAACTAAGACCAGATGTAAAATAGGGAAATAACTATACATGCTATTATATACAATCAGCGAAGTGAAATAAAACTACTACTAGATGTGATCACAGATCAGATATCACAGTTCGTAGTAGAGCTCAGCGGCTCTCAGATACGACAACAGGGAATGGTCCTTGTCTGGTCCAGATACAACGTCAACCCACTGAGGGGGCTGATGCTGGACTCGGAGGTCCAGAAAGGCTCGGCAGTCTTCCAGAAAGTGGCCCCCACATCATCCCCACATCTCCCACAAACAATATAATGCAACCCGGTTGACCACTATTCGACCCCTCCTTGGAAGTAGGGTTACGAAAGGGCCCATGGCCATCCTGGAGGACACCATGCAGACCAGTCACCTCACCCTGCCATTGATTATGCCAAATGTTCTCACTTATTATGAATCTTTGTATGAATACACCTAAGTATGGTTTTTTCACGTATTCGGTGTTAGACTATAGTCTGAAACGGATTTGTATTCGGTTATTTTTTCTTTCATGTTTGGGCTGCTCCCTACCCCCTGGATCAATTCCAATAGGCTCTCTCTTATTAACTAAGCATTGCCTAAAAAACCTAACTTCAAAGGGACGTCCTAAAAATGTCCATATTTGACCAAATTTTGACAATAGGGCATCTGGGGTGTCGAAGTATTGCTTAGCGCAGAGAACACCGATCAGCGTTATGAGTGTGTAGTTTAGCAAGTCCTTTTTACGAGATGTTACTTCTATTAAATATTCATTACTATCTCCAAGATATGGAAAATGGAAAAATTAACACTTGGAACGAACTATTAATAATAAGTTCGCTACTATGAGCTATTATAATACATACAGTACGTATGTATGTATTGGACTTGCAGCATTGAATATCTCATTGCTTTTTCTTCTTCGTGAGACAACGTGATGAGTCTTCAAGACTTCAACAAGTTCATGAAGATAGGTTTCTATTAAAGACTAGCGTTCCCCCCGCGCGCGTTGCTGCGCCCAAATTAAATTTGTTTATTGATCGTAATTTTAAACTGTTATTAAGTCGATCGTGGGATCATTAGGGAAAGAACTGGATTCTAGATCCACTCAGCTGATCTGGGATCGGTCAGTTGTGTTCAGAAGTCCCTCAAGGGCCCACATACCAAATCTCAGAATCGTGGGATCATTAGGGAAAAAACTGGATTCTAGAGCCACTCAGCTGATCTGGAATCGGTCAGTTGTGTTCAGAAGTCCCTCAAGGGCCCACATACCAAATCTCAGAATCGTTGGATCATTATGGAAAAAACTGGATTCTAGAGCCACTCAGCCGATCTGGGATCGGTCAGTTGTGTTCAGAAGTCCCTCAATGGCCCACATACCAAATCTCAGAATCGTGGGATCATTAGGGAAAAAACTGGATTCTAGAGCCACTCAGCTGATCTGGGATCGGTCAGTTGTGTTCAGAAGTCCCTCAAGGGCCCACATACCAAATCTCAGAATCGTGGAATCATTAGGGAAAAAACTGGATTCTAGAGCTCCCACTCAGCTGATCTGGGATCGGTCAGTTGTGTTCAGAAGTCCCTCAAGGGCTACATACCAAATCTCAGAATCGTGGGATCATTAGGGAAAAAACTGGTTTCTAGAGCCACTCAGCTGATCTGGGATCGGTCAGTTGTGTTCAGAAGTCCCTCAAGGGGCTAAATACCAAATCTCAGAATCGTGGGATCATTAGGGAAAAAACTGGATTCTAGAGCCACTCAGCTGATCTGGGATCGGTCAGTTGTGTTCAGAAGTCCCTCAAGGGGCTACATACCAAATCTCAGAATCGTGGGATCATTAGGGAAAAAACTGGATTCTAGAGCCACTCAGCTGATCTGGGATCGGTCAGTTGTGTTCAGAAGTCCCTCAAGGGGCTACATACCAAATCTCAGAATCGTGGAATCATTAGGGAAAAAACTGGATTCTAGAGCCACTCAGCTGATCTGGGATCGGTCAGTTGTGTTCAGAAGTCCCTCAAGGGGCTACATACCAAATCTCAGAATCGTGGGATCATTAGGGAATCTCCGCGTAACGCTCACCGTGTGACGCTCCCCGCGTGACGCTCCCCGCGTGACGCTCCCCGCGTGTCGCTCCCCGCGTGACGCTTTTTCATTTATGTGCCATAGTAAAGACATAAAATGTCAAAAAAAATGTAGTAGGCCGTCAAGAAGGTACCAGTACTTTCTGTTCAACTATTTCTACAACCACTAAAATTTCTAAAACCTGACACTGCACCCTTTTATGCCCTCTGGGTCAGAGCCCTTTGAACGGATTTGCACCAAACTTTACAGGAACAATCCTTGAATCATGCCTAATAATACCTGAAAGTTTCATTACAATCTGTCAAGCGGGTTCGGAGTCTATAGGCAATATACATATATACATACATACATACATACATCCTCTTTTATAGATATAGATATCAGTTCCGAACGATCCTGAAGATCGTTTGGCTGAGCACAGTTCCAAACTAGTTCGACCCCCTCCGTTTTCAGAATGCCGCTCTGTTCAGAACCGATTCGGAATCGTTGGCCAAATAAAGCTTATATAACTCAAGTAAATATTTTCCTGCTCAGCCAAGAATAGGACATGTTATAGAACCATCCACCAATGTTTTAGACACCTAAAAGCTTGCTTTCGTTCGAAGAAAGTTATATCATTGTTAAGACCCTGAATCCGTTTTGACCATAATAAAATACTCATGTAATTTAACTTCACAACTCACCACAACAAGATAGAAAAGCAGAGATGACCAACTACATCCTATTTTTTTTTTTTTTTTTTATGACTCAGAATCAACGAATAATTATCAATCGCAATTACAATCGTATTCGTATTCGACGATAAGATTATTATGAATGAATGAATGAATGAGTTTTTATTCCTTCATGATATACAGCATAATATAAAAGATGAAATACAAATTAATTAGTACTTCCATACATAAAGAAAATGTACTTTAATAGTTGAACGATAAATATACGTAATAGTATTATATTATAAGTAGGGCTCGGATCAACATGCAAAAAGTTGAGGCCAAACATGCACTGAAAATGCAAAAACATGTATTTTTAAAATAATTCAAAGAAGACTTAGTTTTTTTTCCATTAATGCTTTTATCGAATATGTACGTAAAACGTTAAGAGTATTTGTACGAAAATTACCTTGAAAAAGTAGTTGATGAAATTTATCAATAAATGAATGAATTTAAAAAGTTGAAATTTTTTATATTATGCGTATATAAATAAATTTGCCATAATCAATTGCTGTGCAAACGGATGGGTTGTAAGGAAAGAACAGTGTTTCACCAATTAGTATACTAGTTTTAGGTTTTATTGTCTAACTATACAAAAATTAATAACGTGCTGAAAGATTAAAAAAAAAATGTTCGCAACATATTTACAGGTGCATTATTCTTCTGGCTTACTCCGATCAACTTACTGTTGCCAACCTTGAAACTACGCCTGTTCTCACTTTAAAATGTCTTTAGTGTCATTTAATGACCTTTCCATATCACAGGAGACAATGGATAGAAATCGGTTATTTGCAACCTCAGCAGCCGAAACATTAAACTCAACAGCCTGGTTTCCTGCATTCTTTTGCATTTGAATCTTGAATGAGACCAATCAACCCATTTCGGTTTGAAAAATTCTATAGAAAACAAACTACCACTAGTTTTAGTTAGTTATTAGAAAAAAAGTTAGGTTTGTACCTAAAAATTTGCTTAAAAATCAATTTTTTAAAACTGCTGGGAAAAACATGCGCAAAATGCACAAATCTGAAAAAAAACCCAAAACATGCTCAATAAATTTCGTTTGTTTGGGTTGCAAATGGTCTGAAAACACTCAAAACGAACTACTTTGGAGGTTTAGGGTTTCAGAAAAAACATGCAAAATCCGATCCTTAATTATAAACTAACAATTATGGGGTTGAAGGGTATGCATGCCTGTAAGCATAGCTTGTGGCGGCATGTATGAGCCAATTCCGTCATGTGAGACTATAACAATATTATATTATAGGAATTACTTAACTACTGCCAGTGAACAACGATATTTTATGGTGTGAGTTGTTCACAACTCACCACAACAAGATAGAAAAGCAGAGATGACCAACCACATCCTAATTTTTTCCATGAAGTGGAGAATTTCTTTCGATTTCAAAGGAGCTCATTTTATTTAGGAAACTGGTCTCTCAGCTGTGTGCGTTGGGTCGTCTCTGCCTACCGTGTTGGTTTTCGCCAGCTGTGGAAGTGTGAGGACGGAGAAGTGCTCTGGAGCACAGGAAATTCCGCCCCCTCGAGCCGCTGACCGCCGCACAAGAACCTTTATCCGCGTCACGTGACGCCTCTGTTTTCCCAACCCATTTGGTGGGTCCGAGGGGTTGACGTATTAGCGGCCCCTGCGGACAATGGGGGATGATTTCACTCGAACACTTTCTCTCGGAACCTGCGAGAGGAACCCCCTTCCCGTTGTGCTTCCCCAGGACCCCCCGACGTTGATTATCTGCGCCTCTTCAGAAAGGAAGGTTACGTTTAGGTTACTCCACCATAGAGAAGGTCCCTGTGAGGTTACCCCTCCATAGAGAAGGTTTTCACCCATCAAGGTGTCCCCGGGCTTCGTATCAGAGCCTCACCAACAACAATAAAATGGAGCGGGCCTTCAGAGAGTTAGCGGCCGCATTGTTATCCCCTCACCCCCGCCATCCATTTTCTCCTTTTCTTACTCCCCTCAGATTTCCTAATACCTCCCTGGGACAACCACCGCTTGTTAATTGTCTTCATCTTAGCCACTGTCATTAAGGCAGCCACAGCCACACAGATAACTTTATTATTGCAGCAATGTTGTCTCTTTTCTCCTCAAAAGGAAACTTCTTCCACTTCTAATTATACTTCTCTCACTACCTAGTCTTTTCACAGAGGAATTTATTAATTAAGCCAGTCTTTCGTAAACACGGAAAGGGTTCAACTTCCAAATTGAAGTCGTATTCAATAAGCTCGAGGAAATATTTAAAAAATAAACTTATATTAAGATAACTATGTATAAGTACTATATAAGATTATTCATCAGATATACCAACAAAGGTTAGAGATCACCTTCTTCCTTGTTCATGATTTTATTTTTACTATACAAGTAGGTACCTAACAGTTATTGTCGTTTTTTTTAAAGCGATTTTTAGTAGAAAATGAAGCTATTGCATCGGTTCGAAAATTCTTAAAATCAAAATTTTTGAAAAATTTCTCTTTTCAGATCCGTTTTGGGGCATTCTGAAACGATTTTTGGAGTTTGCGCTTTTTCTTATGTTATATGTGCGTGTGTGTGTATGTGTATGTGTGTGTGTGTAATTCCAGAGGGTTTCTCTTCCTTGTAAACTACGTCGTTAGACAAGATCAGAAGGAGCTTTCAAAAATCAGACAGCGATTTAAAGTTCAAATTTGACTGATATTTACCTCATAAGAAGGATGAAAAAATCCGACATTCAACTCATCTGGGTAATATAAGTTTGATATTCGCTTCGTCAGACAAAATGTCAAATTGTATAACCAAACCGGACACCCGACTTTTAAGTTTTTGAAGGGGAAAAAAAAGTCACCTCATATAAGTGGAAATAGGGAATAAGAGGAAAGGTCAAATGCATGAATTTAACGTCAATCGTTCAGATTTCTCCTGCTAAATTTGAAACTATTTCGTCAGACAAAGTCAGAAGAAGCGTTCGAAAATCAGACGGCAATTTAAAATTCAAAAGTGACTGAAATTTGTCTCATAGGTGGGATAAACAAAAGCCTACGACATTTCATTCTTCAGTATCACATGATAATTGTCACGTCGTTAGACAAAATTTCAAAGGGAATAGCCAAACCAGACACCCAAAATCAACAATTTGTTTAAAATGTTAAAAACATAAGGAGAAGTTAATCGTTCAAATTTTTGGACGTCTTCGTTATTCTTGGTCTATAGATGGGTTCATGAATCAGACGTTGTCAAACAGGATATTGAAATGAGAATACGGATTGTGCATTGGTACAACTTATTTAATTTAATCGTGTAGCGAGATCGAACGACTAGGATGTGAGAAAATGATGATTGGTAGAATTTACGTTTGCGCATGCGCAGAGTGAGACATTAAGTCAAGAACGATGAAACTGATATGGGACCGTCTACCCACTAGTCCGTACATTTCCTGAAAATTTCATCCAAATTGGATGAAAACTGTGGAAAATAAGCTTATTACAAGGAGTCTCGGACACACGACAGACACACATACACACACACACACACAGAACCAATGTTGTGCAGAATGGTCTAAAACATAAAATACCAGTGGAAATTTTGATTTAGGAGACCAAAAATTTTTTTCTACCGAAAGTAAAAACAGTGCTTCCGTTACCCATAGGTAGACTCGGAAGCAAAAAGTTGAAAATAAAACATTGAATAAGGTATGGAAAACAATTATAGTGAATATTTTTAAAATTTATACGCTCCACTCTCTATTGATACCTATTTACCAACTTGAACATCTGAGAATGGTTTTCAGGAGTTACCAAAATATTTCGTGTTGTGATACGTGTTATCAACTTCTTTTCAACAATTTTAACTGCGTCGGAGTCTGTATTATTATTGACCCACTTAATCAGTGTCGTTTCATATGTTTCCTTGGAAGAGTTATGTAGTTTTTGGTTTGTTGTCAATCGCCATAATAGCCGTAATAGTGGAATTCAAGTTTTCGTATCTAACAGTAGATATTTTCAGCGGCCAACCAAAATCATGGCCCACGGTGGAGACGCTTCTGGGAGCTTCTTGAAGGACTTTATTGCCGGTGGTGTTTCGGCTGCCATTTCAAAAACCGTTGTAGCCCCGATTGAGAGAGTGAAGTTGATTCTTCAGGTGCAGCATGTCTCGACTCAGATCGATAAAAAGTACAACGGGATCATGGATGCATTCGTGCGTATACCGAAGGAAGAAGGACTGCTCAGCCTCTGGAGAGGGAATCTCGCCAACGTCATCAGGTATTTCCCTACGCAAGCTCTTAATTTTGCTTTCAAGGATAAATTCAAAGAGATTTTCCTGAAAGACGTCGATAAAAATAAACAGTTCATGAGGTATTTTCTTGGTAATTTAGCGTCTGGCGGTGCCGCGGGGGCGACTTCATTGTGTTTCGTGTACCCGTTGGATTTCGGTCGTACTCGTTTGGCTGCTGATATGGGAAAACCTGGGGGTCGCCAATATAAGGGGTTGCTCGATGTCTTGGGTAAAACATTCAAGGCTGACGGCCCGATAGGTTTGTACCGCGGGTTCGTCGTATCCGTTCAAGGGATCATCATTTATCGAGCGGCGTATTTCGGTTTGTTCGACACGATCCAGAGTCACTTCGGTTACAACGCGAAAACGTCGTCTCTCCTGTTGACGTTTTGCATCGCCGAGCTGGTGACGACTTTCTCGGGCATCGTCTCATACCCGTTTGACACCGTTAGGCGACGGATGATGATGCAGTCGGGTCTCCCCAAGGAGAAAAGGAAGTACAAAAACACGGCCCACTGTTGGCAGAAGATACTCACAGAAGAAGGAATCAAAGCGTTTTTCAAAGGTGCGTTTTCCAATGTCCTGCGTGGAACGGGTGGTGCTATCGTTCTCACGCTGTACGACCAAATCAAGTTGCTGCTGTAAAATAAGTTTATTAACAGATTGTGTGATTCTTGGATTACTACAGCTCAATGTTGTTATTTATCTTCACCTTCCATTCAGTTAAGACTCCTCAATAAAATATCAGTTCATGTCCAAACGAGGTTCTTATTTTTATACATTCGATGATATCATAAGGTAAACAGCCGTGGTAGACGATAAACATAGTGTTAAGTTATCTTTGTATTGCTTAAAAGCTGGTTGAAATTTAATTATTTTGTAACAATCAAAGAATTAGGGAACCATATACACTCTAATCCGCATATTCCTTGAGAATTTCATCAGAATCAGACGAAAATCTGTGGTCATCAGACTCGTTGCAAGGATTTCACATTTGCTCGTGTGCAGGAGCTACTATTGATAAGATCCGGTTGAAATTGATAATGAATGTTCATATCGTCCTCTCCTAACTATCCTCTAATTTTGAGCGAGATCGGATAGTTCACATCATATCTCAGGATTAAGTACCTAATGGAGATGGTATGCACCCTGTAATCAGGAGGAGCCCCCATGGGTAGGCCAAAAACTTACTGGATTTTTTCCCTGATTTTTGTTTGCTTAAAACCTAGTATCAGGTACCTCATAAACGCTCTCCAAGTTTCGCTTCGATATCTCGAAAATTGTGGAAAATAATTAGGGGGGAGGGGTTATCACTTTGAGAAAAATGCTCAGATTTTATTCTGTTTTGGGTGAAGTTGGAGATTGAAATCGCTGGTCTTTCCCAGTGTTGGAGAAAAAACAGAAAGAACAGGATTCATCCCATCTCCATTACGTACCTACTTAATTATGAGATATAATGTGAACTTTGTCCGATTGATCTGGGGTATTTGGTGTCTAATGAGAAGTGATCTCTTAATTCTTTTGAGGTGTGTATATTTTTGTGTAGGTTGGTAGTTACCAGCTAAGACATGGTCCCTCCGTCGTGTCGTACAGGTCTTTCCGTTAGTATTGAGAAACAACGAAGTTTTCTTCCTCCTTTATTCCTCAAGCAGAATATGTTGCAAGTAGGTATAAGAATTCCAGTCATGCAGCACGATCGTATGAGCGAATTTTCGTAAAAAGTATAATTGTATCATATCATGTTTCATTGTTTTGAAATTTGAGCGCAGAGAGTGCCGAAAAGTTGTCAACAACCAATTTTATGGGCAAAAAACTCATTCTAAACTACCTATATTCTGAAATTCAAATTAGACCTTGGAGTTTTAACTTTTGCTCGTTTTTTGTCGGTTTTCTGTGAATATTAATGAAATTTAAGTACATCGTTCAGCTTAGTCTTGTGCGTACATTTTTTTAATGGTTTCATTTATTGTTGATGAACATTTTTGGACTAAAATTCTGCTTCTAAATATACGCTCAACGATTTTCATCCATTTTCAGTGATTTGTTAGCCCGTTTTTTTGGTGTACGCAATTTAATGTTACGCAATTGCTGTCTCATACAACCATTCTTTCACTTACTAAGCACGATATTTTGGCCCAAGAAAGAATATTTTATCTCAATCCAAAGGAAAGTTACCGTCTGGAATTCTCTATATATACCGATTTTTCCAATCTAATTCAACATTTTTCCAATCAAATTCAACATTTTACCAACTAAATTCAACATTTTACCAATCAAATTCAACATTTTCCCGATAAAATTCAACATTTTACCAACAAAATTCCACATTATTTTCTAGATCCTCATAAAAAGCAAGGGAAATAGAGAATAATTGAGGAAAAAAAAACCCAGAAAATAAGCTATGAAAACATCTTATTGAATCAGTCCAGTGCGTTAGTAACATTTCTTCTTTTAGCCGGGCGTCGCATGCCCTCTCATTTCAGTAAATCGGACGAAAATGACCTGGAGGTCGAGTGTATTTCTACTGAATAGCCTTCAAGTGCATTTCGTGTATCTGTGGTGGAATTATCAGGATTGGGGCCAAACAAATTATTTCTCCTCTTTTGCCAAGCTTTCGATAAATTTATTATCTTCTTCAGGGCCTAAAATATACAATACAGCAGCTAACCTAAGAAAAACGGCGAACTCATAAAAGGTAATAAATAAAGGCATAAACACGAAAATACTCCAGCAAGAATACTACAGGTAAATCAGCAAATCAGCTAACTTACTTAGAGATGTCACACCACTCAGCGACCAACTGATCAGTAAACACATCACAGGTTGCAAACAAGTACTAAAATAGAACAGGTACACAAATCAACAACATCATATCAAGGGATGCTAATACCAATAACGGAACAAACATAACAACAACCAACCAACACTCACCAATTCAACTCAACTCAATTTATTCTGCATTTCGTGTAGGTATAAAAACAATTCGGTAAAATTATTTCCCTGTTTTTCATTTTTCTCAACTATTTATTCTTTCCCATGCTTTTTTTGTAGGGCTAGGAAGTAATGTTGAATTTGATTGGTAAAATGTCGAATTTGATTGGGAAAAGCACTATCTCTCTCTCTCTCTCTCTCTCTCTCTCTCTCTCTCTCTCTCTCTCTCTCTCTCTCTCTCTCTCTCTCTCTCTCTCTCTCTCTCTCTCTCTCTCTCTCTCTCTATATATATATATATATATATATATATATATATATATATATATATATACACATATATATATATATATATATATATATATATATATATATATATATATATATATATATATATAGGTATATATATAGTGTTAAAATCTAGGAATCGTTTCAGATTGCATCAAAATGGATTTCAACGAAGAAAATTTTCGAAAATTTTTATTTTAAATTTTTTGGAGAAAAAAATGCAGGAATTTATTTCCCGCAAATATTTGCCGAAACTTTCAAAAAAAGAATTGCATAAATCTCTCCCAGCCTGTGAGGGATCGAGCGAGATTAAACGCAATCTCTCTGCTTTCTGTTCATCCAAGCATCAAATTTAGCGACAAGTCGTGCGTTCTAAGCCTCCATGCACTCACCTCACATCGCTTGTCATTATTCTAGAGTGTTGACTCGCTCCTCCTTTGATCTCTTAGTAGCTTTCTCTCCTCAGATGTGTATGTGTAGCACGTTTATTGTAAGATTTTATGGAATATGCACATAAGGCATAATGAAGAACGGCAATTAGCTTGTAGAATATCTGAAATTCTCTAATTCGTCCTCTACCGAGTATTTTTGTGGATGTTGCAAATAAAATGTGAGAATAAAGATTCTAAGATTATACGGAAAGGGTAGAGATTGTTGAACACTGTGATGTTCCTCCTTCTGTGAGTAGTTCCTCCTTCTCGATTCTTGAATACGCTACAGCTGGAGATATTCCTGACGTTGATTCAGCGTTCAGGATTACCTCTGGGTTTAGTAGGTTAATCGCCTCTCAAATTTGAAGGAGAACTACTCTCTTCCATCACCACCCTTTGTTAAAATACCTAAAGTATGTTGTGAGCGGGGAAATTATGAATAAAACTCTAAGATGTTTCATTCACAATTAGACCGATATACTTGTTATAGGTATGTAACTTTAAATAATCGAGTTACCTATGCGAGTAGAAATATATTTTAAGAAATATACCTATTCAAAACAAGTACGTACATAGGGCCCCTTTGAAAAGAAAATAATTCTCCGTGACATTCTCCGTGAAATAAATTAAGGTATTTGAAAAGGTGAGTAAAAGTCTGGCATGGCAGATAGTCAGTAGGTCCGGTTGATGGTCGAGATAGAGTCAATAATAATTATTAACTATTTATTGACAAGCCTTGTTAATTTCGGGGACGTGGGAAGCGAGGCGCTGCTTGCTTGGCGGGAGCGGTTTGAGTATAGAATGTTTTGTTTTTCATTTTTTCAGCGTGGAACACGCTTTTACCAGAACCTAACTAGTTAAAAATGTCCAAAAAATGTCACGAAGTATTTTCACAAAATATTGTCACAAAATATGGTCACAAATTATTGTCACGAAAAAAACGACTACTATTGACCATATTCAATAGTAATAACTACTATTCATTATTCAACCTATGAAAATGAAATTTGATATGTAGAACCCATGAGACGTCTAGAAACGAATCATCATGGAGTCATGAATCACACAGATTAGCTGAGTGAGATTCGAAGCTAAGTTCTTTGCTATTCAAGCTTTGAAGCTTAAATTTGAAATAGATAACCCCTGTAACATGTGGAAACGAATCATGAAGTATTATAGCCACACAGATCAGCTGTGTGAGATTCGAAGCTAAGTTCTTTGCTATTCAAGCTTTGAAGCTTGAATGTGAAATAGATAACCCCTGTAACATGTGGAAACGAATCATGAAGTATTATAGCCTCACAGATTAGGTGAATGAGATCTGGAGCTAAGTGCTTTGCTATGAAACCTATGAAGCTGAAATTTGAAATGGAGGCCTCTTGAAACATGGAGTGGACTGATGAGGAAGTGATGGAGCTAATCCATCTTTACGAGGCAGAAGAATTTCTGTAGAATTTAAAACATAAATTTTACTGGAACCGTGACAAAAAAATGAGTATGTTTGAAGAATTCGCACTGTTGGGCATCTTCCAGTCGCAACTCATTAACAAGTATGGAACATACCCCCATTTCACCCCGTCGATCCACCCATTCCCTCACCCAACACTTCCTTTTTTTCATTTTCCGCTTTTTAACAATTTTGTACGCTATTACAAAAGCAAGGGCTCGATGCGAATCCATTCAAGAAAATTTCACTAATGTTATACACAAAAACTATCTCTATCTGCACGACTGCAGTCACCACACCGACTTTCAAATGGAAATGAAACATTCCATGTCTCGAGACTCCTTGGGCTATCGAGTCTCACGAATCAGTCTCGAGAGCGAATGCGGTCTCAAGTGGTCAACTCCATGAGATTGTATTTTGAATAGGAAAACAGGAAAACTGAATTTAAATACAGAAAAAATGGGTCCCAGAAATGCAGAGTAATGGTTCTCAGGGGGTGTTGGCTCAGATCCAAGCTCTCTCCATCCAGTGGTCCTTGCGGCCAAAATGGTAAAGGAGTTGGTACGGTAAACCAAAGGATGTGGGTTCGATTCCCACCTGGGACCCATTTTTTCTGCATTTAAATTCAGTTTTCCATTTGTTCCTATTCATAATAAACCCCCTGCCGGATTCATACGGCGACTAAATAAATTAAGAATCCATGAGATTGGTATCGAGACTTTCTCTCGAGATTTTGTCTCAGGTGTACACTTAGGTTATACGCCGATATCTTTTGACGCCGTTGTTTATCTTCATAAATGTTTGTATTTCACCCGTTTTCGACGCCGTTACTCTTCAATCCCGTTGCACACAACCCTTTACAGGTCGCTGCGAGTTAATCTTGGCTAAAAGACGCCGGCCGACGCCGCACTTTAATTCACCGTTGCAGAAGAGCTGAGGGTGAGAAGGCGGAGGCAGGTCGTTCCAGTTATGGTAGCTTCCCGGTGATGGACGGGGGGACGGCCGGAGCGGCAAGTAAGACCTATTGGCTCGCGGATGCACATTTGCGGCGGTTCGGGCGGCCGTACTTCCGCCCCCGCGGCACATTAATCTCCTTCACGACCTCAGCCAACCCCCAACCTCTTTTCCCCTTTCTGCAGTCTTCCATCCCACGGCCACCTTTTCACTCAGAGCTGCTTATCCTCATCCTTTTCCCACTTCTTGCTGCTTTTAACGTCTAATCATTCCAATCCTTTCTCCGCCTTCATCGCTGCTCGCACTTTCTCCAGTTATTAATTGACTTTTTTCTGTTTTTGCTTCCAGGTATGCTGACAGACACTTATCGGCTTCCCCATCCTTTTGTAAGTTGAGATAATGGAATTATAAGTAAGTTGTTTTTTCCATTCATTATACAGGACGGTGTCGGGCGAAAAGTAGTTACTACTAATAACTACAACTAAATTAGTTACCTACTAGAGAAATAGATGATCGACCCAAAATATGTATGTTGTCAAAAACTATCGGGATAAAGGTCAAAACGAATATAAGTCCTTATCGCCGAGCTTTCGGTTTATATAAAACCATAATCAGGGCCAATAACAATCAGAAAAGAAACTTTCAGGCTCAGCACACAAAAAATATCAAAACAATAGCATCAAATGAACTCAAAGAAAATACACTGCCAAGGAAATGGCACATTAGCTTCCTCGTGACCTTCACAGTACGTCACCATTAAATTCCAGAAAACTAGAAACGGCCGGCAAATAAATTCCTGGCATGATGGGCAAAATCACTGGTAGTACCGTACGATTCGTATGGCACCTCAAGGGACTCTACGGGGATCATCTCTGAAAATTTGAACGAAATCCGATAAAAATAACTAAGCTGTGACCGTAACAAAAACATTACTTTCGAGCATGCGCCTAGCGTACCGCTACTGATGATTGCGAAGAATGTGATACGGGACCTCAAGAAACCTTGCCCGCATCATTCCTGAAAATCTGACCGAAATCCGTTCACAATTGCCTGAGTTATGACCAAAACAAGAAAATTTTGTTTGCGCCTGCGCAGAGGCTACCGTTGATTCGATCACGACGGAACTGATAGGGGACCATGTAGAGCTATCCCTAAAAATTTGAAGAAAATCGCATCAAAATTGTGGAAATTACGGCTGTTGCAAGGACCGTGACAAGAATATTTCGTTTACGCATGCGCAGAGCGTACCGCTAATGCAATTATGATGATTGTCTCATTAGACCTCAAGGGACCTTACCCACATCATCCCTGAATATCTGACCGAAATCCGTTCAACATTGACCGAGTTATGACCGTCACAAGGAATTCACGTTAGCGGCTGCTCAGAAGCTACCGTTGATTCGATCATGATGAAGTTGATAGGGGACCATCTAGAGCCTAACCCGCACGATCCCTGAAAATTTGGTTAAAATCTTATCAAAATTGTGGAAGTTATGGCTGTTACAAGGAAATGTGGATGGACAGACAGACAGACAGACATGGAACCAAATTTGTTCAGAAGGCTCTGAAACGCAAAATGCGAGTGGAAATTTTGATTTTGGAGCAAAAAAATTTATTATTTCGAAAGTGAAAACAAAGCTTCCGCTGCCTTGCAGTCTCGGAAGCAAAATATGTACTAGGCCAAAAAAAATAAAATAATAACACCAACCACTACTACTTAATTAAGTCCATAGGAAGGCAACTTACTCAAGAATCTTCTATGGTGTCAAAATATAAGACACGGTCATGGATCGTGAGTTAAATGTCATAACTAAAAAATAACAAGACACAACAGTTCAACAACAACATCCAGCCTGCTCAAATAAAATCGTGTGAACACCTATAACGGAAACATTTCTATACATACCAAAAACAATTGTTTTATTATTGTTTCTGTGCTGAGCCTGAAAGTTCCTGTTCTGATTGTTATAGGCTCTGATGATGGTTTTATATAAACCGAAAGCTCGGCGATAAGGACTTTTATTCGTTTTCACCATTATCCCGATAATTTTTGACGACAAAATTAGTTACTGCAATGGCGAATAACGACTACAACTAATTATCTATTAGTTATTATTTTCAGAGTGGCTAATCAAGTTAGGTCCACTTTCACCAACAACTTGAACCTGGTTAATTTCGAAAACAAAAGGAAATTAACGTAGATTGTAGCTCAATATCTTTCACCAAAGCGATTTACGAGTTTGAACCCCTACTGAGGCAGCTAGAGCTTAATCTTTCAAAATCCAGCCAGTTAAGGTGGGGTCACATCTATCCGAAATTGCGGAAATGCGTCAATGCGTTTGCAGTTGGAAGTAATGGTGGGGAGTACGGAATTGCGGCAGGCCGTTCACAATCATCCGGTTGTGTTATCATTGCGTTATCATTGTTTGTATCTTCTATTACCATTGCATTTCCCAAAGAGACATATTTCCTCCCAAATTTTCTCCTACCGGTCATTTCACGGACATCAAAGCTCCATAAACGAATTTTAATAATAAACTCATAAATCATGAGGGCATGCACAAGAGATTTTTATGTTCCTACCGACGTTAACTGCAAAGGCGACGTCGTTTTGAAATGAGACTGTTGGGTAATTATTCGGTCCTTTCCTCAACTACGTACTTTTCCCAAGATATCATTATGGGTATTTCTACCCGAAAAAATGTGTAGGTTGGCGCATTTCAAATCATTTAAGTGCATTGATGCACCATAAGAAGTACTTACATACTTAACGTAGCTAATTTTTCCATTTCGTAAGGACAAGTTGGCCATCTCTTCTCAAATACCTACCACGGTGGTCCTCGATCGGATTTGACCTCAAAGTGCTTGCCCTTAAAATTTTCTTTCGAAATATGATTTGGGAATATGTTAGGATTATGATTCAGCAAAAACTAAAATCAAGCATTGAGCCGTTTTTTTTTAATTCAGTTTTTAACTTTTTAATTGATACTTTAATCATGAAAACACGCTATAATCGCCAAAATTCAGAAAAAAATATTATTCATTATTTATGTGTCATTATACAATAGAATCTTCATCTATTTTCATAGTTCTGACCTTGATTTTGTGAAAATAACAACATTTTATTGAACAAAATAATGATTATATTCGCATGAAGCTCTTAAAAAATGCCTGTGAGTATGCGTGTAGTATGTGCGTGTGTGTCTATGTGTATGGATGAATGTGAGTTTATAATGATTCATTACATAAATTTTAACATGAAATATATATCTAAATTGAATAGAAAATAAAAATAATGGCATTTCCAAAGATAAATATGATGCTTTGAATTCATTGATGTATTCAATGAATTTTGGATCCAGCCTGACTGAGAAAGATGCTTTGACAACTTCATTGAACTTCTGGAAAGCATCAACGTGTTTTAAACAACCTATGCTACAGTTTGAACAACGCAACAAATCAAGTTTCTGTAGCAAAATGCGGCAACTATTTCCTTTTAACGAAGGGCTAGCATGGGTAACACCTTGTTCTCTCACATCTCTATCTCTATCTTTATCTGCCACACTTTGCGGGCGAAGCGAGCAATTTAATGGGGGGTCCGGGGGGCTCGCCCCCCGGCTGGACGTGGAGGCGAGCGTAGCGAGCCGGAGCGGCTAGTTATTTATAAAAATGAAACTCCGTCTGTCTGTTTGTCGTGTCTATGCACGGCCAAACGGCTGAGTGGGCCGGATCTACGAGTGGGGGGATCTTCTTGGGATTTTCCGATAGGGTGTATAAGCGAATTTAAAATTTTCTAATCCCACCCGAACCATGGGCCGTAGGGCGGGAGGGGGGTCGAAGTAATAATTAATGTGCGCTTCATGGACTTCCCCGCTTCCCCAGCCCCTCTAAACGGCCGTCGAAAATTCCGGAAAAATACCGGTTTCGTAGGTTTTGAAACGAGAAAGACGACGGCGCGATCGGATCGCGAAAAAAATATCGGGAAATGCGTTAAAAAAATGCGAGAGTACGGACCCGTTTTCTCGAAAAGTCCGCCGAAAAACTTGGTTTTTTCCGATTAAAGGTACGTTTTTCGGAACGGTTTTCGCGGGCGAAATACAGCTTTGGGTCCGCCGAATCTGAATCCGAAATCGGATATCGAAAAAAGTGACGTTAAGTCGGTCAAATCGCGAGCGGAAGCAAGAAGAAGCGTTTAACATCAGAAATTAATCGACCACGGGCCGCCGTTACACAACGTTGCTTACCTGAAAGGGACGCGATGCACTACGCACTTGACTCATTTCAACGGAATTTCATACGGGTATTTCCCAACACCTATGCAGCAATACCTTGCGAGCGAAGCGAGCAACATTCCCTAATAAACTTTTCGTGGTTCCACGTAGTTTTATAAGATTTAATTTGTTTGTAAGAATTTCCAACAGAAAAAACGTCTGCCAAGTTGGGTGGGCAGTATAACTTCCTCAAGCGAGCGAAGCGAGCAGCATCCCCTACAGAAGTTAAACCTACCCTTAGGGATCTACCGTTTGCGAGCGAAGCGATTATCATTCCCTACATGTTGGGTGGGCAGTATAACTTCCTCAAGCGAGCGAAGCGAGCAGCATCCCCTACAGAAGTTAAACCTACCCTTAGAGATCTACCGTTTGCGAGCAAAGCAAGCAACATCCCCTACATGTTTCAATCGCGAGCGAAGCGAGCAACATTCCCTACATACCACACTTTGCGAGCGAAGCGAGCAACATTCCCTTCATGCCACACTTTGCGAGCGAAGAGAGCAACATTCCCTACATACCACACTTTGCGAGCGAAGCGAGCAACATTCCCTACATGCCACACTTTGCGAGCGAAGCGAGCAACATTCTCTACACACCACACTTTGCGAGCGAAGCGAGCAATTTAATGGGGGGTCGGGGGGCTTGCCCCCCGGCTGGACGTGGAGGCGAGCGTAGCGAGCCGGAGCGGCTAGTGTCTAATGAATTTGAAGCTTTAGCTCTTCTTTGGGCAGAGCGCTGTAGTGTTCAGCGTGAAATGACCCAATGGAGCCTTTCGTTCAAAGGAAATAGTTGCCGCATTTTGCTACGGAAACTGGATTTGTTCCGTTGTAAAAACTGTAGCATAGGTTGTTTAAAATACGATGATGCTTTCCAGAAGTTCAATGAAGTTGTCAAAGCATCTTTCTCAGTCAGGCTGGATCCGTAATTCATTGAATACATCAATGAATTCAAAGCAACATCGGCAACGGTTTTCTTTGATGTGGAAGAATTTTGTACCAAACACGGAAATGGCCTCGGCTTTTACAGTAAACAGGCTATGGAGGCCGCTCATCATGATTTTTCTGTGACGTGGGCCAAATATAAAGTATTGCAAATCAATCCTGAATATGGACGACGTTTATTAGGAGATGTATGCGAATATAATTCTCTTCATATGTAAACTATTGAAATGCCATCATTTTTATTTTCTATTCAATTTAAATATATATTTTATGTTAAAATTTATATTATAAACTCACACATAAGCGTACACATTGACACACACGCACACAATACACGCATACTCACAGGAATTTATTAAGAGCTTCATGCAAATATAATCAGTATTTTGTTCAATAAAGTGTTGTTATTTTTGTTTTTCTAATTACATTTTATCACAAAATAGATCAGAACTATGAAACTAGATGAAGATTCTATTGTATAGTGACACATATATATAATAAATAATATTTTTTTCTGAATTTTGGAGATTAAAGTATAAATTAAAAACTGAATTTAAAAAAAAAAAATAAATAAATAAATAAATAAAAATAAAAACGGCTCAATGCTTGATTTCAGTTTTTGCTGAGTTATAATCCTAACATATTCCCAAATCATATTTCGAAAGAAAATTTGAAGGGCAAGCGCTTTGATTTCAAATCCGATCGAGGACCACCGTGGTACTCATTCGACAAGCAGGAAATTTCTAAACTATAATCAAAAAAATGTCTCAAAACACAAATAGAACAGGATCATCAGGAAGGTAGGTTGTTGGTGAAATCGCAAAATCGATTCCTACACCTAAGTATATTTAACCCAACTCGGCCATTGCTTCCGAGACTGCAAGGCAGCGGAAGCTTTGTTTTCACTTTCGAAAAAAATTTTTTGCTCAAAAATCAAAATTTCCACTCGCATTTTGCGTTTCAGAGCCTCCTGAACAAATTTGGTTCCGTGTCTGTCTGTCTGTCCGTCCACATTTCCTTGTAACAGCCATAACTTCCACAATTTTGATCCGATTTTAACCAAATTTTCAGGGATCGTGCGGGTTAAGCACTAGATGGTCGCCTATAAACAAAGTCACGATCGAATCAACGGTAGCTTCTGCGCAGGCGTTAACGTAAATTCCTTGTGACGGTCACAACTCGGTCAATGTTGAACGGATTTCGGTCAGATTTTCAGGGATGATGTGGGTAGGGTCCCTTGAGGTCCCATAAGACAATCATCATAATTGCATTAGCGGTACGCTCTGCGCATGCGTGAACGAAATATTCTTGTTACGGTCCTTGCAACAGCCGTAATTTCCACAATTTTGATGCGATTTTCTTCAAATTTTTAGGGATCGTGCGGGTATAGCTCTACATGGTCCCCTATCAGTTCCGTCATGATCGAATCAATGGTAGCCTCTGCGCAGGCGCAAACAAAATTTTCTTGTTTCGGTCATAACTCAGGCAATTGTGAACGGATTTCGTTCAGATTTTCAGGGATGATGCGGGCAAGGTTTCTTGAGGTCCCGTATCACATTCTTCGCGATCATCAGCAGCGGTACGCTAGGTGGTCCATCATGCTCAAAGTTGCCAAAAAATATCCCCAAGGATGTTTTAATCATGAATTTAGATCAAAATATTAATGAAATCCTGTCAATTAATTAAAAACTCCTTCAGTTTTGATCCGATTTAGACGAAATTTTCAGGGATCATGCGGACTACATCCTGGATGGTCCCATATTAAAATCAAAATTTTCCTTATTAATTTCATTTATTATAAGTACCATTCAGCTTTCAATTTCCCACCTTATTAATTCCGTGATGCCAGCCCGGTCGTTTCTAGTTTTCTGGAATTTAATGGTGACGTACTGTGAAGGTCACGAGGAAGCTCATGTGCCATTTCCTTGGCTGTATATTTCAGATGTGTACAGTCCGTTTCAAGAGTGCTTGTCCGGCAAGATTCTCCCCACTCTTCCGACTGCCGCTAGCCAATCAGAAGGCCGAACGCATGACCGGAAAGCCGCATTTACCGCATTTCCGCATGGGTGTGAACCCACCTGAAGAGCTTGAACATCTAAAAAAAAAACCCCTCTTGAAAAAAAAAAAAGACTCTATTGAATAACCAGTAAAGCTCTGAATTCCATGAACGATCGCTAGATAGCGAGACCGGGGTACAAAGAAATGGCCTTATAAATATCAGCTGATATAATGCCAATAATGCGGAAATATCACGAACTAAATCACTCGCGACGAAGTTGTGGAAACCCATTTAAAAACGGAAGTTAGTAAAAAACGTTGTCTATTTCCGCGAAAAATAAAGAGTTACACTGTTAAATCGATTTCGACGGTTACGCGATCATCAGTGACAAACAATAACTATTATTTATGCTGTTATTGTTTATACTGATATTGTGTATGTTTATACAGTATACTATTATTTATTATACTGTTATTGTTTGTTACTGATGATGGCCTAACCGTCGAAATCGATTTAACAGTGTAACTCTTTATTTTTCGTGGAAATAAACAACGTTTTTTACTAACTTCCGCGGAAATATCAGGTGATTTAATTCCAAGGGATTTATCCTAACTTATCAAAATTGAGTTTATTAACTATTGTCCATGCGGAAGTACCTATTAGTGAATCACTCTGGTGAGAAATGAGCTCTAAAATCGATTCTATGAGTTTATTCCATAATTTCTTTAGACACCCTGTATGTACGAAATCTATACTGGACCTTTTTTTAAATCAATTATCCGTGTTTTGCTTATAAATGTAGTGCAACTTTTCTCTACCTCACTACCGTAGATAGAGGAGCGTTCTATTTTTTTATCATCCGGGTTAAGAGATTGTAAAAAGACCGAAGCGCGCGGTATCCGAAAATCGTCAAACAGGCGATGGGTTTTCGAACAGCCTTCCTACTAGGTTGAAGATCCCTACTGTGTTTGCTCACCAAAGGAAACGGGAACTTGCGGCGCGCCAAGTAAACCAGCATCCTACAGCTTCAGTAGAAAACATAAGGTACGGCCTCACTCGAACTCCTGTGTACATATTATTTTAAAAGGTAAACACTCCGAGGCGTTGGCTTGTGTTGGCTCATATATCGACCTCTTCCCGCAGTGCTCTAAGCGTTCGAACATTCCATTTCTCCGTGAAGCTCACGCATTGAAAATCTATCAACATCCGTAAGTTGTGGGAGGATCGAAAACGTCGAGGATTTATAGCTTGCTGCTTCCAGCGCCTGCCTTCTCCAAGATATCGGCTCTCCGGGCCTTCGATCACACTGCAAATATTGATATGGATCAGTGTATGATTTTGAGTGTGATCAAACCTTGGAAACACTGCAAATTATTACGCAAAGGTTTTTAATTCTATATTGGAAGGCTCTTGACCTTTTCTACCCTTCCAGGACATATACGTCCGAAGCAGTGCCTAACCTGGTGGGACAAATTTTGTCCTAGCGACAGATTGCCGACTGCTTCAATATATATTAATAAGATCGTAAGTATGTCTGTCAGAACTTTGATTAGAATCATGTAATTTTGCGTTTCTTTTCTGTAACAGGCTACTTGTAGACCATTGGTACCATTTTATTAATTTTTCTGTGTCAGTCTGTCTGTCCGTATGTTTGTCCGCTTTTCACGGTTACAGGGGTCATTGGACAACTGATATGAAAAGATAGAAATGTTTGTATCAGTCCATCTTTTATAGGTTATTTGAAATTTTTAAAATTTAAGCCAGAGGGGGTGTTTTATGGGAGGGTGAGGGGGTGAAATGGGGAATCTTGGACATCATTGAACGAACTGGGGATCTATCTAGTTGGTCGAATATGTTTGGATTAATCTATCTTAAATCACAGGCTACTTGAAATGTTTCTAATCTGCCCCTGTGACAGAGTTACCGTCAGAATCCCAGAGAAAGCGCTGCCGGCGTTCCGTTGGAAAACAACGGGCGTCGCACGCCACTTCTCGTGTTCTTGAGAGGCTGAGTTAGGTGTTGGATGGGTGATCCAGGACCTGGAAAACCAATCTACTCCGAACATAGCTCATTAATGCTATTAGCAGGAGTGGTATCTCTCTGACGGGATACTGTCACTCTCCTCTACCTCCTTTTCGAGGATTTAGGACCCGATTGCACCTCTGGGGGCTACCTAGATCCTTGATAATAGGGGGTGTTTTAGGGGAGGAGGGGGTGGGGTATCTTTTTCATCACTTAATAAACTGAGGATTCGATAGTCGAATACGTTTGGATTACTCCAATTCAAGTCAAAGACTACTTATTTCAACTTTTTCAAATCTTACCCACGATGGTGGGGGAGTTGAAGCGTTTCGAACGTCACTGAACCGACTGGATATCTGAGTTGTCGAATATGTTTGGAGTATTCTATCTGAAATCACAGGCTACTTGAAAATTTTCAAATCTAACTCATAGAACGGGGTGTTTTAGGGGGAATCAAAGATCTTCACTTCAGTAGTCCCCATGATCAAGGTACCTAAAAATATATTTAGTTTCAGTTAGTAGGTACCTACTAACTGAAAATAACATGAACATATGAACCATTGAAATCGTTTTAGTAACCATAAAAAATTCCATAATAGCGGAAAATAGTAAATCAAGACGTAGGTATCGTAAAACGTTGAAATCTATCCGCTCACCGGATAATGAGTCAAGGATCAGACGAAATTCTATCATTTTTGTAGCTTATACATACCTAAGGTTTTTGATTTATGGTAAATAATGACTCTCAGATAGTGGGAGAAGCTATTGGAATGCCTATCAGAACGAATAATCTTGGTTTATCTCTCTAATTCAACAGCCAACGTAGTTTGATTATTTTTCATGAGATATTTTCACTTTTAAAACTTCTCCGAGTATTGGATTGTTATGTGCAGAACTAAGGTTGGCAATAGAGAGTAGATCGAGTTCGAAGTAATGATAGAAAATGGAAATGTGCGTGTGGGATCCAATTCCTGAGAGAACTTCAACAGGGGCGTCGGATGCATATTCTTTACTTTATCAGCTTTATCCCCAGTCCACCTTAGCAATTTGTCAGATCAAATAGCCTATTTCTAACCCTCCTCCTTCAATCTCTCGTAAATCAAACTTTTTTATTCCCTCTATTTCTCTTCAATATTCAGTCAGACTGCGAGAGGGGGGATATAAATAGCAGCATTCAGATTATTTAGTATGACGTTCTATTGCAGCATAAAATATCATTGTCGAGCACAAACGTGGCTCCAGATTATAGTTAGTGCCTACTTTTGGTAATTTTAGTATAAAATATAAGAAAACTTATAAAATGTATTAAACAACTCGGCCCTTCGGGCCTGGCAAGGGGCTCCGCTAAAACAATATGATAAAACATGGAACATGCTTTCTTCCCGCTGATTCGTAAATGTAAATAAATGTAAAACTACGACGTAAATGTTTTACTAATCGAAATCAGAACAGAATACCTAGGTAAGTTATTTTCTGTTATGGTGCACGTCTACAATTACTATAACCAAGATTAACTACTCAACCAAGTGACAACAAAACAAGCAGCATTGTTTACTATATCCATTTATATATAAATAAATATAAAACGACGACATGAATAAAAGAACAAGTACGAATGATATGCGTGATAAATCGAGAGCTTTCCAACGATTTTTTTCCGGTGAAAACTAAAGAAGTTTCATTCCCCCAGCAAAATTGGCCTGGTTGTACGTGAAAATCAAAAGAAATCATTCATTATGAACTTCTTTTGATCAAAGTTTTGCTAAAACATAACACCAAGTAGTCAATCCCTTAGTAAACGCTTGCATACGAGTCTGCAACGCATTGGGACATTTTATGTTTACGTGTTTACGTGTTCTACACCCTCTGAAACGCAAAGAAAATGCATCCCCACCCCCAAGTGAACTTTATGTATACATAATATTTGTTAAGCTCATTGCCTTAACTGATGTATTCATTAATTCATGCATTATTCATGTAAATTGATCTAATGCCCGTTTATAAATCAATAAAGGGTTAGGAGAATGAAGATGAGAATACAAGGTCTAGTGGGTGGAGGGGGGGGGGGAGAAAAATGGTTGCTAGTTATTCCGAAGGCCGGTTAAAGTGGGGTGGAATTTATATACATTATTAGGTAGGTACTTATAAAAAACGTTAAACTCCATGAATCGTTTCAAATTGCCTCTGGTATTCTCTCATTAGCCCCCCCTCCCTTCCATCAGTAGGACATTTTATTAAACGCGTCGACCCCATCTGTTACATTTAAAACCTGAAAACGCTACTCCTGTGTATAATCGCAGAAAACTGTGATAGTTGGTCTTCTCGTGACGGAATATCATTGGGTTCCCACGAATGGAATTGCAACCGTCGGTAAAGTTGAGCAAAGCGGTTTGACAATTACGGTTAGGCGCCTACAGAGGAGGGGGACCAACTCAATCGAAGGAAATTTGTTGAGGGTCGGAGGGAGCTGGGTGATAGGGTAAACTGGGAAGAGCCTCGCTTGATACAAACCTTAATTTCCCCCAGTTTCCACTACATAACTCATGCTGAACCCGCATTGAGCGCCCCTAGTTCTTCTGCCTTGAATGGGTGGATTTCAGGCGTCACCTCCTCCATGCTTCATTCAGTAATTCATCCTGGTTTGATCTTGTTTTTCTCATATTCATACTTATGTTTGTATTGACTGTTTCGAATGCAATTTTTAATTTAAGTGAACCAGTTTTAAAAATATTTATCTATATCTGAAGACTAAAGACCTTCTTTCAAACCGCTGATTCCGAATAAATCCCCGTTTTCAGATTGAAAAACGCTGCAAATTATTACATAATGGTTTATTATTTCTGAATCAGATAGCCAGCTCTGATAACCAGCATGCTCTGAGGCTTTCGCCAGTCTCTTTTCTAGTATCCACCTCTGTTCTTCCTCTCACTCCACCCCCCGCTCAACCCCCTCACCACCCACCGTGACCCCCTGCCAAGCGTGCTAGGCGTGCGCGCGTGCGTAAGTCAAACACTCAAAACCCTCGAAAAAGACACTTTTTCGCCCGTTTTTGGCCCATAGCATCTATGCGAGTAAAGCGATCGGGATGGTTAAATGTTAGGACCAACTACACCCCAAATGGAGTCTATGTGCGAAAGAACGGGTTTTTTGCGTTGAACGGCGAACGGCGGACGGACATTTCAAATTTGGATTCTACGCACCTTGAAACGTAAAGTGATAAAGTTTTAGGGGGGGTTATAAATTTTTTTGTGTTGTGTTATATGTAATAATGTGTTATGCATGGAATAAAACAGAAGAGGTGAATAATCAACTAGCATTTCGATAAATAAAGTAGAACAACTCAACGGAAGACGACTCTAGTGATTGGTTCAACACATCATTTAAATAACTAATTAGGACTCGGACACTGAGCATGCGCGATCACCGTGCGGGCAAAACGTAGACGTTTTCTCAAAATGATATGATCAGTTCTTTTAAGTTCCCTCGTGAATTTCATTGTCAGATGTTTAGTACATTAGAGAGTTTTAGTGGCAAACAAGAAAAATCGTAGTATCGTTATTACGTATCCCTTAATTCGTTCGGGATACGTTGTCACTGTAACGTCGGCGAATCGGCGTTGCCATGGTCGTCACGTTCAACGCATCTCGATGCAAAAGTAACCTCAAATGTAACGTTTCGGTAACTCATCACGTCACAGTACTTCAAACAGCAAAAACACTTGTAGGTTGTGGCCAATTACCAGGAATTGTTCGTCATAGCCACGCATTGGAGGTGGCGCTCAATGCGGCTAACTTCCGTACTAGCTGCAGGTTTATCAAGAGAATTGGATTACCAGCGCATTTTGGTTTATTATTTCCAATAATAAGCCTATGTGATCGTGTAGCGAAAAATTTTTATAAACCCCCTCAAACTTTGTCACTTTACGTTTCAAGGTACGTAGAATCCAAATTTGAAATGTCCGTCCGCCGTCCGCCGTTCGCCGTTCGCCGTCCGCCGTCCGGGCCATAAAAGGCCTAAGAATTGACTTAAAAACCCCGTTCTTTCGCACATAGACTCCATTTGGGGTCTAGTTGGTCCTAACGTTTAACCATCCCGATCGCTTTACTCGCATAGATGCTATGGGCCAAAAACGGGCAAAAACGTGTCTTTTTCGACGCGAACACGCCTGGCACGCTTGGCAGGGGGTCACGGTGGGTGGCGAGGGGAGGGGGGGAGCGGGGGGGGGGGGGGGTGGAGTGAGAGGAGGCGCCGGCGCCGCGGCTTGTGGTGGGTACGGCGCCGGCGTTCGTTCGAGGCATGAAGTATGTTTTTTTCAAGGTCATATTTGTGTGTTAATACCAAAGCTTTTCCTACGCATATTTAATAACATATCCTCTCGACTTTTCGTACGTACTTAGATAATGATATTATTAAGGCAATAACTATTTGAATAGATAGGAGCTCAAATCGAGAAATATAAACATGCGTATATAATTATAGAAGTATAAGTTGTGGCAACTCGAAATAGGACACGCCGAGGAGTCTGGACGGGCCTTATGACGTACGCAAGCCAACTAAAACTACGATCATACTCAATTGAAAAAATAATAAACCTTTGTGAAATAATTTGCAGCGTTTTAATTTCACTATTACAGAATATAATACCTTTGATGTTCACACACCCCACTTCTCTACTACCACCATCCTTGACTTTAGAACTTTTGTTATATTCGAGGGACATTAGGGGTATAATATATAATTTGGATCAGTTTGTGTTTGATACATTATTATATTGTGTTTGGTAAATTATTGAACGGCCTGATATTACATTTGTAGTTTTCAATGTAATATTGATACATTTAATATAATTTATAGGTATCCATTAATTTTCTATAAATCTTCCTACTTGTTGGTCTCAAACTTATCAGAACTCAAATTTCTGAACTTGTGAAATGTGTGAATGCGATCGCTTCCTAATGATTTTCTTCAAAATGACGTTTACTCCAGCAATTTTCACGGTTTTTGAGCGAAAAAATTGAGGAAATTCCTATTAGTTTTAGGTAGGTACTGATCATGGAGAGAGAAATGAAATATCCTATTCCTCCCACAGCTATAAAACACTCTGGAGGATGTTATTAAGTATTTTTGACCCTACCCGATTTTTTCAAATATTAGTCTTCATTTTCAAAAACTAAACTTCCATACTATTCAAATATTTGATTTTATTTCAACTTTATATGTACAATGAAAATTGAAATACATAGCGATTGTGTGATAAAGTGACGAAATTTGATAAGGAAACAAAATTTGAGCGAAATTCGATCAGTAGGTATCCGGCTACGAAACGCAATTTACTGTTTTTGTAATGCAACTATTTACTGATGATTTCCGCTTACAACCGAGTCGTTGCTAGAGAAACGTACTTCGTCATTTTTCACCCCACAAAATTCGTTGACCGTTCGTTCGAAAGCTCTCGATTTATCCAACCATGTTATGTTAACTACTGCGAAGTGCTTATACCATGTCAAGATGAACTTATTTTTAATACTTTAATCTGAACTCGATTGGAACCATGGCTTAGCTATTCAGAGAAATGTATGTGTGCGCCTGACAACGTTCAAGTGAATCGGTTAAGCCGTTTAAGAATATACTATTAATTGTGCTAACATTTGACGAAAAATGAGCCTCTACTTCTGTTCGGCTGGTGCGAACCACGATTTTGAAGCTATCAACTTGAAATTCGGTATGTAGACTCTTTTGACATCCAGAATTAGCTGCATATAGCCCAGTCAAATTAGACCAAAAAAAGGCAAATAGGAGAAAAAATTCATAGTAAAGAAATTTCTTCACCAGGCTCTTCCTTCACACCTAGTAAATCATATCTCAAAAGTCCCCTAGTATGGGGGGTGAGCTCGAGGAGGGGGGGGGGGGGGTGTTTTTCTCCTTTTTTTCGACTTTTTTTTTCGGTTTTTTGCCTATAACTCGAAAAGTAAGCGTTCTAGCGACTTGTTTACCATTACCAGAATTAAAGTGCATAAAATTTCCTACAATTTTCACTCCTGACTTTATTCTCTACGATCAGGCGTTCCGCCGCTAGAGCGCGTTGAAAAGTAGGTATCATTTCAAAAAATCAGCAAAAAGGCCTTTATGCTCTTTTTACGCAGAAATCATTCGTATGTAGCTTCTGGGTGACTTAGAATACATCATGATTTGTTTTAAGAACATCAGTGATGCTCGAACAGTGGTTTGAGCAGGTTTCATGTATGTCTTTTTTATCTGTTCTTCGCTTACATCCTGGAAACTGTGATAACCATAACATATTTTCAGCACCCTTACCAACTCACTGTGAATTATCAGTGAATATATATGTATATAAATCACAGTGGCTCTAAAAAAGAAAAGAAAAAAAAGGAACTAAAGAAAATGAGCTGTGTTTTACCAAAAAATGTTTAATGTGCAGGTACAGTATAACCCATGTTAAAGTAATATTCACAAAAGGAGTGGGAGGGGGAAGGGGTCATCAATCTTCACAGGTATCTGCTCTTCATACATTGAGAATCACCATCCACAGTCAAACTGAAAATTCAAAATCAGATTACAGTGCATATAATCTTATATGGATAGATAGATGAAGTTTATGCAGATGATTAGGATGAAACTTACAGGGCGATGACATATGTGTTGAGTGGGTAGTCTTATGGTTCCATGTCTGTTTCATCATCTTCTGTAGATGAACCGTCGTCAGCAAGTGGTGGGTTATTTTTGCAGGAACCTGAACAGTTGGAGCAGAGTGTTGAGCAGTGAACGCTAGCTCTGCGGCATCCACATCGACCACTACCGCAGCTTTTGGTGCAGCTGCAAAATATATTCTGCAGAATTGGGGCTGGAGTAGGGAGACGATGGCTTCCTCAAACCAATTCCAACTTTGGATCCACCAGCAACATCTGAAATTCTGCAGAATATATTTTGCAGCTGCACCAAAAGCTGCGGTAGTGGTCGATGTGGATGCCGCAGAGCTGGCGTCCACTGCTCAACACTCTGCTCCAACTGTTCAGGTTCCTGCAAAAATGACCCACCACTTGTTGACGACGGTTCATCTACAGAAGATGATGAAACAGACATGGAACCATAAGACTACCCACTCAACACATTTGTCATCGCCCTGTAAGTTTCATCCTAATCACCTGCATGAACTTCATCTATCTATCAATGTAAGATTATATGCACTGTAATCTGATTTTGAATTTTCAGTTTGACTGTGGATGGTGATTCTCAATGTATGAAGAGCAGATACCTGTGAAGATTGATGACCCCTTCCCCCTCCCACTCCTTTTGTGAATATTACTTTAACATGGGTTATACTGTACCTGCACATTAAACATTTTTTGGTAAAACACAGCTCATTTTCTTTAGTTCTTTTTTTTTTCTTTTTTTTTTTAGAGCCACTGTGTTTTATATACATATATATTCACTGATAATTCACAGTGAGTTGGTAAGGGTGCTGAAATTATGTTATGGTTATCACAGTTTCCAGGATGTAAGCGAAGAACAGATAAAAAAGACATACATGAAACCTTCTCAAGAGCATCACTGATGTTCTTAAAACTAATCATGATGTATTCTAAGTCACCCAGAAGCTACATACGAATGATTTCTGCGTAAAAAGAGCATAAAGGCCTTTTTGCTGATTTTTTGAAATGATACCTACTTTTCAACGCGCTCTAGCGGCGGAACGCCTAATCGTAGAGAATAAAGTCAGGAGTAAACATTGTAGAAAATTTTATGCACTTTAATTCTGGTAATAGTAAACAAGTCGCTAGAACGCTTACTTTTCGAGTTATAGGCAAAAAACCGAAAAAAAAGTCGAAAAAAAGGAGGAAAATACCCCCCCCCCCTCCTCGAGCTCACCCCCCATACTAGGGGACTTTTGAGATATGATTTACTAGGTGTGAAGGAAGAGCCTGGTGAAGAAATTTCTTTACTATGAATTTTTTCCCCTGTTTCCTCTAATTTGACTGGGCTAATAGTTTTTGGTAACGATCTGACTATAGGAACTTGTCGTCATTGACCACCGAAAATCGAGTTTGGGTATTGTCCTAAATAGTTTTCGCCACATAGAATAGAATGAAACCTCAATAAAAGCTTGAAGAGTTGTTTTTGAAGACAATACCGTATCTTCGTCACGGATGTCAATCATGGTCAAATCACCAAAAATCGTGTTTCGCTGCGAAGCCTCAAACTTCATGAGTCACGTCGTCAGCGGTTCAAGTTGTATAAACCACGATTTTGTTTAGGTATGTACTCGTAGGTAAACTTGAACGTTTATGATAATATTTTGATGAAGGATCCACAGCTGTGCTTTGCCCTAGTAGTTTTACAATTTATTCTCCTCATCGGATCATAAAGGATGGAGGTGGTAGATTGTTTATAACCTGCCAAGAGGGAAAACGTACGACACCTCCGCTACACGAACCCAAGCGTTTTTCATGCTTCGTCTTTTTCATTGCCTTCGATGTTATTCAAATCCCCTCCCTTCGCCTCACTCGCTCTCTTCTCTGAGGCTTATCAAGCGTTTACGGGAGGCGGTTGGGCTGTGTGCGAAGCGGTGAAATATAGCTCACTAGTTTAAATACTGGCTCCCGTACGACGAGATTCTACAGCCGCTCCGCTCTGTTGTCGGGAATTACCATTCTAGGCCGCCTGGCGTGACGTTGACGGGGTTGGGAATAGTCGTTTTACTTTCCAACACCACGAAAGTCGACGAACGTAAAGGTTAAGGAAGAGTAATCGGACTAAGGAAAAATTTGCTGGGTCGAAATTAAGATTTACCACGTTTTTATCATGAAAATAATATACAACTGTTGACCTAATTATTTATTATTTGATTTTATTCATTTATTTTTACAATACGGGCAGCGCCCAAATACATTGAAGAATATTAATGATTACGAATATACGACAGGGAAAAAAATAGTTACGATTCGACATATAAAAAAAGTTATAAGGAAAAACCATGTCAAAACTCGTAAACGAGTTCCACTATCTGTTTTACAAGCAGATACCATGTTACATGGATATGTCTTTGATTGGGGATTTCATAACGGTTGTCCTCGAGAGTTGTAAACAAATCCCTTAACTTTGGACTGTAGGCGACGAAATGTAGGATAAAGAATTTATTCGATGATTCTTGGAGACACAATAAGCATACTATACGAGTACACACTATTAAAGTTATTTCTCCGATGTTCCTGATAGCCTGATTTTTCATTAATAAATGAAATTATATCATTTATTGTTTTATTTGATAACTTTTTGTCCTCTTACTGAGGACATCTTCAGATCTTGCTTTCTTGACATTGAGTTGACTTGGTGAGCCACTGTTTTATTTGACAAATCCGTTATATTCGGATTTTTATAAATTTCTTCCGGGACACACCAAGATCTGAAGATATCCTCAGTAAGAGGGCACAACGTAATTAAATAAAACAATAAATGAAATAATTTCATTCATTTTCCCTGGGCCAAATCCCGACTAATTCCAACAAAACAACGGTTTACTTATGGAAATGTTGAAAATAACTGTGGATAGAAGCCACAACAATGAGTTGTTGTTTACAGGCCACTTTTGTCAAGAGGATGAAAAAAATGTTTCCTATGGAGTGGAGTAAATGAAAATTCTTTACGTTAAGAATATTGTTACCGGCTTATTAAAATTGTTTATAGTCCAATCAACTTAGTTCAGGAATGTAGCCAGGTACGTAAGGAGGGGGAAATTGCTTGAGATGTGAACATTTATCAAATAAATCAAGCGCTTTCCAACGAGTGGCGAACGATTTCTGTGCGATGAAAACTGCGGAAGTCCCATTCCCCTAGCAACGGATGGATTGTACGTGAACATCATTAGAAATTGTGACATCAACTTTTGCGTGACGAAGATTTATGGTTGTCCCCCCAGAGCAAAGACATATCCATGTCAAATTAAAGGAAAACTCGGCGCGTCGCACCTCGTATGAGTTATACTTAGAGCCTTAGGCCAAAAATACAAAACATGAATATGCATTATCAAGTATCGACTAGATTATCAAGTATCGATCATTCATCAATCCACGAACGTTAATTATCGATCGGTGACGTTGAACCATCGATGAGGAAGGCGCTTGTGCAACAGTTTATCGAGCGAGTAATAACGTTTAAAACGTAGGTTGTAGGTGCTTGTTGAAAAAAAAAAAAAAAAAAAAAAAAAAATGTAATCACAACTGATGAGTTTACTCTGTGAAATATTCCGTCCTCCGATTCTCTCGGTCGCTCTCTTTAATGTTTTACGCTCAACTGTTTTAGGACTTGATGTAGCTTTAATACTGACTGTGGCTTAGAAAATATCAGCCATGAAATTATGAAGAAGTTCTATTTATGTACGTACTAGCTCGCTCCGCTCGGCCGTCAGTAACGTTAATCTCAAGGCCTCCCTCCACTCGGCCGTCAGTAACGTTAATCTACAAGATTAGTTTAATAATAATAAAGTATGAGTACCTCCTAATTATTTTTAATAATTTGATTCCATGTTTGTCTATCAAAATCATAAACTAAAATTTCTCTACACGATCAATAGCGACTGAAATGTCGAAGATTTCTTCACAAATTCACTCATGGGGTCATGCTGCATGACTGGAATTTTTCTTATTATTAAACCAGGTCGCTAGCGGACATCGCTCCCTAGCTCCCTCCTAGCAATGGATGTTTATCGGTATCTCGCAACTTTCGTTCCAATCTCATATATAGTTTTTCGGCAGTTAGGTCTTGGCTAAAGCATATTTATCCTAAAAAGTCAGTGAAGAATGAATGAGTGTGATAAAGTGATTGATGAGACTGCCTAAAGAACTGTCGATGCGACCAGATTTCTGAGGATGGTGGTGGTGCGATTGAAAAAGTCCAGTTCCGGATTCAATTCGATGAGTAGATTCGCCATACGAACGAGCCTATGCAGGTTAATCGAATAACTAGTCGAGGAGCACGGACGAAGAAAATATTTGTCGACCAAGCCGAAATTCGAGGCACCAGGATGCCAACTTTTTAGAGCAGGGCCGGACACGAGATCTGGTTGTTCATAAACTAGTGGAGAAGGGTGACATCAGCTACACGTCGCTGTCTCTCCAGGGGGATCAGGCTGCACATCTTCATGCATTCATAATTCACCTCGTGCGAATGTATACCGAGTTCATAGGCAACGTAGCGAAGGAAGTTGTTCTGAACCCTCTAGTGTATATTTTTATACAGTGTATGTCGGGGACCAAATCGGGGAGGTAATGGAGGCATATTGTAGAATTGGGAGAAGGAGCGTCTTGTACAGCAGTGTAATAGCGCGATTGTCGGAGAACTCCTTCGTGTTTCTTTTAAGAAAACCCAGACCCCGCATGGCTTGACCCGCAATCTCCTTGATGTGCCCAGAGAAAGATAGCTGCTTATCATAGATCACCCCTCGGTCAATCAACTCCCTGCGTCGCACAGTGGGCGGAACTGTTCAAAAACCCCCAATTTTTTTCAATCCAGCTGGGTTTGTTATTTTTTCATAGCTAGATACCTAGTGATTAGTTGTACGTAGTTGATTTTCAAATATTCCAACGACTGAGGTTAATAGTGGCCTTTTTCTCAGGCAGTTTCGCACGACTGCGTCATGTCAGTAGTACTTATGATATCTATACCTATGATCGTGATATGGTGTATTACATATTTTAATAATTAAATTACTATTAAATTATTAAATTACATTATTATTAAACGGTTTATGGGGTTATATATATTTTTTAAATATTAATCATACGAGAAATTTACAGTTTTCGTAATTTAAGCTGAAAAATCACGTATTTTTATTAATGAGAAGGGCCGGAAAAAAAAAGTGTTACCAGCATTTATTGAGTGAGTGAAATATTTAGAAAGGTGAGGTATTAGAGTGCATTCTCCATCAGTTTCATCGCCGACTTCCGCCGACTCTTTTCACAGTTCATTTTAGAGTAAACAAACAATTGTTAGCTTGTGAAAAAGTAAACACTCTTGGGACTGGTAAAGTCTACGACCTTTTGTCACACTGGCATTCATCTTATCCTATTCGATGATCAGTTATATATCGGTAAACCGACGTTAAACACTCATTCATTCGTTCCCAGTTAGTTCATTAATATGTCGGAAATAACTATTCCTTACAGTGTTCTGTGCGAAATGTTATTTACTCCTAACAGGACACTGGAAGAGAGTTTGCGGGACCGTTACCCCGAAATGGAGAATACCATCTTACTCCAGGTAATTTCGGAGATAAAGGGAAGATTGCTGTGTAATTTTAATAAAAAAAATGAGGGATGTGACTCATAACAAAGCCACATTCTTATCCAAGAATAGTGACTGGTTGAAGGGAACATTTGTTATCCATACTGATTTCTCACATTCCTGCAGTGGATCTAATAAAGTTGGGAGGCCCTCAAATCATAGTTTTCGTTTTTTTCTTTCATATTTTAATGTTATTTTACCACGCACCATTTGTTATACTATTGAAAAAATACAGCAATATGAAAGGATGTGTTCCCGTTTCAACTTTTCTCTCATTTACCCTTCTCAATTTCTAAGACTGCAACAACAATAATTAAATAAATAAACTAATATTAATTGATGATTACTGTATCAATTTTCCGAAACCGGAAAAACGGAATGAGTGACTTACAAGTAATACTCTGATTATTTCACTTTTTCAGTTCAGCACGGCCGCTGAAATTGCCTCAAAACTGAAATATCTTGAAAACGACTGAGTACATTGTTCTGAAACTAGTCTTATTCGATTCAAAAAATGAAAAAACCATGGGAATGCATTTCAATTTTGACAGATTACCTTGAAATCAGGTTTTTGAACAAAATATGCCATTTCAGCCCACTGTGCGTCGTCCCAAGCGAACCCCACTCAAATCATAGGCATTATTGATAGGCTGAGTGGAGCGGTGGAAAGAGGCAATGCAGCATTTTGATGGGTTAAATAAGAGTTCATTGGCAGTGCAACAGGCCTCCAATTCGTCGTTGTCAACCTGAAGGGCCTCACAATCCTCACTCGAGCTCACATGACTGAAAATCTTCAAGTCGTCCGCGTTGGACATTAGGGACGAACAACTTGGCGAAGCTGTTAATCATTAGCAAAAAGCACAATGGTCCCATATGGCTACCCTGTGGCAATGAAAGGAGAAGATAATACGCCCCCGACTCACACCAAAAGACTCCGCGAAACACATACAGCACAAAAATAACTAACGTTCTAATTATTTACGCTAAATATTTATTAACTTATCTCTTAAAGGAAAAACGGAAGTTAAAGAAGAACGTTGTCTAATTCCTCGAAAATGAAGACTTACAATGTTAGATCGATTTCGACTGTTAATTCATTATCAGTAACAAAAAATAACTGATCATACGTAAGAAGGGACACAGTTTATATTTCCCCTGAAATCCATTTCTGTAAAGCTTGGAATTCTATCTTTGTAGGAGGATCCTCTCTTTCATAATTATATGAGGATAGGGGGAGGATTATTTCTGCCGTTTAGTTCACTATACACATGCAATGTATTACAAACATGCCCTGATTCCAAATGAAAATGCTTTCCATTCCGTTTGGTTTTAGTTTAATTTTTCATTGTTCAAGTGCTTAAATGCTTGAGGCAACACGACTAAACTACCTTCAATTTCCGCTAATCATTGCATTATCATGGGATGTTGTCCTTCAGAAGGCAAGCAGGCTGGAAGGTTCAGTAGATTCCCAGGACAACGAAAGTAAGTAATAGGCAATAGTTACTTGGCTAGCAATCGGGACTAATAATTATTCCTTTCTGGGACTATTTCTTCTTTGTTTGTGCGTAAGTACAATGTCAAAACCTTCAGTCGTCGATGCACATAACATGGTCAGTTGAAGATTACTCCGATATTGTGCAACTTGAATCACAATTTTCTCTTAAGAACTTCAGGTAGAAGAAATTATAGAGCAGAAACTCCTCAAATGCGTTTGAATAAAGTCAAGAAGTGGTACATAATGATTCGTTCTCTAATCAAATAAGGATAGAATCTTCACCATTAGCTTCTTCACCACTGGCTCGAATATGATGTACCTACTACCACCGACCATTGACCGAAGGTGTAAAATAGCCTTAACCGTAATACCTTAACCGTATCCATGAAATGTATCTCATTTCTTCTCAGTCCACTGTGAAAAGAATGAATGTACATAAGAATTTCTACAGCAAAGTTATTCCATGTTGTTACGTGAATTAGAAGAACTGTGAGCATTATGAATTGTCTACGAGGTTCATTTGTTTAGGAAATGCCGGAACACTGAAAGGAGGCTAGTGCTAACCTAGGCCATTCTAAAAGCTGAAATGATGAAAGGGACCCGCTGTAGGTCAGACAATTGAGCCTCTAACGAACCCCTAAAGGTACCTCTGAAAGGAGTTGAGTTTTCTTCTCCTGGAAGGAGGAAACACCCGCTTCTCTCACTTGCTTCTTGTTCATGAGAAATAATGTCCAATAGGGTTTCTTCTTCATGGTTTATTTCTTGGCCTCTGCTGGTTTATTATTGCAGTCTGCAACGGTTTACACAATGTTGCACCCTGGAATATTCGTTCTACCTTGCTGTTACCACCCACTGATTCAATTATCAGATGAGTCACAGTAATATCAGAAAATGAACGCAAACTAAATCACAGTAGAAGCGAAAAAAGTAAAAGAGAGAACTCACTGGTTCTCTCTTACAAGTGTATCAGTCAGTTGTCGATCATGCCTACCGTAATGATGTGACTTAGCGTTATTATTAGTCTTCCTCTTGTAACAAGTGTGTTTTAGGACGTCCCTCAGAAGCTAGCCTTCGTCAATATATAATGACGAGCCATTGGAAACCATCCACGTGGTGTGGGACAACCCTTGCGTGAGAAAAAAATAAATCCATATTAATAAAATCGTAAGTATGTCAGTTTGTACATAAATTAGAATAATGAAATTTTGCGTTTCTTTGTATACTATCTGTAGACAATTGCTAGCATTTTCTAAATTTTTCTCTGTCTGTCTGCCCGTATGATTGTCCGCTTTTCACGGTTACAGGAGTCATTGGGCAACTGATATGAGTGGGGGGAAATGTCTGTATCAGTCCAACTTAAATTATAGGCTATTTGAAGTTTTTAAAATTTCAGCCAGAGGGGGTGTTTTAGGGAAGGGGAAAGGGGGTGAAAAGAAGTATCTTGGACACGAACTGGGGATCTGATTGAACGAATATGTTTGGATTATTCTAACTTAAACCATAGGCTACTTGAAAAGTTTCAAATCTGCCCCATAGAGAGGTACCTACCTTTGTCATCGCTTAACAAACTGGGGATTTGTTAGTCGAATATGTTTGGATTACTCTAATTCAAGTCAAAGACTACTTTTTTCAAGTTTTTAATTATGACCCACGATGGAGGGGGATGGGGTGGGGGAGATAAAGCGTTACGAACGTCACTGAACCAACATGGGATCTGAGTTGTCGAATATGTTTGGAGTACTCTAACTTAAATCACAGGCTACTTGAAAATTTCCAAATTCAACCCATAGAAGGGAGTGTGTTTAAGGGGGGGGGGGATGAGGCATCTTTGTCATCGCTGAACAAACTAGGGATTTGATAGTCGAATATGTTTGGATTACTCTAATTCATGTCAAAGACTACCTACTTTTTTCAAATCTCACCCAGAGGAGCGGGAATGACGGGGTTGAAATGATGTATCTTGGACATCAATGAATAAACTGAGGACCTTGGTGTATTTAATATGTTTGGAATACTCTAACTTGAATCACAAACTGATTGAAATTTTCATCTCTGAACCATAACGGGTATTTGGGGGGGGTGTCTTTGTTCGATCCAAATTTTAGTCTAATTGTGCAATCAAGACACAGATGTTGAATTTAAAGATGAATTAGGGGAAATGGGAGGGTAATGGGAGGGTTTTTTCGGCTAAGTTCGTCGACTCAACCCAAGCTTTCAACGGATTTTCGTGATTCTAATTTTTTCGATTCTAATTTCAGCCTCGTTGTGCAACAAACCTTAGAAATTTAGGATTTGTTGTCAAGGTGGCGGTTGAAGGGGACAATTACCGATTTTTTCAAGTGCTTCCCAAAGTACAAATCTCGAACGGTTTTGTATTCTTATTTTGTTCCATTACGAATTCGACATGGTTTTGGAACGTAGGTATGTCAGAAGTTTCAAATTTCATCATGAGAGAGGGTGAATGGAGGGGATATTACCTATAAATGATTTGAATTATTCTCGTCTGATTTTCGTGATTCTTTTCTTGTTCCACAATAAATTAGTAGGTGCATATACAAATTTGACTTGATTTGCTGTCTGCTATTTGATTCTGAATTAAATTTTTATTACATCAATTCAAATTTAATTTAAAATTCGGAGTGTATTAGAACCGTAGAAGGAGAGATGGATGTAGATATGGATCATCCCAGCTCAGCATGTAGGCTCCCTCCTGCCCCCTTTTGGTTTATTATTTCCAATAGTAAGCCTATGTGATTGTGTAGAAAAAAATTTTATAACCCCCCCTCAAACCTTGTCACTTTACGTTTCAAGGTGCGTAGAATCCAAATTTGAAATGTCCGTCCGCCGTTCGCCGTCCGCCGTCCGGGCCATGAAAGGCCTAAGAATTTACTTTAAAAACCCGTTCTTTCGCACATAGACTCCATTTGGGGTCTAGTTGGTCCTAAAGTTTAACCATCTCGATCGCTTTACTCGCATAGATGCTATGGGCCAAAAACGGGCGAAAAAGTGTCTTTTTCGAGGCTTTGAGTGTTAGACATGTTAGATGCACGCCTGGCACGTTTGGCAGGGGGTAACGGTGGGCGGTAAGGTGGTGAGCGGGGGGTGGATTGTGAGGAGGCGCCGCGTCACCTTGTGGTGGCTGGAGTGACCAGGGCGTAGCAGAGGGGTGTAGGAGAATGGATATTTATTACTTTTACGTGTTATACCCATATAATACACCGCGGCACCATGAGGTGGGTACAGCGTTCCTTCGAGTCATGAATATATGTTTTTTTCTAAGTCATATTTGTGTGTTAATACCAATGCCTTTCCTACGCATATTTAATAACATATCCTCTCGACTTTTCGTACGTACTTAGATAATGATATTATTAAGGCAATAACTATTTGAATAGATAGGAGCTCAAATCGAGAAATATAAACATGCGTATATAATTATAGAAGTATAGGTTGTGGTAACTCGAAATAGGACACGCCGAGGAGTCTGAACGGGCCTTATGACGTACCTACACAAGCCGACTAAAACTACGATCAAACTCAATTGAAAAAAATAACAAACCTTTGTGAAATAATTTGCAGCGTTTTTTAGGTTTTAAAATCTCTAATAAAGTTTTGGAATAGCTTGAATTACTGAAACCCTTCAATAACTGTTTAATGATGAATGTACACCTACTCGCTTTCCATTTCTAGTATTTAACAACGAATTATCCTATTCAGTTCAGCAACTCGGAAGAGTTGCCAGTTCTTGAGCGGATTGGAACAAATATGAGGGGCTGCTGCGCACAGCTGGGTGAGGCGAAGTCAGTACCGCGTGGATTTCGAGGTTAACTAAGCAGCTTTGAATGAGGCGGGAAGGTCGATATGGGGGCAGGAGGATTTCAACGTCACTCCGCAGTAATAGTGCCAAGAGTGGAAATCTGCGGTGTGCTCTTGGCGCTCGTGGAAGTGGTCGGGGGTGAACTTGAAGAGGGAATTTGCATGACTAATCCCTCAGTTTGGAGCTGATTCAGGTGCAGTGTTGTGTTGGGGTGTTTCTTAACAATGGGGACACATTACTAGGAAAGTAGAAGGGTTCAACCGACAGAGTGCTGTTGGTGGAATGAGTCGGTACATCAGAGGAATGAAATTGTATGCCTATACCTACTTTGGCTCATGGACTCAAAAAGCGTCACTTTATAAAAAAAAAAAGCGTTACAGTTGATTTCTAATGATTTTCTCGTACAACCAAGCCGTTTCTAGGGAAATGAAACTTCTTAAGTTTTCAACTGACAGAAATCGTTCACCATTCGTTGGAAATCTCTCGATTTATCACGCATTTTTTTCATACTCGTTCTTGGTATTTATGTTGCCATTTTATGTTTATTAATGTTATTAATGGATGTAGTAAACAATACCGCTTGTTTTGTTGTTATTAGTTTCCGCGTAGGAATCACTTCGAGAAAACGCCAAAATGAAGCTGTGGGTAGAGATAATTGCTTTATTACAAGAGTTTCTTGAAATCATTGAAACTGTTACAATTGCAATGAATATTATTGTTTTGAACATTATTCGTCAAAATTATTTGTTGAAATTGGGTGGGGGGGGGGTGGTGAGAACTAAAGATATAAATGTCCCAATGTGTTACAGACTCGATGCAGCCGTTTCCTATTTCGAATGGCTTTGAATAAAAAATTTTCAATGAATTGCATCAGACCATAGCAATTCTTAATAGCAATCCTATATATGTTTCAAGTAATGATTGTAATTCCCTTTTATACCATGCGATTCCAATGGCAGAACTCGATAAGACTATATTATAACTGATTTTTATAAGCAGGATAGAACAGTCAAGGGAACAGTTGACCAGCCTATGGAAAAATACAAGATCAGCAATAACTCGACTCTGCTCAAGTGAGGCCTAACCATAGCGATCGGAAAGGAAGCGAACAAATTTTGATTTTAAAATTGTTGGAGCCAGTGCTAAAATCACCTTCTACGACAAGTACCCCAAGCTTGAAAGCTAAGTAACGCGAAAATTGGCACCCTTCCAATTTAGTCCTTATACACTTATCTTAACCATTTATAAAACGATAATTTTTCGCAAATTAGATTCTCGATTCTCTCCCTAAAATGTTGGAATTGCTGAATTCCGTATAGTATGATCTAACGATCGGCAATTGGCAACAAATTTATATGAAATATTGCATATTTTCCGGTCGAATTGAACCTTTTCTCATTCAAACCCTTTTTCCATTCAAATGAAACCTTTTCCATTAATATGAAACATTTATCCGACCAATGAGACCTTTTTTATTCAAATGAAACCTATTCCCGACCAAATGGAACTTTTCCCAAACCAAATGAAACTTTTTCCAGTTCAAATGAAACCTTTTCCAATTCAAAAGCAATTTTTTCCAAATCAAATGAAACTTTTTGCGAATCGCAGAAATTTTCTGAAAAAATGGATATGTTGATTGAAAAATGCCTAGTCTATTATATCTTTTTGTACTATGTCTACTAACGGTTAAGGGGGATCATGATGGGGAGGGGGAAGGGTAATTACAAGAATTCATGATATTTTTGTTTTTTCACATGTTAGCGAATTTTTGAAGAAAATTAAGCTATTGCTCTCGCCTCAAAATTTGTAGAATGTGAATTTTTGAAAAATGTTTATGCAGAAATCCGTTTCAGGCTATTCTGAATCATATTCTGAAGTTTAACGCATTTTTTTATGTATGTATATATGTATGTATATATGTATGTATGTATATATGTATGTATGTGTCATTCCAGACGATAACTGTCCGTAGAATTGTGCTAGAAACTTCAAACAAATTTTAAAATGTTAAGGACACAAAACGAAAGTTCAAGTTCGTTGGCCAGCATGATCGGATTACATCTTCGGGTTGAAATTTTCAAAAATGTAGTCAAAAATTTCAAAATAGCCTGTTTTTTTGCGATTTGTTGTGCGAAATAATTTTTTCAGCATACTAACATGTGGTATATTCGGAATCAGCGTAAAATTTCCTATAAGAATATGAATCAAGTTTTCAAAAATTTCAAATTTGAAAAATCAGTCAAAAATCGAAATAATGCCGTTCGCTAGTTGTAAAAATCGTTAATATTTGCATGAAACATTGTCCAAATTCAGATTGAACTACTCTTATGGATGTATCCCTGTATAACCAATCCTAGAACCATGCTGTTTAAAACGTAGAAAAAAAAAAGTAATCAACTGATGAGTTTACTCTGAGAAATATTCCGTCCTCCGATTCTCTCGGTCGCTCTTTTTAATGTTTTACGCTCAACTGTTTTAGGACTTGATGTAGCTTTAATACTGACTGTGGCTTAGAAAATATCAGCCATGAAATTATGAAGAAGTTCTATTTATGTACGTACTAGCTCGCAAACCCAATCTCATGTCGAAGATTTCTTAAAAAATTCGCTCATGGGGTCATGCTGCATAACTGGACTTTTTCAACTCTCACTAAAATATACAGTCCATTCATTGGGAACTGCGTGAAATGCAGTGCTTAGCAATAAGTTTGATTTCCTAATTTAATCACGACCAGTGACCTTTTAGGTCATACCCACCTACCAGTGACCGTAGAGATACCCCACAAAGAATCGAGCGTTAGATTGTGTGTAAGTGACAGAATTTAAATAGGTATATCTGGTTGTGATATAACAAAGGAGAGCACCACCTGATTGTGCTACATAAATCTTGCCTTTGTTCTTGACAGGCAAACTCGTTCATGCAACCCGTTTCTTTGAATCGGAACACAACCAATGTACGAGTACGAGTATTATTCGTTATGGGCACACTTTATTGCTTATACCCCAGCGGAGAAACGATTTCTTCCTAATTGTCTACCAAAGCCTTTCCACTGTATTCGACATGAAAGAGTAAGTAAGGGGAAATGTCCATTATTATCGAATTGTCTGGGTCAGGTATACCCACATCACATGCTTCAGATCAAAATTCTTTATACTGTAGCATTTCCATACCAAATGAAACCTTTTCCAAGTCAAATGAAACCTTGATTGCACAACCGATCCTTGTAATTTCAACGAAGTAGAATCCCAGGCTTAAAGTGCTCAGCATATCGGATTTTTAGTTTCTTACAAGCATTTATGCCCTTGTTCCACAAAGTTTATCAAATAATTAACATCCTCACACTATAAAAAGAACGATTTCGCAAGATTTCAAGACTATATTCCACTTCAAATGCATCTGTGAACCTGGGAATAGCAGATCATGCAAGCGTGTATCTAGTAGCAGTCTTGGTTTTCTGGTTGGAACCTACCTATTGTTATTAAAATTATATAATAAAAGTGCAGTGCATAGAAATGATAGAAATCTACTACATTTACAAATGTGGGATTTTGGTTTGGCAAAATCCCTGTTTTCCAGTTAGCACCAGGTGGTTTTGTAACGTCTGTTCGGGAAACAATCGAGAGGCTCTATTGAGTTCTTAGTCAATTTTTTGAATCCGAATTTGCTCGTTTTCATTCCTTAACGTTGTCTGTCATTCCTTAACGATATATTACCTTCTATTCTACAAATCACCATTCACAGTAAGGTAACCTTCAAAACTTTTGCGTATAATGTTAGGAACCTACCTATGTAGCTACGTAGGTAATTCTGCCTAATCAGGGGAAGGGAGGCACCATTCGACCATCTAACCAAAAAAGATGGGCATGAATTTTTTAATTAGGGCATGAATCTCTGCATTTTCAAAATTTAGAATGCTTCAAGCACCTTAGACTCTTTCCCCATCACAGAAAAAATGAATGGAAATGAAACGAGAGAAGACGAAGTCTCGAAGAATGGGGCCTTTTTTGTTATATCCCGGCATATTTCCGTTAATTCTTTAATATTAATTCATTCTGATCTGTATGTCCAACTAATATGTTTTTTTTTTTTTTTTTCTAGAGGATTGACTACTTGATGTTATGTATTTTTGAGAAGCGAGTTTGCGAGCTTGCTATACACAGCATTCTGATCTATTTTACCACAGTGCGGATCATCAATCCGATCAATCCCTATTCAATAGAAAATAGCTTGTAAATGCGGGGATATAACAGAGAAGACTCAAAGAATATTATGAACAGACACGATTTTCAATAACACGAGTGTCGAGTCATGATCTACTTAGTTCGTTTCGCTGCCGCCAGGCTCGCATCCTTACTTAGAATCGTGAATAGCTGGAATAGTTTCTTTGGTAGAGGTTTTGATAATATTTAGTAAAAGTGACGTTAATAAAGGATTTCTTGAACTCGGATTCAGTCCCGACTCCAGCGATATAGCTGTTTTTCCTTAAAACGTAGGGTTTTTGCGCTGCGTAACATGAATTTTTAGTAGAACTTTAGACAAAAGAAGTTTAGAAACGATGAGTTTAGAGACTAATCATTAAAAACTTCAAGCACAAAACAGTACTGAAAAATGATTAAATTTCATGAATAGTCGCATCAAAAAAAAAAAAAAAAAAAAAAAAAAAAAAAAACTCGGCGCTCCGCGCCTCGCCAGGGGGCAAGCCCCCTGGACCCCCGGTTACCTCTATTTACATACTTCGGACGAAATTATTGAAACACAGAATGTGTTTGCGTTGTCGCGCAACCAAGTGACAACCAAACAAGCGTCATTGTTTACTATTCATTTATAACATGAATTTATATAGTTATAGTATGAAACTACGAAAAAAATACGAAATAAATTCGTGATAAATCAAGAGCGATTTATCAAGTAAATGTCCTAAAGAGGCTACATATGAAATTACAGCTTCCTAGAGTGTAAAGTATAGAAATTAGCTTTAAAAGCCACTCATCTGATCCGGACCCTGGACATCGTCAAGTAAATGTCCTAAAGAGGCTACATACGAAATTACAGCTTCCTAGAGTGTAAAGCATAGAAATTAGCTTTAAGAGCCACACATCTGATCCGGACCCTGAGCATCGTCAAGTAAATGTCCTAAAGAGGCTACATACGAAATTACAGCTTCCTAGAGTGTAAAGCATAGAAATCAGCTTCAAGAGCCACACATCTGATCCGGACCCTGAGCATCGTCAAGTAAATGTCCTAAAGAGGCTACAAACGAAATTACAGCTTCCTAGAGTGTAAAGTATAGAAATTACCTATTCAAATTATTTAACCTCCGCTTCACAAATCAAACCGTTTTCGTAATACTCAGATCACCTGCTATGAATCAAATCATCGAAACACAAGCTCAATGAAATCATCAGAAATTAACAAGCGGTTGCAATCATGTTCACAATATCAATTATTGAGAATGATCACCTGTGTGTAAACAATTATTTATATAACCATGCTCATAACTCAGTTTGTTGGACACGCACTTCGCAGTAGTTAACATAATATTGTTGGATAAATCGAGAGCTTTCGAACGAATGGTCAACGAATTTTGTGGGATGAAAAACGACGAAGTACCATATCCCTAGCAACGACTCGGTTGTACGTGAAAATCATCCGTCACACATTTCGTTACCATCCCGCGTTCCATTTTCGGCTAGTTAGTCCATGGCTAAAACACATTCTGTGTTAAAAAAGTTTATTAGAAATAGTTTTTTCTTCATAAAACTGGTAGTGAACTATTTCTTCTCACTCAAATTGCTCAAATTCAAAATAATGCATCATAAATTAATACGATGACTGACGAAAATTCGTTGGAATACAATCATGCTATTTGGAACTTATTTATTGATTTCTCAGGATGATTTTAGTACTCGTCTCCGATAATTTGGATCAGAGTTGGGCATAATCTTATTGTCGAATACGAATACGATTGTAATCGGGATAATTATTCGTTGATACTGAGTCTACTGCGATTATATTCGTATTCGAGTAGTCATTTTCGTCTGTCGGCGATTACACGAATGCAACCCATAAAAATGCGTCACGGTCATCAATTTAAATAGGGCGTCCCTCCCATAATATGCGAAGCCTTGCTAAAATACCTTGCTTCAGGGGGACGTCCTATTGAAATAGATTTGCGACAAATAGGCTGGGCTCAAATCGTTGAATTTGCTTTAAGGACGTCCCTCTGAAGCTAGGTAATATTAGCAAGGCTTCGCATATATCAGGGACGCCCTATTGAAATTGATCACCATGACATATTTTTATGGGTTGTATTCGTGTAATCGGCGACAGACGAATACGATTTCACGAATACGAATATAATCGCAGTAGACTCAGAATCAACGAATAATTATCGCTATTACAATCGTATTCGACAGTAAGATTATGCCCAACACTGCTTCGGATCAAGAAGGAAAGAAATTGAAAGCGTTGGTCGAGTTGTGGCAGCAAAATCGAGGTGAATGTTAAACGGATCAAGCGAGGGTGTAAATCGCTTTGTTAAATATTCCAGGCCTTTTTCTTCTCCGTTTTCTCATAGGTGAAGTAAAGGGAAGATGATGTAAAGCCTTTTAGTATTTATTTTCCCTTACCCCTCGTGACTCCAAAGGCGCGAAGCGAGCGCCGCCCTTTTCGGCGCCTTTCCCGGTGAAAATTTTTGAAAGGAAGGGGAACCGGGCGCTAAATCATTCAGCCGCTTAGGGGATGAAGTTGATGAGGAAAATAATTATTGCTTTAGTCCCTCCTTCGGGGACACCCCATCTCCCTTTATCTAATTCTCCACCCCCACCTCATCCTCACGGGTCTTCTCTCCACCATCTTTCACAACTCCCGGTCTTACTGCCACCTCCCACCCCCTTCTTTTCCTTGCAAAACAAAAGAGAAGCGTGTTAACAAGGTTTTGAGATGAACTGCCTCATAAATATGCAAGCGATGGTAAGTTTGAGAAAGACAGTGTTATTTACTGATATTGTCTCCAAAACGGTTCGCAGGGAATCTAATGGAATGAAGCAATTTAATTACCGAGTCTTAACACCTCTTCCTTCTATTCTGATTTGTCAGATTTTAGCTTTGTTGCATATTTGGTAGGTGTGCAAGATTAACCTGAAATTAGGTAAAATGACTCTTCGGAAACCAGGAATATGTTGCTTAGGTTTTGGCGCCGATTCGACACGATGTGGATGAAGAAAAGACGTCAAACGAATCACGTGTTTGATATGAAAATTGGAAGTTTTGTACAAGTTGAATTTATGAAGTCAACTTTTAGTGCGATCCGATTTGATGCAACGACATCAGACTTGGGGACTTTTTAGAATACCTAAATATTTATTGTAGTTTTGGTGTTTTTGAGACGCTGAATCAAATAGTTTAACCTTGTTCAATGCTTATACCATCTTCCTTGCCCAAAATATTGATCTATTATACATTTTTAGGTTGCTTAATTCGTAACTTCACTTGTAAATCGCGAGGGCGCAATTTCGTTGATGGTTTTCTTTTTTGGCAGTAGCGCTTGGTGCTTATGTTGTCTTCTCGAGACTTTTCACGTTCTATACAAACTTTTTTTCGTGAGTTGAGATACTCAGGTACCTATCAGTGTGTATCATAGCGTTCTCCTTATAAGAAATACATTGGTGCTGCGGACCAGAGTTGGGCATTAGCTAACTAATTTATTAGCTAGTTAATTTTTCGAATAATAGATAAATTAGCTATTACAATTTTTTAATAGCTAAAAGATAAATTTAGCTATTAGCTATTGAGAAATAGCTAAAATTTCCAGGTAGATTAGCTATTAGTCGAAACGTATAGCTAACAGATTTAGCTGCGGTGATTCAGCTGTCATGAGCAGCTAAAAGATAATAGCTATAGCTGTGGCTGACAACTAATAGCTAAAAGCTAACTTTTTATGAAAAACTGTATTTCCACACAGCTAGTATAGCTAAGCTAACCTTTTCAGTTTTTGCTCATAAGCCTAAGTTTTAACGCTTTGATCGTATGTATATAATTACCTATATATTTACATATATCCCGTCCTTCCAGGCGATAACTGCCGTAAAAAAAAAGATAAAAATACCGTGTCAACGCCAAAAATTTCGGTAATATTGTATTTTTTCACGCTGAGTCGATTGCAACCAGTCTCACATCTCAAAAACCATTTTAAAGGTTAAAAAATGCGATTTTTTGGTTTTAAAAGGTCGAAAAATGACAATTAACGAATTTTCACAGAGATTATTTCATCCATACAAAAGTCACTGGGTTTCGACATTATTTACGACTTTTTTTTTGAAAATTCGCTTTTAGAGCCATGCTGCATGACTGAATACTTTTATTTCCGTATATTCAGTGAATTTTAAAATGGTTTAGTTTACCTAGTGGTACTCATTTTTTTAAATTTATTTATTTGAAAGTTCTTCAAAAAATAAAGAAAAAAGGCAAGAAAAATGACGAAGCAAGAAGGTAGAAACATAAAAATCAATTTATTGATGAGAAAAATAATTAAGTTACCTTATGCTTTATTAGAACTATAAAAGTCGTAGTGTGGATGACTGTTGACTGAGCAGTATGTTCAGTATTTACTATATATTATAGTACATGGACTCCGAGGACGCTTTAGTAATAGCAGTAGCCCCAGCTACCCACCTACACACTACACCTACACCTTGTTTTTTCAGCCAGAAAAAAAGGAAAAGGAAAAGATATCGCCCTCCGCCTTATTTGAAGTAGCAGTAGTTCATTCGTTCGAGGAAATGTTCCACAGCTAATGCTGTTGCTAGCTAAAACTGAAAAGGTTAGCTTAGCTATACTAGCTGTGTGGAAATACAGTTTTTCATAAAAAGTTAGCTTTTAGCTATTAGTTGTCAGCCACAGCTATAGCTATTATCTTTTAGCTGCTCATGACAGCTGATTCACCGCAGCTAAATCTGTTAGCTATACGTTTCGACTAATAGCTAATCTATCTGGAAATTTTAGCTATTCCTCAATAGCTAATAGCTAAATATTTAGTTGTTAGCTCCACCTAAATCATAGCTAATTTAGCTGTAGCTTTTAGCTGTTAGCTATAGCTAATTTTTGCCCAACACTGCTGCGGACCAATCAGAAACAGTTCACCTCTCTCTAAGCCCGAGGTCCTCTCCTGGATCAATGGTAGAAAATATGCCGAAAATTAGGTGTAGGTAGCGAGAGGAACAACTTTTTTGAATAAAAAAGAACAAGATGAATTTCCGGAAGGGACGTTCTAGGAATTTGACTCTAGAGTACCTAGTTCTACGAGATAGCAGATCTTTACCTATTGCAGGTAATTTCATGAAATTGGGGATACATATTAGTTGAACTTTGAAGGCTTCATATAACATTTGGAGACTTGGGGACAACTTGATTCCGAATTACAAGAGTAAGGTTTTTTCAAAATTTGCGTAATCAACACCGAGGATGATACATTTACAATGATGTACTGGGAATATCTCAAAACTGGTTAGAGATTTACTAGGAATTATTTTAAAAGAAAATAATTCTATCGCTATCAACTACGACCTTTGCAAATCATAATTAGGTTACTTTTACCCTATTAAAAGGGCTTAAAGGGCTCAGCAATGACGAGACCGATCACGCAGAGGTATTATTGACCCCCCAAAATGCGGCTCTGGATCCTCCCCTGAGAAAGCCTAAATGCCTGCGTGAAATGAAGCCATTCATACGTTCATCGCAAATTACATGACTCTTACGACGTTTAAGACTTATTTCACGTTTCACAATATTCAAGATTAGCCTGGAGCGACCATCCAACAAATTGATATATTCTATCGAACTAATATGTAATCAAGGATTTTGTCTAAGCCAAAACAAAATCAGTTTTCGTATGCCTGAAAATTTTACGCAATTTTGAATTTGGTCCGTCAGATTCACCACAATCATCCAGAAAACGGTCAGATTCGATTGAATTATGTTCAAGAAGAGGTGTCTGATTGTAATGGAGCTGTTTCTGTTCCTCCTTCTTATGTCGTAATTTTTGACATTTTCAAAAATTTAAAACTGTCAGATTCGTAGAAAGCATCCAGAAAATTGTCAGATACGGTCAACTTATTCATCAGAGATGTGGTCTGAGCCAATTCCCACTAGTTTCATGCCTGCCTCCAATTACGAATTTTTTGGCACAATTTTATTTAAATTTGGTTTGTCAGATTCACCGAAATTTTCCAGAAAACTGTTGGATTCGGTTGAATTATGCTTAAGAAGAGCTGTCTGAGTGATATGGTGAAATGGAGCTATTTCTGTTCCAGCCTCTTGTGATGTAATTTTCGACTTTTTTTTAAATTTTGAAATTTGTCAGATTTACAGAAAGCATCCAGAAAATTGTCAGATACGGTCAAGTTATTTATCAGAGATGTGCTCTGAACCGATTCCTACTAGTTTCATGCCTGCCTCTAATCACCAATTTTTTGACACAAATTTAAATTTGGTTTGTCAGATTCACCGAAATCTTCGAGAAAACTGTCAGGTTCGGTTGAATTATGCCTCAGAAGAGCTGTCTGAGTGAAATTAAGCTGTTTCTGTCCCTGCCTCTAATGACGTTATTTTTGACATTTACAATTTTGAAATTTGTCAGATTCACTGAAAGCATCTAGAAAATTGTCAGGTTCCTTCAATTTATTAATCAGGGATGTCGTCTGAGCCAGTATAAACTGGTTTCATGCCTGCTTCTTTTCAAGAGTTTATTGAAATTTTTTCAAATTTCTAAATTCTATCACAACTTGAAACATCCTGTTAGTCATCTGACTACATGGTTTCCGACATTAGTGCGTTAAATCCCTCAATCCCAATTCATCAAACCTTCTGCCTTTCACTCAGTTAATTTTCTGGTAGATCCCGGACTCAAATAGATACTATTCGTCACTCATAAAACTTTCTAGCCGTTGAAATTATATCAGCTGCGATGTTTGACTCTAGAAAGATGATGCAAAAGACGCAAATGAGACAGATCATTAAGGAGCGGTTTCCTTAGTATGAAAACAGATTCGGATCCCTAAATTTGAGTTTCAGTGATGAATTCCTTCAGTCTTCTTCAGTCCATCACGAAGCGAGCGTTACGAGTGATACTGAACTGAAAGGGGGTTGTTAAAATGAAGTCATAAACTCCGTCAAATTACGAAAGAGGGTGTGGTGGACCTGCATAAACAACGGACAAAGAGGTGGAGGTTATTTCTCATTTTTTTCCCTTCCACGCCTACTCGCCTCCGTTTCATTGTTATGAAGCAGAAGTTCCATCACGCACTCCCTCGGTTTGCTGATTTATGAATGAAGGTTAGAAAGACAAGAAATGAGCTGAATGAGAACCTTGAGGAATATTTCACGGCGCTTCGTAATGACTTTAGAAGGGACTGGTACGTTATTTGACAGTATTAACTGGTATAAAATAAGATGAGCAAAATGCAGATTGTTGGTTGTTGGAGCCTACACCAGTTGAAGGCAAATGAAATTAATAGTATAGCTCGTGTTCTAGACATCAACTCTTTTTGGGTGCAATTCCTGAACAATTTTGGAGCTATGGAGTTGAAATTTGGTAGCTAGATTTTTAGACATCTGGAATGAGCTGTATAGCTTTTGGTGACGCTCCGACGGCAGGACTTATCCTTTGCGACGAAGATTGTTGCCAAATCAACCATGAATTGTTTGGTATTGTTTTCAATAGTTTTTGCCTCACCGAATCGACATGAAACCACTAAGTATAAAAGCTTTAAAAAGTGTCCTTGGCGACAATAAGATGTCATTGTCACTGTCGTTAATCATTGTCAAATCGCCAACAAGCGGGTATAGTATCGTTTTAAACAGTTTTTGCCATATTTAATTATCGATTGAAACCACTATGAAAGGTTGAGAAGTAGTTATCGACAACGATCGCCAAATCAACCGAAAATCGAGTTTGGTATCGTTTTCAACAGTTTTCGCGACATAGAATCGACTGAAACCAATATAAGCTTCAAAAGATGTCCTTGACGACAGTACGACATCGTCGTCACTGACGTCAGTAATTTCAAATCACTAAAAATCGCGTTTGTTATCGTTTTCAATAGTTTTCGTCAAATGTAATCGACTATAAAAGCTTTATAAGTAGTACCTACTCGACGATGATCGACAAATGAACCGAAAATTGAGTTTGGTATCGTTTTTGATAGTTTCCGTAAAATATAATCAACTACAATAGCTTTAAAAGAAGTACAAGATCGCCAAATCTACCGAACATCGAGTTTGGTATCGTTTTCAACAGTTTTCGCCACATAGAATCAACTGTAACCACTATAAAAGCTTCAAAAGTAGTCCTTGACGACAATCGTCAAATGAACCGAAAATCGAGTTTGGTCTCGTTTTCAACAGTTTCCCCCTCATAGAATAGACTAAAACCACTATAAAAGCTTTAAAAGTCCTTCTTGACGGCGATAGTCAAATTGGGTCTTTTCTATTATACGACCGCAAAACAATTTTCTATAGAAATAGAACGATAGTTGTTTTTCTGGAATTGATGAAATTATCCATAAAATGAAAACTTTTAATTGTTAAAAAAATAACTTTTTCCGTTAATTTAGTACCATTCATCAATCTGTCCTGTCTGTCCAACCAATCTGTATATTAACAAAGGGATAGTGACTACTTGATGTTATGTATTTTTGAGATGCGAGCTTGCAAGCATCTGGACCACCAAACTATGTACATCATTCTGACCTACATGTCCAACTAATCTGAACTTTTATTAAGGTATTGACTACTTGATGTTATGTATTTTTTAGATGCGAGCTTGCGAGCATCCAGACTACCAAACTATACACAGCATTTCGATCTATTTTACCACAGTGAACGTGAAAATGATTGGGGAACAGTCTTGAACAATAGAATATAATAATATATTATATCAAGCGTTTCTATTTCTATAGAAAATTGTTTTGGGGTTGTATAACTCAAAATACCGTATGCGGTAGCGTAATAAGAAAGACCCGTCGAATCAACCGAAAAGCGATTTCGGTATCGTTTTTAATGGTTTCCGTCAAATATAGTCACGAAAGAAAAGCAATGTTCGAGTACATTAACTAGGCAACCAGTTTTTTATTCTTTGTGAGGAATATGGAGAGCGAATCAACTAGTTAATTATACGGTAATAAACCGGAAACATTCTACGAGTATAATTCAAATGTTTGAACTACCATAGCGTCAACTAACAGTAATGAAGTTGAGGATTGGTCAATAATTCAAAACAATCGTCTACGCCGAAGTTTCGCAATATTTGTATAGTATATTCAGGGCTACAGTACAACAGAGGATAACAAGTGGTACAGTCTGGCATATAGACTATAAAGACAGCAAAACTGATATAACATAGGTACATAATGTTAACCAAATTACTGAAAATTTGTATGCAAAATCTGATACATGAATAATGTGGCTACTTATAATGGATTATTCATGCCACATGATCCATGTATCAGATGTGTCGAAGAGTTTCTTGAATTATTGACCAACCCTCGCTAACCCTCAACTTCATTATAGTAGAAGTGGTCGAGAAAACTAACATAATCAACTAATAATTGTCGTGACAATGCTCATATCCCTGAAACACAATGCTTTGACGATTCAGGCAATTGAAGTAAGCCACTAACTGTTTTGAGAATGAATCACTACCTACATTAATGATCGCGATTTCACGCCTTTTTTGGAGGAGGTGGGAAAGGAGTGGGGGTTGCACCAGTTCCGAAGTTGTCGCCACAAATATAAAAGTTCGTTAGAACTTGGTAACGAGGTCCCTGTGGAACATGCTCACCGATGACAAAAGTTGTGTTAGGTTTTTAACGACTTCACCAACTCCGCCATTTTAATCAATTTCAATACGCACCTAACTTCTTTTTTTCGAGCTAAAAATAATACCTCTCCTCACGTCTAAAAAAGTCCTAAAAAGCCTTGAAATCGTATTATTGACTAGTTTCCTACTAGTTGAGCTCCTAGTGAATCGATTTTGTTAGAATATTTTATTACAGCAATATTTTATTAGAATTAAACTTCTTTTTTGGGAAGGTAATTAAATAACGATGAGCTTCATTCTATTAATTCGCAAATTTTCGTAAAAGAAAAACATCTGGTGCGAGGCTTCACACTAGTTTCCTTTTTTCACATCTTAGAAGGATGGGGTTGTTATTCGATTGTTTGATTTTCAAGTATAGGACTTCATTAGTCCAGAAGTTTCTTCAGGTGGATACCAGAAACAGACCGATGAACACTAATTGTATGACTTCCTGTATTTACTTTCCGGGCAAGTAGGAAAGCGATAGCTGTCTTCTAACCATCCCTAAAAATTGCAGCAAGCTCCTGGTTTTGGCACAATATTAAACATGAATATAGTAAATTCAACATTGAAAACTCTTGCTCGCCTGGTGTGTTGAACTTCGAATCGATTTGACAAGACAGCTCAATTACTGTTTTGTCGTAGAAAAACTCGTCATGCTTCATTTTAAATGTTTGCTGCGGTATGTGATTACTGCTTTCCAACCCACCCAAAGGGTAAAATAAAAGTCGTGCGATCTTCTTAAAACTTAAAAACGTAGCTCCGGATCATACTGAGCTGATCTGGGAAGCTCTAGACTTCAAAATTCTTTTCTAGACGCCCCAAACTTCAGCTTCATAGGTTGAATAGCAAAGAAATTACCTCCGGAGCTCACTCAGCTGATCTGATCTAGGGGGCTTCAGAATTTATCATTCATTTCTAGATGTTCCAAATGGCCTCCATTTTAAATTTCAGCACTATAGATTGAATAGCAAAGAACTTAGCTCCGGATCTTACTGAGCTGATCTGGCTGACTCTACATATGTGAATCATTGCTTGTCGTCGTCAAATTGAGGCCTCAGCTTCGCGCTCACTTTTTTGACGAATTTGTACAGAGTACTCTTGTTTGTTTTCTTTTGTGTTTATCTATCCAGTCTAGCCCATCAACTCTGTGCTTCCTCGGCCGGTGAACATGTTCCGCATCAAAGGATTGGATCTTCGAATATACGTCAACTTGGTCCTTGAGCAGCACTTCCAGCGTGGTGAATGTTGGGGTGGGAGCTTTTGAATTCTTTATTGAAGTAGTACGTGGAAGGAACGTGCAGCCCCCTCAAAGCTGAATTCGATCTAACGGTCTTTACGGACAAATGAACGCTCTGTTCAAAATCCATCACGCAGGTTTCGGGATCAAACGGTACACCAGTCTTGTTTCCAACATTTCAAAATGCACGGCAAACCACTTGTCTCCACCCGAAACAGCCTTCCTATCCAATTCTTTTCCGTCCCTTTCACTTTTCATACGTCGCACAGTGGGCCAGAAACCGATTCTAGGAGGACACAATTATTTGATGAACTATTCTGCGCCGATTCCGCTGATATACGGTCCCGTTTCTATCCCTAAAATAGTTTCTTCGACCCAAGAAATCGATTTTTGACATATTTTTTCGCTTTTTGACCTATGAAATTGACCTAAATTTTTTTCGTAGAAGAAGAAAGTTGTAGAGGAAGGAACTTTGCATCGAACGAGACCACTGCCAGCTCTCTAACTGTTTTCATCGATTTTCTTAGAGTTTTCAAAGTTATTGTAACCTATCTCTTACTACCCACTTCCGTGGAAATCCTCAACAAGTGAGTGGTAGGTTACAATAACTTTTCATTTACAAAAAAAATCTGGAAAGACACATACATACATATGCATCCACCTTATATATGCAGAGGTAAGTACGTAGGTTGCCGCTAATGGCATGACACAAATAATAATTTTTAACCATTTAAATTAAGGATGTTTTAAATAATTATATTATCTTGATATAAAAATGTTACTTTTAATAATACCTAAAGTGCAATAGGTAGTCTATAAATCAAAAACTGGAGTGAATGTGAGAGGGTCTTTCTCTACATACTTCCTCCAATTAGTCATTGTGTTCTATTGTAGGGTTCCATGTAAGGTTATGAAGTTAGTAAGTTTCAATTGCTTCTATGTTATCTGTGATTGTGTTTATTGCGAGTGTAACTGATGATGCTCAGAACCGGAGCGAAAAGCTTTGAGTTGAGTGAATATATATGTGGTAAACAAAAGGTTTTGTTTTCTGTTTTACACACCATCGGATCTTGTATGATCGTTTTCCACATAAGGTCAGTTGGAAAACTTAATGAATAGATATCAAAGTCCGTAAGGGGGAGGGGGCACTCTGAATTCCATATAATACCTGTGAAATCATGAATGAAATGCCTTTTATGTCATCCGTAGGGTTAGACGGCGTTCCAAAAAGAATCTTCAGAGATTGGGTTCCTTCATTTCAGAACAGACTCAAACACAGACTACCAGTCTCAGAACAGACTACGTAGTTCTCTCGAAGCAATTCATTCGAAACATTTTTTTTCTTTTACTCGTTAGGCTAGTAAGAGTAGGTAACGCGCAAAGGTGGTGAAAGGTTTTTGCGGGCAGCTGTAGTCCGTGCGATGGAGGGTCGTAAAGCAAAAACAAGGTCTAGTTAATTGCTAACGGGTCATTAACTCTGGTAACGATAAGGAGTGAGAGCAAGAAAAGAGATGGGTAGGACTAGTAGGTATAATCTACTATATTACCCACTCTGAAATGCTTGTATTGTACTGAAATATCAAATCAACTGAACTATAGAAATAAAATTGGTAGAAATTAATAAAATATTGAGTGTTATACTGCGTGGTAGTAGGTATGAAAGCAGGAAGAGTGAAAACCGCAGTAACACAGTGTTTTATTCGTTCGGGATTTGATAGCCCTTCTACCTACGCAAATTACTGGTCAATAACAGTTGGGGCCGGATTCGCCAACGTTTACTCATTAAACTGAAGATCTCAGCTGTTAAACGACGTTATTCGGTTTCAACAACTCCGGTTCAGATAAATCAATGATCAAATGCGCTAAATCATCGATCAAAACCAACCAACTGGATTCGGGTGGTTAGCGTTCCAATCAACAATTAATGCTAGGTAGGTAGTCCTTTTGACATGGATATGTCTTTGCTCTGGGGGGTCAACCAAAAATTTCCGTGACGCAAAAGTTGTGTCACAATTTCAGTGTTTTTCACGTACAACCCAGCCGTTGCTAGGTTGAGTCCAATCAACTTAGTTTAGGAATGGAACTTCCGCAGTTTTCATCGCACAGAAATCGTTCGCCACTAGTTGGAAAGCGCTTGATTTATGTGATAAATGTTCACATCTCAAGCTACCAATTTCCCCCTCCTTACGTACCTGGCTACATTCCTAAACTAAGTTGATTGGACTATAAACAATTTTAATAAGCCGGTTACAAAATTCCTAACGTAAAGCAACAGCATCATTTACTCCACTCCATAGGATACATTTTCATCTTCTTGACAACAGTCGACTGTTAACAACAAACAACAATTCATTGCAGTGGCTTCTCTCCACAGACCACAACCACAGTTATTTTCAACATTTCTATAAGTAAACCGTTGTTTTGTTGGAATTAGTCGGGATGCGGCCCAGGGATTTGTTTAAAGTTAAAGGATTTGTTTACAACTTTCGAGGACAACCGTTATGAAATCCCCAATCAAAGACATATCCATGTAACATGGTATCTGCTTGTAAAGCAGATAGTGGAACTCGTTCATGAGTTGTTTAGTTAGGTACTTTCGATTTCAATTACGAACACAAAGTTTCCTTTCTTCCGGCAGTGGAGATTTCTTCTGGTTTTTCCATTTTTGTTTACCTGATCGAAATCATTTTTTGCTAGGTTTTCCCATCTGTTTTGCTACATTTTCCTAGCTACATTTACGTTTTCCTACATGTAAGAAAATGAACCACTAAGGATTGAGTAGAGCACGGGTTTTTGAGGACGAATTTGACGAGGTAAGACTTTACTATTCACCGTCCGCGTTGGATTAGAGAGAATACGGCGGATTTCAATCTCAATGAAATCGATTTTCTGAACAGGCAAGACTTTGAAAAACGACTGTTTTGTCGGTCCTTCAACAAATTGATGATAGCATCGAATAGACAAATGACAGGTAAGTACATAGGTATAATCATGGAATGTACCAATACAGTCGTAACGTAGTGATATAAAATAGCCAACGGCTCATTAAGTACTATTTGAAAAGGCACAATGTGCCTAGATGGTTTCGTAGGCTGTAGTTGTCATTGAATTGATGGGAGATATAAACGTTAAAGTACCTAGTTATGAAACTTGACCACAATATTATAATATGTGACAGAGTTCCCGTCAGAATCCCAGAGAAAGCGCTGCCGTCGCTCAGTTGGAAAACAACGGGCGTCGCACGCCACTTCTTGTGTTCTTGAGAGGCTGAGTTTGGCGTTGGATCCAGGTCCTGGAAATCCAATCTACCCCCGGAACATTGCACATTACGTCCCGGGATAGCAATCTTCCTGAACATAGCACATTACGTGCTATTAGTAAGGGGATCCTTTTTGGGTCTGTCACACTCTCCTTGATATGGTATCAGAGCGTGGTTAGGATTATGGGTGGCTAACGCCTAGTAATCCAATCCACTATTTTCGGGGCGTTAATTTTTCAGAAGAAACATGGCCCGGGATTCCAGAAGGAATCCCCATTATCACCCTTTGGTATATAAATACTTTCATTGGTCTTTGAATTATAATGTCTCATTTATTCCCCACTTATATTTTCAAATTTCATACCTTTGCCATTTTTATTATTCTTTATACCCGGGCATGGTTCCCAATTATTCAAGGGCATTGTTCCCAATTATTCAAGGGCATTGTTCCCAATTTCCAGGGCTTAGTTCCCAATTTAAGTCCCCAATGTGGGCATATTAATTTATATCTATTTTATTTTCCTTAAGGTATAAGTCTCCATAGTTGAGCCACCGTTTATTCCCGATTGTTTCAATCTTTGATTGGGGGTTAATTACCTAATGAATACTTCATATGAAGATTCATTGACAATCCATCCTGTTTTAATTTATCTTCTCTCATCCGCAATCGCCGATGCAGCTATTTATTAATGAGAATCAGTTCTCAGCCAGTAAACTATTCCACCTGGTTTACATAGGTACTTGCTCTTCAATCAAGTATGTCTTTAAGGGGGGGAGTGTAACAGTGTTCCCGTCAGAATCCCAGAGAAAGCGCTGCCGTCGCTCTGTTGTTTTCCAACGGGCTTCGCACGCCTGTTCTTGTGTTCTTGAAAGGCTGCGTTTGGCGATGGATGGGTGATCCAAGAACTGGAAAACCAATCTTCTCCGAACATAGTACGAGTTGTATCTCTTATGGTACTGTCACACCCCTCTCTCTCTATGAGTGTGAATTTAGGCCCCCATTGCACCTCTGGGGCGTCCTAAGTTTATTACAAACTTGACCATAGTATTATAATATCAAAAAATTGTAACCAGTTTCCTGCGCTTTTTGAGTAAAAATAACTTGAAAATCTCGGATTCTGCTATGGCTACAGTTCTAAAATCCATCGAATACTTACCCCTGCTTTTTAGGATATTGACTTTCGAAATTCCCAGTTGAGGCGAATCAAAATCGTGTTTGAATAGAGTATTCCAGTGGTTAGAAATTTTGGTTTTTTTTAAACTTTAAACTCAAATCTAGAATTCTTGAGAAAACCCCACATACTATCATCGCTGCCCTAGTTTCGAAATGATGGAGCAGTAAAGGACATCACCTACGAGTTTGTAAATCATGCTATCAGAATGGACTAAAAAATACAGAAACATTGGAAATTTCAGGTTGGTAACAGCTGTTATTTCAGTTAATTCTCGTTACCGCTCGCATTTTGCGGCCAAATGCCTCCTTGAGCAGGGCGGATTTCAATCTCAATGAAATTGATTTTCTGAGGAGGTACCGACTTTCAAAAACTGCTGTTTTGTCAGTCCTTGAACGAATTGATTATACCATCGAATACACAAGTCACGAGTAGGGGTATATGTACATTTATGGAATGTACAAATACGGTTGTAAAACAGTGTTGGAAAATAGCCAACGGCTCATCACAGTTTGAAATGACACAATGTGCCTAGATTGTGTCGTAGGCTGTTGTCGTTTAAGTGATGGGAGATACAAACATAAAAATACCTAATTATTTAACTTGACAATAATATATTAAGAGGCATTAAAACCTGTTTCCTGCGCTTTTTTGGTCGAAATAACTTTGGAATCTAGGCTTCTGCAGTGGCTACAGTTATCAAATCTATTGGGCACCATCCACTGTTTTTTTGGAGACCGACTCCCGAAATTTCCTATTGAGACGAAACAAAATTGCGTTTGGATGGAGTATTAAAGTGGTTCAAAATTTCGCGGTTTTTACTTCGAACTCAAATTCAGGATTCATGAAGAAACCCATATATTATCATCGCTTCGCTAGTTTCGAAATGAAAGGGCAGTGAAGGATTGACTACCCGTACGAGTTTCTAAAACATTATGCTATCAGAATGGGTTGAAAAAGATAGATGCATTGAAGATTTCAGGTTGATAACAGCTGTTCCCTCAAGAGTTATCTCGTTATTACCCCATTTTGCGGGCAAATGCCTCCTTGATATCGTCTAAATCAACGTTTAAACTTTAAATCGACGTTTTACGGAAATTCTGTAAATCGTTGTTTACTGATAACAGTGTAACCATTGATTACATTAGTGAAACTCGTTTGTTTTAAATCAACTTTCAAAACTCTGGTTCCGTAAAACAATGATTTACTTAACTATGGTTAGGGATTTTTGACGAACCCTGCGCTAATAGTATACTACGAGGTGTACACATAGCAGGTCTGCGGAACTTGTCAATATTAGTTGATAGCATGATAAATCAGTTTTCCTTAACACTACAATGGCTTGGGGATGATGAGATGTGATAAAATGAGAGCATTCCAAAAAGTGGCGAACGATTTTCCTGCTACGAAAACTAAGGGAGTTACACTTCGCTAGTAACGCATTGGTTGTACGTGAAAATCAATAAAAAATCCAGTTCTGTAGCCACCAGTGTTCCCCTACAAACTTCCCGTAATTTTCACTGCCCACCTGATCACGCTTGGTAGAGCGATCCTTAATTCTTTAATTTATTAATTCTGATTGTTTTATATCGTAAAGGATTATACCATTTATGGATAAAATCTCAATTAAATAATTCACGCTTAAATCATCGTCTAAACCTCGCTTACTATAATTATTTCTGTTCTAGAACCAAAAATTTCAACCATGTATCATGTTTTCTCCTCGATATTGATTCGGAATTGTATGAGAACATCAGAAATTAACAAGCGGTTGCAATCATGTTCACAATATCAATTATTGAGAATGATCACCTGTGTGTAAACAATTATTTATATAACCATGCTCATAACTCAGTTTGTTGGACACGCACTTCGCCGTAGTTAACATAATATTGTTGGATAAATCGAGAGCTTTCGAACGAATGGTCAACGAATTTTGTGGGATGAAAAACGACGAAGTACCATTTCCCTAGCAACGACTCGGTTGTAGGCGGAAATCACTGTAACACTATATGTTTCGTGTGCGGAAAAAAATTGACTCGCAAAATTGACGCGCAAAAATTGCTAGGACCCCAGGGCTAAAACATGATACATGTTAATTAAAGCTTACTGTACGCAAGCGGTACTTCTCTATCAAAAACATTAAAAATTAACCCAGATATGACTTGTGAGACAGACTTGACTTGACCTTTATGGTCAGATAAAAAACTTTAGTAAGATTCTCGTATTCATTTTATCCCTGGAACTGCATGCAGATTTTTGCAATATCGCACCTTATTTATTGCGCTTTTGTGCAATCCATGTTCCCCGGAAATTAGCGCTTTCGTGCACTGTCCTTCAGCGAATTAGCGCTTGAGATCGGAGCTTTTAAATAAAAACTGCAAAACTAGTCAGAAACTCAAAAAACACTTCATCATGTCATAATTAATCTGCTATACTACTGCTGTTTAACTTCATTATTATATTTTTCTATTTTGGATGGGTACATGTTTTGTTTTAATTGCACTCCAATCCATTGCAGCTGGAACAATATTATTGTATTTTTATTTTATTTTAAAGAAGCGTGTTTCTTTTTCTCTTTTTAAAATAAGTAAACACTTATGAATATTTGTTATTTTTCTGGCTGAGGTACGACTCATCTCCCTGCCACGGGCTATGCCCACATAGGGGATAAGTTTCTGTATCGTTTTTTAAGAAATCTGTATTATGTTTGAAGAGAATTTTATTTTCAGTATTTATTTATTTCTATTATGATAAAAAAAAAAAAAAAAAAAAAAAAAAAAAACAGTTCCTTTGAGCCTGACGGCTAAAATTAAAAAACATGAATATGCTTTAGCCGTACACGACTCACTCCTCGTCGATTCTCTGAACCCGACCCCCCATCGGCCTCTGAAATCTGTTTATCATTCAAAACAAAAAAATGTTTTAGCTCCTCGCTCTCACTTTATTATAGAAATGATCACGACCATTGAGCTCTTGTGAGATGATGATCTCCTAATAGAAACTCGCGAGTAAACATTCACTTTATTATAGAAATGATCACGACGATTGAGCTCTTGTGAGATCATGATCTCCTAATAGAAACTCGCGAATAAACATTCACTTTATTGTAGAAAGAGGCTAAAGAGGCTACATACGAAATTACAGCTTCCTATAGTGTAAAGTATAGAAATTACCTATTAAAATAATTTAACCACCGCTTCACAAATCTAACCGTTCTCGCAATATTCGGATCACCTGCTATGAATCACATAATCGAAACACCAGCTCAATGAAATCATCAGAAATTAACAAGCGGTTGCAATCATGTTCACAATATCAATAATTTATTGAGAATGATCACCTGTGTGTAAACAATTATTCATATAACCATGCTCATAACTCAGCTTGTTGGCCACGCACTTCGCAGTAGTTAATATAGTATGGTTGGATAAATCGAGAGCTTTCGAACGAATGGTCATCGAATTTAGTGGGATGAAAAACGACGAAGTATCATATCCCTAGCAACGACTCGGTTGTAAGCGGAAATCATCACAATTATTGGCGCTACTTTCGTTGCACTCTCGTGGGACATTTTTCGGTAGTTAGGTCACGGCTAAAGCATATTCATGCTAAAAAACTAAAAAAAAAATCTCGTATTCATTTTATCCCTGGAACTGCATGCAGATGTTTGCAATTTCGCACCTTATTTATTGCGCTTTTGTGCAATCCATGTTCCCCGGAAATTAGCGCTTTCGTGCACTATCCTTCAGCAGATTAGCGCTTATACCGTCCGGCCCTCAAGGCAGATCAGGTTAATAGGGGAAATTCAAAAATACTTTATTACACTTTTTTTTCTCTATCAAAAGTTGATGCGGTACTCTCACTATACCCGGTAGACTGGAGAATAATAGATTACATTCCAAAGAGTCACAATTCTAATAATTCTTTCAATAAAATCTAAATCATTCCACGAAATACCAACGTAAAATATAAATTATAATCGTGAATTCCACTAGAGATGAAGGTATTCTTCATGATAATAATTTGTTGGCTTCTCATCTTTCTACTCCAGAGAAACAATCACAATTTCATTTTTATGAGAATGATTTCATTCGTTCCCCGTTCAACTTCCGATCAAGTGTCACTTTCTAATCGTTCTTTGAGCTTCACTACCATAACCCGAAGCAAAAAGTACCTACTCCTACAAATGAACTGCTATTAACGCTACTTGATAATTTGTGTCTAGTAGAACACTAGTTCGTGTCAATAGTGATGTTCCCTTTAAATGTTGTCCCACATTCATAAGTATACAATGATGTACCTAATTCATATCCATTCCTGTTTGATTGAGATCGCCCGGTTTTTTATTATTAACCAGACCATCATTCCAAAATCTTGATTACACATCTACGCATCAAACCACATAGTATTCCCTTACAAACTACCCGGCCCTGGGAAAATGTAGCTTTTAGCGAATTTATGTAGAAAATTAAGCTATTTTAATGGCTCCAAAAATTTTAAAACCAGAACTATCGACAACTTTTCATCATTGAAATCCATTCTGAGGCATTCTGAAGCGAATCCTTGAGTTGAACGCTTTTTCATATATATATATATATATATATATATATATGTATATATATATATATATATATATATATATATTGACCCTTCTGAACAACTTTTGTTCCGTGTGGGTGTGTGTGTCGTGTATCCACAAATCATTATAATGAGAGTTCGTTAGCCTGCACGTTTTGAGCACGTTTTTGGAAATTTGACCAATATAATGAACTCAAAAATCCCACCAACGAACTCATCTTTTGATTCGGAATGGTTGATTTTTTGGCCCAAAAACGGAATTTTTAGCTCAATCCTAAGGAGGGTAATTGTCTGGAGCGACACACACACACACAAACCCACACATACATATGTATTATGTGTGTGTGGAACTGGAGGAAACGACGAAGGAGAGCTGCCAGGATTCGAAATGGTCGGGGCGAAATCAAAAAACGAAACACTTCCACGTGGAACGATTTTTGGTAAAATTCCGGATGTGGTTCTCTTTTTTGAAAACCGGCTTCGGTTTACCCATTGTGAAACGTTCGAATGATACCGAAAAAAGCCACTGAAACTTAAACTTGTTTACAGCACTATCAGCTGACCTAATTCTAACCGCTAGGTTCTTCGTCTTTGTTTTCATAAAATAGAAATCTATTCAATTCATTAGAGAGACGTTTGAGCTCTAAAAACGTTACTTTCCCGTTTTTTGGCTCTCCTGTAAAGTGACGATTTTTGACACATAGATATCTGTTTCTTCAGAATCTGCTCAACCAATTTCATGTTTTTTTTGCTGTTGTTTAAATTGACTTATTCTAACGCACAAATGAGCGGAAACAGTTATTCAAAATTGTCCGTGCTAATTTTTTATGGGCCAACATTGTGAAGTAAAAAATGGAAAAAATTGCTTCAAAGTTGTGATTTACCTAATTATTATTTCAACGATCTGATTCCGCACATTTAAAGATCTCCTAACGATCTATAATTTGAAGAAAAACAATTTTTTTTAAAATCAGACCAGTGATCACGGAGATACCGACATATCGCACCCGTCCTAGAATAAGGGTACAACAACTCAAAAATCGCGATTTTTGAGTTAGTTGTGGTTTTGAGAAGTAGAAACGGTCTAGTTTGTCGGTAGAAGGTGGAGATATGTGTAGGGCACTCTAATTCCGCTGGAGAGTGCCTGTGTCTTTTCTTCTATGGAGGGAGTAACGAAGTCACGTCCTAGGAAGAAAGACACAAATCAGTTGGCGTTTTGAGTTGTTTCCTTTTTGGGTGGACAAAGTCGGCATAATTTTAATTTGTGTCTTCCTTTTCTGAACATTTTGGATCCTGACTGGTGAGATTTCAGTATTTGAGTTTGAACAACTCAAAAATTCTTAAATAATCAACCAAACCGTTCCCCCCACTCTCTTCCCACTGGCAAAAAAAAAAACTATTTACTCACCATGGGGTGTTGGAGCAATAATGTAGGAAACAAGTTCCGCAAAGATAATTTATGTTCATCGTGTGCCAAAGAACGGGTCGCCAATGGTGTGGAAGGAAAACTTTGAATGCGATTTGCCGAAAATGACAATTTTTGAGTTGTACCCTTATTCTAGGATGGGTGCGATATGGTTGTTTTGGAGGGGGTTCTAAGTCCCCTCAACAACAATCCCTGAACACTGGAAATCTTTTTTGAATTGTATTATCAATTCAGTACCTATGTGTTGATAATTTCTTCAGGGATGTTGGGTACATCGAAATCTGTGGGGGTACATGACCATTCTCGTTTCGGCTCGGAGGGTACATGGTGAAAAGGTCCGCATGATGTGTATAGTTTGGTGGTCTGGATGCTCGCAAGTTCTCATCCCAAAATTTCTCCCTTGATGGGAAAAACAAAAGATCATGGATATGTCTAGTACCTACTGCTTACCAGTAGGTACCTACTACTCAATTGTATACCAACCATGTAGTGCCTTCTTTTCACAAGATTATTCCATTATGGTAACAAAACAATATTAGTTTATAACTTAGAGTAATAAATCAGCATTCCTTGACACTACAATGGCTTAGAGGTCATGAGATGTTGTGATAAAATTAGAGCATTCCAAAAAGTGGCGAACGATTTCCCTACTATGAAAACTATGGGAGTTACTCTTCCCTAGTAACTCATTGGTTGTACGTGAAAAATCAATAGAAATTCTACCTAGCCTTCACTTTTCGAGTTAATAATAATCCAAAGTGCCGGGTCGTCACAAATTTTGGTGTCGTTACGCAAATTTTAGAATGACCCCCAAAAAACATATCCATGTTAAAAGTTTAAGAAACACTGCTTTAGTTCATTTGCACGTATGAAGGAGAAGCGTCGATTAAAACCGGTAAACCTGTGTAATCTACAAGGGGAGTATATGTGTTGCGTTCAACGCTATGGTTTCTGTGGAAACAAACTTGGGGAAACACCAAAAACAACGAGTTACAGTTAGAGCGAACGCTGAACTTCTGCTAATGTTGAAAAGATGAAGTTGTGCGGGTGTTTTACGGTGCTCGTTAGAACCAGACGAGGCCTAGCTGAACCTCGGATACCTCGTTAACTTGAACACTTATTGTCGCCTCATTTGCGACCCCCTAAAAGCCTTGAGGACCTCCACCGCCGCATTCGCCCCCCAACCGCCGCACAACGAAGTGAAAAACTGCCCTTGCGACCAAAAAGCACAAACGCTTCGCGTGCCGGTGTTACGTGTAGTATACAAATTCTCCATCCAACCTTACACGGCAGGCTCGCGTGTTCCCGCGGTAGGGAGAAAAAAAAGAAAAAATTCCTTTACAAAGGTGTAATCTCGCCGCCCCTTACAACTCAGTGTACCGCCGTCGTCTCTCCTTTCAGTCGCTCAATGCACACAATCACAAAGGGGTCGCAGCCTTGATGATAGATGGGTCACTCATTGTTTGCCTTCAACGATATTGAAATAAGATGATGTGACGAAAATTATAGTCCTTCTACATCTAGACCTTTCATGAGCAGTACCGAGTAGAAGGGAGTTCTTTTTGAGCAACTGTTGTAGAAAGTGAAGCTATTGTAATGGCTCAGAAAATTTTAAAATCAAAATTTTCCAAAAATGTCTAATGTCTTCTTTGAAATCCGTTTTGAGGCATTCTAAAAAGATTCCTGAAGTGTGCGCTCTTTCATGTGTGTAGGTATGTATTTATGTATGTATGTATATATATATATATATATATATATATATATATATATATATATATACTTTGGCACAGATGTGCGGGGAAAAAAGCACTTATATATAGATAAATTACAAGGAAAAACTCTCAGTTATGTATTTCGACTTTTGTCTTTGTCAAATAGAAGAGTAGAAGCATGAAGATGCATTTTGCATAAAATTCATTATATATATATATATATATATATATATATATATATATATATATATATATATATATATGCATTAAACTCTAGGATTCGTTTCTCGAAAATTTTCCGAGCCATTGCAATAGCTTAATTTTTTACAAAAATTCGCTATAATGTTCCAGTTATGCAGCATGATCGAATGAGCGAATTTTCGTAAATTATCGATTTGAATATTGATTTGTTGTGAAACTTGAGGTTATTGTGTGCAAGGAAATTGTTCACTATTACGACGCTCGTAATTTTATGGCATAAGACGTATTCTAAATAATGATCTGCTATTCAAAAAGAAATTTGGGGGGTTTTAGCTTTTTTTGCAGTTTTTATCGATTTTTGGTTTATTATTTCCAATAATAAGCCTATGTGATCGTATAGCAAAAAATTTTTATAACCCCCCCTCAAACTTTGTCACTTTACGTTTCAAGGTGCGTAGAATCCAAATTTGAAATGTCCGTCCGCCGTTCGCCGTCCGCCGTCCGGGCCATAAAAGACCTTAGAATTGACTTAAAAAATCTGTTCTTTCGCACATAGACTCCACTTGGGGTCTAGTTGGTCCTAACATCTCGCCAGCTCGATCGCTCCACTCTCATGGGTGCTATAAGCCAAAAATAGGTGAAAAAGTGTCTTTTTTTTGTGTATATTTCAAGTTGTATAGAAATTGGAGATTTATGGGTGAAAAGAAAATGTTAGCTATTAATTTTATGAAAAAAAAAAAGTATTCTAAATGATACTCTTCTATTCAAAAAGAAATTTTGAATTTTAGGCTATTTTTTGCAATTTTATAGATTTTTTAAAACAAAATTTAATGAAGTTCGAGTTTTTAGCATAATTTCGTACATACATTTTTGAATGTTCTATTTCATAGTTGATAAATCTTATTTGACCAATCTTATGCTAGAAAATATCAATTTAACAATTCTTAGCCATTTTCAGTGATTTAGCATATAATACTGAAACTCAAGTACATTTTTCAGCATAATTTTGTACATTAATTTGTTATAGTTAATAAACTATATTTGAGCAATATCCTGCTAAAAACATGAAATTAACGATTTTAAGATGTTTTAGTCATCTATAGTGATTTTTTAACAGATTTTTTGAATTGTGACCAATTTAATGTGCTCATAAAGTGCTGACCAACGAACTTATCTTTTCGTTTGAAAAGATTGATTTTTTGGCGCAAGAAATGGAAAAAGGAGAGTTAGCGTCGGGAATGACACATACATAAATATAAATAAATACAGTTTTTTATTTATACATCTCTTATATTTATAGCATATATGTATATATGTCTCATTCCAGACGATAACTCTCTTAGGATTGAGATGAAAATTCCATTATTGCGCCAAAAAATCGAGCATTTTAAACGAAAGGATAATTCCGTTGGCTACCGATTTTCGACCACATTAAATTCGTCAAATTTCGAAAAATGTACTAAAAAACAATAAAAATGGCTAAAAACGGCCAAAAATTGTTAAATTTATAATTTCTAGCAGAATTTTAGTCAAAACTAAATTTTCAACGATTAACCAGGACATTTTAAAAAAACATTTCTTAAAATTATGCTGAAAAACGTACTAAATTTCTTTAATATTTGCTAAAAAAAAAAAAAAAATCTAAAAATCCAAAACTTCTTTTGAATTGACGAATAATTTTATTTAGTACCTATGGTTGTTTAGCAATAAAATTGGTTTTTAACAATTTCTTTCAACTGAAATTTCTCAAATTTCAATACAATTTAACGTATTATAATTCGATAGATAGTTTAAGAAAATTCGTTTATACAATCATGCTGCATGACTGGAACTTTTTTCTATTCATGTTGATGAAAGTACAGACATCACTGGACTTACAATATTTGTGGTTACTGCGAGATTCGTTGGAGCCGAAAAGGAATTTTAGGCAAATTTGTTGTTATGTTGTGCACTGGCAGAGCAAACCACTGGGGAAGATATTTTTATTTACTGTAGTTTACAGCTAATAACTAAATGGTGTGATGTATGCAGTGATGGAGGAAAATCCGTCTGGATGCTACTTCGGGTATATATTGCAGTAAATGTGTATTACACCCTCTATAATACTGTTATAGTACAGCAAATAAAAGTAGTTAGAACTTAGGGGTACTGTCTGTTAAATACGGTTTAAGGGGTACGCAGAATAAATAAAGTTGGGAACAGTTGGTTTACTGTATCGAGATTGATATATTTCTTTTCTTCCAACACAAAATAAATATTGCAAGTGGATAAATATATTAAAGTGCTCGAACACGAATGACAAATGCTCATAATGGGCCAGGATCCTTGAAACTCACAGCCGCTAATTGCTGTGAAATATTATTTTATTTACATACCAGGAAATATTTTAATCCACTCATCTAAAATGTCTCAATTCTGTATTTTCGCCTGTATTTCGTTCTTATTATTCCAGCACCATTTTCATACCTTTTCATACCATTGGAGTTAATTTATGTTGTTAGTTCAAATTTACTAAAATACTCCAGCTGCTGACACAAGGTTGATCATTACTTAATTTGTATTTTTATGTTTTTATTCAGCGAAGTAAATGGAAGTTTATACAGTCACATTAGTCAATAACAGGAGAGAATACGCTTCAACTTACTTACTTGATATCACAACCTGTCTGGAACCTGTTGACAATACATCATATCTGTGAGTTTCCCCGATGGAACAAGAAGGCTGGGGAACGTGGGAAGCAGTTAATGCACAGGTCTGATAAGATCGAATATGTAAATATGGCTGTGCCTCTTAATAATTTGCTTGGGAGAATAACCCCTTATTAACATAATTTACCGAGGAGTAGACGTACCACAAATAACTGGAGGGGGGTCATGAAATTTATGAGGTGCGTGAAGTTGAAAATAATATAGCGTGGATACTGCGGAGGTGCATTTATCCTCTTTACATTGTCGATGAATAATTATATTATTCGAGTATTATCATTATGCTGGTTTCACATGAAGTTTATTGCTGTATTATTCAATCTGATTAAGCTATGGAACGACAAGTAAAAAGCTATTATAATTAGTATAATTACTCAAATTATGAAAGAATTTTATTGTAAGATGAATTACTCGAAGATTGCGAATAAACTCAGGGGCTCTTTCCTGATCAGTTGAGTGAACTTAATTCTCTCCTTTTTACTCTAGGAAGTTGAAATTTGGTAGGGAGACTCTCTGGGACATTATGGGGCGATTAGATGGATGGGCTCTATCCTGATCAGCTATGTGAGTTAAAGTCTCGCCTGTTCACACAAGACAATTTAAATTTGACAGAGAGCTTCACTAAGACAACAAAAGTCGAATAAAATGACTGACTCCAATCTGAGCAGCCCGTACATACCAACCTTTTCCTTTTTGACCACCGAAAATGACTGATATCCCCTCAAAAAGACGCTCTACGTAAAAAAGATGCGAAGCTACAAAATGCATGATATCGAGATGGCAAAAGTGTTTTATTAATTTACTGCAGCAATTTTTGAGAATTATGACAGCTAAAAAAGTGTGCTTAGGAGTGTTCTTGGACACAGAAAAAGCATTTGACAAGGTTCTACATAAAGGTCTCTGTTAAAGTGAAGCCGCACCTATCTGACACTTTATACCGCATCTTATATTCATACCTAGACGGACGGACTTTCTCTGTAAAATGCGGTGGAGCACTTTCTACCTCTAAATCAATGAAATCAGGAGTGCCCCAAGAGAGTGCTCTTGGTCCCTCCGTATTCCTTTTATATATTCATGATATTCCTAGTCCACCAGACGTAATGACAGCTCAGTTTACAGATGACACAGCTACATTGACAAAAGCCGACAGTTTTCGTGAAGCTGGAGAGGTACTCCAACGTCATCCAAGTGAAATTGAGGATTGGTCAAGGAAATGGAGACTCAAGATCAACAGCTCCAAATCAGCTGCAGTAACTTTCACCTATTTGAGACAGAACTTCACAGACCAACTTACGATGAACAACGTAACCCATTGTGACACTTGTGCGATACCCTGGTCTTCACTTAGATGAGCGAATGACTTGGAAGGAGCATATCACATACCTGACAAATAAGATCTGACAACGAATTCGCCAGCTTCGACCTCTGGTAACAAAACATTCCCCTCTCTCCATCTCAATAAAAAGAGTGATCTATTTTTTCTCTCATCCGATAAATATGGACCTACTCATGTGGATTGTGGGGAGCAGCTGTAACATGTCACATTAATAAAATCCATGTGTTACGAAACAGGGTATTTCGAATGATAATTGGAGCGGACTGGTTTGTTCGAAATTAAGTTCTCCGTAATGATCTTGGAATCCCGATGGTGAAAACTGTGATCAAGGACACGTATGTGAGATGAGCAGCAAAATAGTGTACCACACTAATATGTCAATAGCATCCATTCCCATCAATTCACCTGAACTTCCACCGAGCCGTCACCTAAAAAGACGTCACCTTCAAGACTCTCTTTTAGGAGATATGGAGTTCACAAATATGGAATAAACTGGATGAAGGGTAGCCACTGGGCTACATCTCATTACATGTGCCTCTTAAATCAGGATATCTATCCTACCGTATTCAATTTCAAGCAAAACTGTATTGTTTTTAAACAATAAAGTTATCTAATTAATTAAAAAATAAATAAAAATAAATTAATAAAGCAATTTTTATAGCTCGAAGTTATCAAGTTAGCAGTTCATGGAGAAACAAAAGGTGGAAACATAAACCTTGGGATAATGAGGAAAGAAAGGGTTTTAGACGAGAAAATCATTTTATACTCAACTTCCCTCAGATTCGCACTCTGATATCGTACGAAGGATATGCAAACTTAGTTCAAATTACGCTTATTTGTTCCCTGAGAAGGTTCAAATTTTTATCAGGTGATCATAAACATCTGTTCTGCCATTTGCTTGGAAACTGAAAGAAATCGAGAGGCCTCATAGCGAAATAAAACGAAGAGACATTCTTGCCCCCAAAACCCTGCCTGATCCTTATTCTTTTCTGGTTTCTGTTCTGCTAGTCATTCTCCTTAGGGATGGTTTATTATTCACATTTATCCAATAAGATAAGGCGAATTAATCTGAGGGATAGCGTTATTCTCCAGATAACACAATTGGGGGTGTTTAAACCCTAGTTAAGCCATAGTTAAACCCTTTCAAGAGTTTTAATTTATCTAGTCCCTGGATAACAATTATAACTAGAGTTAATGAGATATCCAGGGATTTCTAACCTCTATCAAGTTAATTTGTTTACTAATTTTGTTTGAATCACAAGTTTGTTTGCATTTATTTTACCTTCCAATGGATTTATTTTGGGGTTTGTTTTCAAATAGCAACGATGAAGATTCTATCGCAGCAGAATTCTTTGAATGGAAAATAAGACTGTAGTCTATTTAGGGTGTCCCCGTAAACATGTACCAAAATTTAGGGTTCGATTCTACTATCGTTTTTTGACAAATTATTACTTAATGTCTCATAGCGATTTTTCGAAAAACGCTTTGTTTGTGAGTTATTCCACTTTTAGGACTTTTTAGTTTTTCGACCTTTATTCAGTAATATGGCCATAACTCCCTTAAGTTTCTACTTGAAATTAAAAATAAGGATACAATTGGCAAGAGCATTACATTTAGGTACTATAGCTCCACCCATGTTTCCGAAACAAAAACTGGTTTATTCTTTCGAGCCAAATTTGAAATTTAGTTTTTTCCTTATAAGTACGTGATGCAAATTTACTAACTATAACTAGTGTTACCTTAAAAAAAAAAACATAAAATTGAGCGTAATAAATAAACTAAAAACTAGTTTGTGAAATTCGTAAAGTGAAACTGTAGAGTGTGAAACCCGGTTGTAGGTGAGATCGGCGAGTGTGACCTTTCGATTCAGTTCGAAAAATACGAAACCGACCCCAAACTAGTATTTTCTTAGGGGGTAATTTTTCACAAAAACCCTTGATTTCTTAGAAAAAAACCCGTTTTTCAACATTCAAACATACTTTTCTCCCCTGATTAGAAAAGTAAAACGAAAATTGATTATATCCTTGGAAAGCTCAACATCTGAAGTTTTTTTTTCCTATGGTTCGCACCGATTTTCCTCTCTACGGTGAAAATCCTAAGTGAAATTTGCATCACGTATAAGGAAAAACAAAATTCCAATTTCGGGCTCAGAAAAAACAAACCAGCTTCCGTTTTGGAAACACGAATGGAGCATCACTTTATAGTAAATTACATGCTCTTTTCAATATTATCATTTTTTTTTTTTTTTTTTTTTTTTTTTTTTTTTTTTTTTTGATTTTGTCGAAATGCAAGGGAGTTGTGGCCATATTACTTACTGAAAATAGGTAGAAAAAACAAAAAATCTTTAAAGTGGATTAACTCAAAAACGAAGTTTTTGAAAAATTGCTACGAGGCAGTTTTTGTAGGAAATCGATCGTAGAATCGAACCCTGTAGCTTGGAACGTATTAACTGGGACAACCTTTATAGTAAGATCCCGTGTAGATCACCAACTAAAATGGGACGAATGGTTATTTATATTAAGGTTTTGGTTGGACAAAGATACCGTTCTTTACATTCTAACGTAGATCGAAGATGAAATTGAGTCCACGACTTGCTGATTACAATAATTCATTCATGACCATTCATTATCCATAATAATTAATTCAGGTTGGACCGGTGGAATATCGCAATTCGTACCTTAATGTATTTCTCTCATTCTCTCTCTTGGCATGAAGCAAACGGAAAAAAGGTGGTGGTTTCTTATTTGCCGAGCTTGATTAAATGGTGGACACTGTTGTGGAAATAACGTTAGATCCGGTTTTTTTAATAGTATATCCACGAAGAAAATGTAGCTGCAAGGGTAAATCGTTCTAATTTTGTTACCAAAGGACACCAACGAGGATGCTAATGGCACTGGCTGGAGACATTTATCTTAGAGATAAATTTATCCGCTAGGTAATTCGGCATTGATCAACGACTCTCATTCTTTATCTAGAGTACCTATAGCGCTATATTCGGTGTAGCTACCCCTTATAGATAGGATATAGAGCTTTTTCGCTTCCTGCATCGCTCTGCAACGGTCCGTGTAGACGCATTTAAAATTGAAAGGGGGATACCAACATTTAGATCCGTCGTCCAGATTAACTTCACGTCTCTAGCGACCCACTTGATCTAAGCGCACTCCAACTTGTTAGAACATTCTTGCGGAAACTGCATGGCACAATGCACGTTTGTTCCCAACTGAGTATCCAAGGTTATGTTTATCATTGTTGGCCCCGTACACGGGAGACCATCTACCCTTATTAATGGAGATAGTTCGAAGGGTATGGGCGCGAGGGGACTACAGCCGCTACGGGCGCCCCAACGGCACTACGGAAACTTCGAGAAGTCGGGGAGAGAACTTGTATTCCAAGTGCTGAGACGATCCGGATATCGACTCTGCATCTGAGACCATTTGTCAAGGACTTGAGAGTGAAGCCACATCGTTTGTTTAAGCCACCTTCCCTATTCCATCCGCGCCGTTTTATCCGACACTGCCTGATGATAGCTTTTTGCTTCCGAGTCTACCCAAAGGTAGCGGAAGCAGTGTTTTCACTTTCGGGAAAAAAATTTGCTGTCTCCAAAATCAAAATTTCCACTCGTATTTTACGTTTTAAAGCATTTTGAACAACTTTGGTTCCGGGACTGTGTGTGTGTGTGTGTGTGTGTGTGTGTGTTTGTGTGTGTGATAACATCAAGGTCACGGCCGTGACCGTGTCATGGCGCGGGGTGTGGTACGGGAAAAAGGCCACGGAGTTACTCGAGTTGGGCATCTCAGCGGAAGTGCTCCGTGGTATCACCATTTTATAGGGGCACTTCCTTTCATCCCGCTCTTCTTCCTCCTCCTCCTCCTCCTCCTTCCTTCATTCCTAGAGCCGGAGCCGAGTGAACCTGGGCGTCCTTCCCATTTTATTTAATTTATTTTTTTAAATTTAATGGTGTGCCACCTCTGCCTTTGAGGGGAGAATTGAAAAAAAAAAAATTTTGTGCGTGTGTGTGTGTGCGTGTCTGTCTGTTGTGTGTCGCAAATCCTTGCAACAAGCTTATTTTCCACAGTTTTCGTTCCGATTTGGATGGAGTATGCAGGGAATGTGCGAGCTAGGTTGTGGATGGTCCCCTATCAGTTTCATTGTTGCGAAATCAATACTCCACTCTGCGCATGCGCAAACGTAAATTCCATTATGCTCCATTTTTTCACGCCCTAGTCGTCCGATCTCGCTCAAATTTGAATGATAGTAGGGGAATGACGATTTGATCATCCCATATCAATTTTAACGGTTTTATCATTTAATAGCTACTGTACATGCGCCTATGAAAATCCTTGTAACGACCCTAATTTTCTTGTTTTCATCCGATTTCGATGAAATCGTCAGATAATGCACGGGTTAGGTTGCGTAAATGGTCCCCTATCAGTTTCATTGTTGCCAACTCAATACTTCATTCTGCGCATGTGCAAACGTAAATTCCATCATGTTCCTTCTTTTCACTATCTAGTCGTTCGAGTTCGCTTAAATTTGCATGCGCAAAACTAAAGTTGATCGGCATAGACAAAACTCGAGATTGATGGACCGATTTTAATCACATTTTCAAGGCTTGTGCGGTCTAACTCCTAGACGTTTCTCTATAAATTTCATTACCATTGGATTAATAGTAGGCTGTGCGAATGCGCAAACATTATTTTCTTATAATGTCGACTTATTAGTCATTTCGACTTGTACTTTGTTCTTCGACTAATTCTATACTTCCATATTACAATATGTGAGGAAGCCATACTGCTCACCCAACTCGGCAGATGTTTTTTCTATGTAAGTAACGAAAGGACGTGAGCGAACATAAGAATACTGTACGTAAACTAGTCTACACATACAAACAAAAAATTAAACCCTACATCAGCTTGCCAATAAATCGGCAACATCAGGAGGAAAGGATGATGGGTGTTGCGCAAAACATAGAAATTTCTTCTGGTATTGCGGATTTATTGGCGAGTTTGAGAATGGAATTCACAAATAGTTTTTATGAGATTTATCATGAGATTTATTGATGTGGTTAAGGTGAGTTTTCACCAAATGGCTGCATAGTTAAATGAAGTAGTGTAGGTGTTCTCCTTTTAGGAATGACGGCAGACAGCCAGTTTATGATTTGTTTATTGAAGCAACGTTTCTGCGTCCAACATTGGTGAAGCTCTAGTCATGCTAGACAATATTAAAGTAGAGTATTAGAAATTATCTATTTAATAAACTATGGAGAAAATTGTAAACAATAAGGCCGTTTGTTTACAATTTTCTCCATACTAAAGGCCGTATCACACTTGCATTTTTTTCAGCTTTTTTCTCGCATTTTTAATGCTCGAACGTAAAGAAGGCAAAGTGCTTGTTCGACCATTGCCCATCCTGGCGGAGCATTTTCATACTCACTTGGGAAAATTAGAATGTTCTAAGTTTTACCTCAACGCGAAAAATGCTAAAACGTAACCATTGGGAAGGTAACAATTCAATAGAAAACCACTAGGAGCCCTAACCTGACAGACTTAATAAAATTTCATTCCGATAGTTTATTAAGTAAATGATTTCTAATACTCTACTTTTATCTTGTCTAGCATGACTAGGACCTCACCAATGTTGGAGGCAGCAAACGTTGCTTCAATAAACAAATCATAAAACTGGCTGTCTACCGTCATTCCTAAAAGGAATACACCTACACTACAAAAGATTTATCTCAAAAACTTTCTCATAGTGTAAATTGTGTTTTTTGTCCGTTAGGTTGATAGGTTTTATGAGTACATCTTGATACATAGGATATTTATATTTTCCATCTCAAATAATTTATGTTTGAGGTTCAAACGCACTACCGTTGCTTTTCGAATCGTAAGCTCGCATATCGATGTTTGGTAGGCCAGTGTTCCGGTAAACCCTATAGCTGTCATTGTCTACTTTTTCCGACCAAGGGCACCGGTGGTGAGCGCAGTATATCAACTTCCACAAAACCATAAAAACGAATAAAAATGGGGTGATGAGAAAAATACAACATATGACCACGTCCCCGCAAATACAAATGGCGTCTAATACCCTTCTTGGTTTCATCGTGATGTGGATTTTGCGAGGAGCAGATTTTGGTCGTTCTACATCGTCCGACTTTGAAACAGATGGTCTTGATACATAACTCGTCGTACTAGTTGATGCTGGCATCCTTGATTTTTACGTTTCTAAATAAATACCTACAAAAATTATTAGATAGTGTTGACTATAATCAATTATATGGCTAGCTTAGCAGAAAGCAATAACACAGTTTTCATCTCTTAAAACGATTTGAAATGGGAGCCATGGCAATTCTGATTTATATTCCGTATCCCGGTGTTCAATTTTTATAACATCTGAAGTTCAAGTTTGTTTATTCAATTGATGTATTTTTGTTCTCAAGCCGCATCTCAACCAGAAGGGTCATTAGCGTCATTGAATAAGGTGTCCAAAGGGACAATGGAAGTAGCACGATTCTAAGGGGAGCCACGTTGCCATCCTTGACAAAAAGGAGCTCCATCATGGGCTCCACTGGCAACTCGGAGAGGGAAAAATTAGGTGTACAATGATGACCACCGTTCAGCCCCAAAAGTGGATTTAAAAAAAGGATATATTTATTTATTGCCTTATTTCATAGTCTTAATTCACGAAATTACAGCAAAGTTATTCGAAATGTAGGAAGATGATATCCAACAAGTTCGTTTGCTGAATTTTTTTCAATGCATTATTTATTTATATCTTCTTACTTCAAGAATTTTGAGAAGAAACGAGTTATTTTTGACGATTTGGCAGCTGAGAGACGAGTGATTTGATGAACAAGAGATAAGATAACAGAGCGGTAAGAAGAGAACTGGGGAAGTTCATGGAATTCACGGCCGCCTAGAGAAGAGCGCCACCGGTCGGCATGTGTCCTGCAAGGAGACACTCCTCAGGATACCAAACAGGAGAGTATCACCGCCAGGAGGGTGCCGCGTTTCAGAGCGCTCCACCGTCCTCTCTCAAAAGCATTCCCTACTGTGTAGCGAAGTACTGTGATTGTTCCACTTTAAGCAAGGTTTCATCGTAGTGAGGTGGTTAGCGTGCCTATATCTTGAAACGAAGGCCCCCCGGGTTCGATTCTTGTGCGATCTTAAATATTTTCGTGATTCTTATCGTCCGAAGTATATTTTTAAACGTCATTCTGACCTGTATGTCTAACTTATTTGTATTTTACTAAGGGATGGACTGCTTGATGTTAAGTATTTATGAGATGCGAGCTTGTGAGCAGACTACCTAACTATACCATCATCCAGACCTGCAGTTTGCATTTTTACTAAGGGATTGACTACTTGATGTTATGTCTTTTTGAGATGCGAGCTTGCGAGCATCCAGACTACCAAACTGTTCCATAATTCTGACCTGCATTTCCAACTAATCTGAATTTTTACCAAGGGATTGACTACTTGATGTTATGTATTTTTGAGATGCGAGCTTGTGAGCATCCAGACCACCTAACTTTGCACGGCATGCTGATCTATTTTACCAACTACGGAATTCACGGCCTTGGAAACGAGAGCGCCACCGGTCGGCACCCGCCTGGCAGGAGACTCTCCTATACCAAACTAGTGTGGGTAGTGTCTGCAACGACCATGTCCTGTTAAAATCTGTGCAAGGCGGAAGGCTGGTCTCCTTATTTAAGCAACTGGACAAGAACGCCACTTATGTTACTGACACCTCATAATTCTTCTCCAAAACTCAGTTAACTATGTTCAATGTGCAATCTGGGAGAGTTGGAATCGATGGAGCACTATCTGGGAAGATGTGTGGTGCTGGGGTACTACAGAAAGAAGTACTTATGAAAAACAAGCCTCCAGACAAACGAAATAATTTCCATTTTGAGCGGTAGAAACTTCGAAGGTGCTGTGCAATTTTTCAAAGCAACATGGACTTACTGGAAAATACCACTTATTAGAGGAATTTAATTAAATATACCTATATGTCTACATAATGTATGCAACTATCTCATCTATAACTACAGTATTTATATAAATGGTCTACTCTCCCAAAAAATGTTCCAGACCAGGGGGTTTAGTGTGATTTTCATATAAATTATAATAAAAATAAGCTAATAAATTACATAATATATCAACTGATGAGAGAAGAAGTGGGAAAAAGTTGAAGACCTTCAGGTACAAAAGGCCCAAGTGCCATTTCGGAAGTTTTTCATTTTTTCCATATTCGGTACCTAAGTGCCAACGGGAATATACCTGAAAAGTTCCTATGTTCCAACTCATTTCTATTTGTTTTGAAATCGACCGCCAAAAAACAGTGCCAATATTTACCTCTTTTTTTTTCAACAGATTGCATTGAACGGGCCTAAATGGCACCCGTTTTCGGGAAACACTGCAATCGTTTTATGTAGGTTTCTCCTCTTTTCGTAGGTTGATGTTGTTCAAAGCAACTCTTGATTAGTAGAACGGATTGGGGACCAATATTTTCAATATAAGAGTAGGCAGTGATCAATTGTCATTGATAGAGAAACTAATGGCACTTACACGCTCTTGGAAAACTTTGGTGGTACATTGGCCCTTTTGACCATTTCAAAAACAATGTTATATATTTTATTAACCGTAAAGAAGTCCTGTGAAGATGCTGGCTGCGGGAAATAAAAGCACAACAAAGGTAACGCAAGAAAAGTTTCAGCAATTTCGAATGCATACTGAATACATTTTGGACAGTGTGAATCTTTAAAATTGCGATAACTTTTTTTGAGGTTTTTGGCACTTGAGCCGTTTGGTCTTGAAGATCTTCAATTAACAAAATAAATAATTCAACTATCTATCTATCATTCCCTTCACATGGAATCGTCCAAACGTCCTCAAGGCAGAATAAGGGAATGGCTCCAGTCTGTGGAGTGCTCGGAACTCATTGTTGATGGTTGGAACTAAGTTGTTACACATTAGAATCCTGTTCATCATCTTCCGCAAAAGTTTGTGACAGTACCCGTCATTCCCAAGAGAGCGCGTGTACCTGTCGCTCAACGTTGGGTTAAACGCCGCTTCTTCTCGCGTTGTCGAGCTGCCGCGATTTGGGTTATAGTCTCGCCTGTTTGATCGAGAGGATACGCTCTAGTTGGGGAAGGGGCTGTCACTCCTCTCCTATGTTATTGATTGTACGGATTACGGCCCTGTACGCTCTGGACCTTCATCTGTTACAAGCTAAAATACCTCATTCTTAGTTTGCTTGACCATGATCAAGATCTGAGTTGAGAGACAATTATAAACACATAATCACACTACTTAGACCTTTCTGGACACCCACCAAAATTAAAGGCATATAAATCAGTGTGATTGGTCAGCTCGATCCCTACACTGAACTTGGCGCAGGGCAGCATTCAAACGGAATCCTTAGAAAGTCCACAAACGGGGGAGAAAATGGTTTCGAGACCAATCTATTTCAACTCAAAGAGGATGATAATGCTCAATTTCCAATAAATCCAGTTAGAGAGAGGTACCCAAAACACAGTTTTTTATCTTCGTAACAATTTTGAAGTTAATAATTTGCAATCTACGTACACATGAGACTAAATGGTATGAGCAAATGATTTATACTCGTTTTTCATTTTCACTAATATTTTTCCTTTGCACTGTCTGAAACAATGTTAGTTGTATTGACGTAACTGATTCATTTTTGTTATTTACCATCGTCTTCTGGTTTCAGGTGTGTTACAAGAATTTTTCACTACCTACTTAAAGAGTTTGAGATAGGTAAGTATATGAAGTCACTACGTGTTTAGGAATCGTTTACATTACTCGATTAATCGTATACATTTACTAAAGCTAATTAGGGAAGAAAACTATGATTTAATGTTGAAAAACACTGTTTTTTCAATGAAATCGGGGGCTTTCTTGAAAAATGACCTTCTATGAAAACGAGTTCGAGTTTGGTTTCTAGGTGTTTTTGACGCTGAATCAAATGGTAAAACTTGCATATATTTTCCCATTCCCGTTATAACCGAAGTTTTACACTTCAAGTCACAAATTTTAGTTCATTTGGTATGATCAATTTAATGTGTTTTTAGGGGTGAAACTAGTGAGGTGAAGTGTAAAACTCGATTATAACGGGGTTGGGAAGTTATAACCCTCATGAGAGCAAAAAAAAATAAATAAAAGTAAAAATTAAAAAAAAGGTAAATAAGAAAATAAATTAAAAAATAAAAATAAATAAATTAATGAATTAAAAAAAAAAGTATTTCACTTTCTGACCGTTTAAGGGTTAATCATGCTTTAATTTCAATTTCACGAGATCGTTTCATTCAAAAAATAATAGCACAAAGAGTGTTATTTTGATGCAGTGGTAGAAGAACATGGATTTCAGCTTTAGTACTTTAGCTTTAGTGCCTAAAACCCTGACTATTAAGTACCTATTAAGTCCGATACAGAAAGTGTGGGCCCTAGGGAAAAATTATTTATGTTTCACAGCATAACGTTAAAATTACAATTGAGCGAGCTGAGGAATCACTGCAAGAAAATTTTGATTTAGTGACAACTGAACTATGACCCTTGTATATGCCAACATTCGCAAAAAATTTGAGGATGAATACTAGAAAAATAAGGGACTACTTCCCTTATTAACTAAATAATTAATAATCAATGCAGACTCATCGTCCTCGTCTTCAGATTCTGGTAGTTCTTTATCCTCGGATAGTTCTTCCGAAGACGAAACTCTACAATATTTTTATAAATATGTCTTGTATTACGTATTTTTACATTACTTAGCATCCGTTTATCCGATACCTAACATTGTTGAATGCTTTGGGATTAGGCTCTTTTTATGACGGGTATAGACGGTTCCTATCAGTTTCATCGTTCATGACATAAGACCACTCTGCGCCCTAGCAAGCAAATCCTAGCAAGCAATATTTTTCACGCCCTTGTCGTTCGATTTTGCTTAAATTTGGTTGATAGTTCGGAGAAGGCGATTTGATTACCACAAACCAGTTTCAACATGGTTGTATCATTAATAGCTACTGCGCATGCGCCAATGTGAAATACTTGTAACTACCTTAATTTTCTCAGTTTTCATCCGATTTTGATTAATTTGTAAGTGAATGCGCGAGTTATGTTGTAGATGCTCCCGTACCTATTTCATTGTTGTCAACTCATCAGTTTATTCTGCGCATGTGCAAACGTCAATTACGTAGAGCATTTTTTTCAGCTATGGAATTTTTCAAGATCATTTAAAACTTTTTCAATAATCTATACATTCTTGATACATTAACGAGGAAGCTATGTGCCACACCCAACTTGGCAGACCCCCCCCCCCCCCCCTCATCATCCTACTGTTATTGTAAGGTACGTAGGTACATGAATTTCCGGAATAGAAACTGTTTGATGATACAGATTTACATCATATACATTCCAATAATTGAAGAGCATTAATTGTCCAATTTCCAAAATAACCAACTCTATGGGCGCGGATTATCTTTTAGTGGTTGGTTGGTTGGAAGAGGGTATTTCAATAACATACCGAGATTTATCTCGGTTTTTCGTGCGTGCCGAGTCTCAAAGTCATGAGATCAGTGGTTGGCGTCTCGCCAGGAAACCGGAGCCCCATGGAAATGGAAATAAACTGGAAGGGGAATGGCGCATGAACTAATAAATAACTGATACGATTCCATCCAAAAATCCAGAATGGGGAACCGATTCTTTCAAATAGTATTTTTCTTAGCTTATACATCGTTCGTTTAAAGACTGCGGTACATCGAAAGTCGATACTTGCAATAACGTATTGCAATCGAAGTATTGACATTGCAGTTTCAGATAATGAAATAAATTCTGTAACCAGGAAGCTCGGTGTTTCCCGCGTCTCACACGCCGTCTCTTATAAAATATTTTGTAATCTGACGCTGATTCCGACATTCGAAACCTTGTATTTCTCCGACTTTGTTTTGCTTCATACTGATTTTTTTGACCCCCCCCCCCCCCCCCTCACAGTTTGTTAGTTACGTTTCAAGATACGTAGATTTTAAAAATCGAAGCAGTAAGATGTCCGTCCGTTTAATTTTAAACCAGAAAAATTAATTGTATACCACTGGTGTATGACCAATCGTATACGAACAAAGGCCATAACGTCAGCTGGTCTAACCCCAGGGTTAGCTGTCCTAACCCTGACTCGCTGTTCTGTTAAGCTTCGCAGATAACCCTTAACTCACGTATATCTCGCGAGTTTGCTTCCCCTAGTGTTAGCTCTGTTTCTAAATCCCATGCTTAAGAATAAAACTATGATCCATACGAGAAACCAGCAATTTCCCTTAGATCTCTAGTCAATAAGTATTTATATATATGTACTTATATATAAGGCTATTTGGTATCTAATAGGGTGACTCGCCCAATGAATGAACACTTAAGCTCTTAGCACACTAGTGACGAACTTGAATGTTTATAGTACTTGAAGTTGCAGGACTACGCTAATTGAATTTGTCTGATGTTGTTTAAAATTAGATAAGGAACAAGAATAGCATGCGAGAAAATGAGAAAAGTTGATTTTTATAGCTAATTTTCCACTATAAAGGAATTAATGTATTTCACCCCATGAATGAACACTATTTCCTAGTGAATGAACCCTGAAATTCCAGTGAATGAACACTCCATTCCCAGGCACATTTCACGGTACCTATTTCTTGGTTCTTTGAAACCAATCATCACTCGAGCAACGTTATCAAAAAAGGAAAAAATCCACTACATTAGCTTCCAACTATAGGTACGTAAGTATAAAATAGGGTAGGAAAAATGTGATCGAACATCATCAATTTTTATTGCAGGACAGGAACTTTGAACATTAAAAAAATAAATGTAGGTAACTCAGTAGAATAATATGAGGAACATTATTTGGAAATATTGGCACATAGGAATCTATACCAAATATCGACCACAATACTATAAGTACTTAATTGTAAGTGAAAACTGGTAGGTATAAAAAAACCAAAACAACATTGGAGGTATGTAGGTATAAAAATAAAGTGAAAAACATCACTTTGGTTCACAACAATGGTAGGTACTTAGCATGCTTCACAGTTAAAAGCCCCTCTGCCACTGTATGAGGTGCAGTTTTCATGCCACCACATATCACATTTATCGCATTTAATCCAGTCTTCAGAAGCTGGCTCTACATAAATTTCATCACAACCAGGACAAATAAAATCAGTCATAGGAGTACCTGTCACTGTCTTCTTCTTACAGCTAATATCACTATGATGTTTTCTTTTTTGAAACAGGTTTTTTATTTTTATTAAGAGTCTTTTCGTTTCGCAGTATTTGTTTCTCTAAACGAGAATTCTCTTTCTCCAAAATTTTCTTCCTTTCAAATTCAATCCATTACTTCGTGTTTATGGTGTTTTTCTTTGTTTGTATTTAATTCTTCGAAAAAAAGATGTTTCCCCCAAGCATTCTTCAAACCTTCTGCATCACCTTCTTTAGGAGCACTTGAATTTGCTTGATTGCCTACTTCAGAAACTTCAGTAACTATAGGATTGATACCTGCTGTTACAGCAAGGACTTTATAGTATCACACGACAATAGTGTCTCATCATTGATGTTATGTGCAATTTGATATGATTGATTATGTGCAATTTGATGATGATTGATATGATGTGCAATAAACTCAGTGAAGTGTTTTCAAAGTCTGGTCCCGCTCATAAATTTACGACATTTAGAAGAACCCCGTTGCATGTAGAGGAATTGGGGAAGATATGACGATTATCATCATTATCATTAGATACAAGGCAGTCAGACAAATGTTTTGTACTTGTTTGTGAAGAGTCAAAAGGCGAAGGTGTATCATGTGCAGATTTATTCTTTGAACACAAACTCCATAGCATGAAGAGGTTCCCGTCCTTTCCAAAATCATAAGAACCATTGTCCTTGTTGTGATGAAATTCTTTGTTTTTCTTCTCCTAAGAAACGTTCAATGTCTCGTTTTGTTTTGGCGTAATAATCAGCAGTAGATGGTGAATTTGAAGAACTATCAGGCATTTGGGAACTGTTCAGTGGATCTGCTTGTAGTATTTCGTTTTCTTCGGACGGAAATGCACTTGGAGGAATTAATAGAAGACATATCAAGGAAAAACAACCCTCATGCTTGAAATCCGTTTTTTATCACATCTTCCTTTATTGAGTCAAATGCAGATGAATAGACCAACCACAACCTAACGCCAATGTGAAAATAATGGGTGTTCATTGACTGGTGTGCAGGTTCCTAATGAATGAACACTCCGTCACTGTTCCAGAAAACCCTGTTCATTCACTGGATAGGATAGTTATTTAAACAAGCGGGTGCAAAAAATCAACAGTTTACTTGTTTCTTCACTAAGGAAACCTTCATTCGATTTAAAACCGTGAAATAACCCTCCAGCCAGTGAATGAACAGTCGTTCATTTACTGGTTGGAGGTCATTTATTAGCTCCCACAGTATGAACACTCAACAAAACATATCATATTCCAAAAAATTCTCTTCTAACTAATTATTTATCTCAAGAGAAACATATCAGCTACAATAATAAAGCATGTCATAGACTAATTTAGCATTTTACTTACCACTAAACACTAATCCCCACGTAATGGCACACTCCAGTTTTTACACCCAGAAACGTTCTTGGAGACTGACCTGTAGATGACAGACTTCGTTTTATCTACTGCTTCACCCTGCTATGATGGAAATAATGAAAAACACCGTTTTCACCGAGGTGCATCTCAAGCCTTATTATTCCCGAATAACCTCGTACTGTTCCTTCACTGGGGGGAGATCATTCACTGGGCGAGTCACCCTATTCAGTTTAAGGAATGTACGCACTTATACAATTGAGAGAATAAAAGCGAGAAAAGTTATACACGCTGCTGATTGATTGAATAACGCATAAAAAACGTTATAGGTACTTACCCGAAAATAAAACATTCTCTCCTGAAAATGCGTCAAAATAAGCTTTCATCGTAGCCGCCATTGAGAATGACATAATATTTATATTGGCTTCGCCTCTGCTAATTCGTCGTTATTCGATGGGAAAATTTTTATTTATAAGTGTCAATTACATTTTATTCGTCGTTGACATCTCCTGTGATTGACAGTCTGTTTAAAAAATATAATAAACCGGCGAGAAAAATATTCCATCACGGAGATGACGTTTCAGGGTCACCCAATGAGACCCTCAATCGTTATACCTGCCTTCCACATTGTTGGATTTGACTTCAGAATTTGCCTCCTTTTCCGACAGAAAGCATATTTAATACTTTATTCTTTTAAAGTTTACTTTATTATAATATCCTTAGGATCGTAGCCAAAATTCAAAGTTATCAAGCACAATTTGAAAAATATAGACTTGTTTGGTCTGCTTTTCGCTCTGCACGGATGTTCTGGTAAAAATTCCTGAAAATGTGAATGCTAAGAAATTGAAAGTTCGTAGATAACTACAGTACCTACACTATATATACACTCATGGCAACAAGGTCATGTACCAATTGTAATGAGGATACCTGACGATGCCAATTAAATAGCGAGGTGAGCGACATTTGGGAATGTCACCGACTTGGATTCGTTTGAACGAGAATCCAACAATCCAAGTTGATCGAAGATTCTAAGTTTCTACGAGTTAACCCCTTACAGGGTAACACAATATATGTAACTATTAAACCACGAACTAAATCTCGCACTTAACAGCGCTTAGACCCCAGACCTGTTAAATTTCGTTACCAGCCCGGGATTCGAACCGACTGTACCTTACAGCTTATAGTTACGCGAATGGAATCGTGAAGGTGTAGTTACAGTTTCTTAGTATCTGTATCAACCGTCACAGATACTTTTACGGATACTGTAGCTGTATCCAAAATCCGTGGACATAGATATTTGTCGAGGGAATGTAACGACGGATACAAATACAACTTGCATCTGTAACCGTATCTAGTTACTGTTTTTGGATACAATCACAAAAATTCTCCTAATTTGACTGAAATTGGAAAAATTCACCCCTGCTGCATACCTAGTTGCATTTTTGCAGTCTACAGAGTATGAAACGAGGACGTAACAAATTCCAGTCATGCAGCATGGCAATGGATGCATTCTCAAAGAAATATGTGGTTTTTGGATTATTCGTTCCGAAAATAGGTAGTCACAAACTGAAACTCGTCACAGACAGAAAAATCTGAAATTTTGATAGTAAACACCTTCGGCCTCTAGAATTTCCTGTATAACTCTTGGCATACTGCACTCCGTACTGGCGTAGTTTTGGTTTATTATTTCCAATAATAAGCCTATGTGATCGTGTAGCAAAAAATTGTTATAACCCCCCCCCCCCCCCCCCCCACTCAAACTTCGTCACTTTACGTTTCAAGGTGCGTAGAATCCAAATTTGAAATGTCCGTCCGCCGTTCGCCGTCCGGGCCATAAAAGGCCTAAGAATTGACTTAAAAACCCCGTTCTTTCGCACATAGACTCCATTTGGGGTCTAGTTGGTCCTGACGTTTAACCATCCCGATCGCTTTACTCGCATAGATGCTATGGGCCAAAAACGGGCGAAAAAGTGTCTTTTTCGAGACTTTGAGTGTTAGACTTACGCACGCGCGCACGCTTGGCACGCTTGGTGGTGAGGGGGGGGGGGTGAGCGAGGGGGGGGGGTGGAGTGAGAGGAGGCGCCGCGGCACCTTGTGGCGTCTGGGGTGACCAGGGGCGTAGAAGAAGGGTGTAGGAGAATGGATATTTATTACTTTTACGTGTTATAGCCATATAATACACCGCAGCACCATGAGGTGGGTACGGCGTTCCTTCGAGGCATGAACATACGTTTTTTTCTAAGTCATATTTGTGTGGTAATACCAATGCTTTGCCTACGCTTATTTAATAACAAATCCTCTCGACTTTTCGTACGTACTTAGATAATGATATTATTGAGGCAATAACTATTTGAACAGATAGGAGCTCAAATCGAGAAATATAAACATGCGTATATAATTATAGAAGTATAGGTTGTGGCAACTCGAAATAGGACACGCCGAGGAGTCTGGACGGGCGTTATGACGTACGCAAGCCAACTAAAACTCAATTGAAAACAATTTAATTTCAACTCAATCGAACATTGACAACAATTGAACTTCATACTCTATTGAAAAAATAATAAATCTTTGTGAAATAATTTGCAGCGTTTCTACCTTAGAGTCAATAAAGAAAATCTTGAATTTTCACTTTATACTTTTGAGGCTTTTAGAATGTGTTGTACAAAATTTTAGATTTTCCCTGCTGTGCCAAGGTTCAGTTTTTGCGTACTTGCGGAACTAAATATCCAAAAACCACATGTTTCTTTGAAAATGCACTCCATAGCCATGCTGCATGACTGGAATTTGTTACTTACCCGTTTCATATTCTGTCGACTCTTAGCTGTAGATCGCGTTTTATACTATTCGGCCACAGAGAACGCCTGAATATTACCGTTGATAGATTCGGAATCATGTGCACCAGCCCAAACAATCGGTAGTTTTCATCACCAAACCGGACACTTATCCAAACTTGAGCTTTAGCGATACTGCAGTGTGTCAGTTAACGTCGGGTGAAAGAGACAACCAACTGTTTCATTTATACCAAGGCGCGCGTTTATGAGAGTTCACTACCAATGGGACTCATATGTCCCGGTGACGTTTCAATACATTGAAACGTCCAATGGGATTTGAAGTATTGAATAATTCATTAAATAAATCGGGTCGCTGTCCCACTGGTATTTTAGCCTTTCTAGTTCGCAACGTTGATACTAGATCGCAACTGTAGACAAACTGTTGAATTTTTCGATTTACAGGTTCCCGTTGCGTGATTTTCAGTTTGTTTATAATCTTGAACCGCGTCTTTTTGTGTTTCGTATTGTTTCTGAAGTGAATTAAATCAAATAACTGCCGCTGGTAAGTAAATAATACCTTATTACTCTCTATTTTTATGTAACGGGACAAATATATCCCATTAGAACTTGCCACTGGGACAAATATATCCAAATGGTATTGGAAAAGCTGGCTTAGATAAATGCAAATGGTACCACTGGGACATATACGTCCCATCTAGAAATACCTGTGGGACGAATTTGACCCATCCTCTTAATTTCCCCCTACCCTGTTGATGTCTTCGACCACCTCTACAAGTATTCCTTAGTACCTGTTAGAGAGTAACATATATTAAAAACTTCAAATTTTAACATTAAAAAAATGGTAGTGAAAGGGTTATACCAAGGCGCGCGTTTATGAGAGTTCACATTAATGAAGCGGGACCCGAAATCTAATATTACATAAGTTAGTCAATCAAGATGAACTTTGTATTTCAAACAAAGCTAAAAACGTGATTATCGTGAATTCCAACTTAATAAACTCCTTCCAAACTCAGTAGATCGATCTGCACTCTGAGAACACGGCTAGGCAATAAATTGTAACAGAAGATTCAACTTTGTGTAAGGAATATCGTCTGCATAGCAGGTGGAACACCCTAAAAAAAGTCGGCCTTTGTGAGACCTGAAGATAATTACCATGATAAGAACCCTAGAGAGCCCCTCATCAACTTACAAAGAGTTTCGCATTCCTCTTCCTGAACAGGGAGGGTTTACTTGGGATTTATTCCTGCCATCAAACTGGCTTTGTGGTAACTTTGGACTTTCAAGCTTCGAAACAGCCGTCAGTTAATGAGCATCAACTCCCAGCATTTAATCATCTTTTAAGAACACTCTTTACATTTAGCAAACTAAAGTAAAATGAATTATTGAAGCCGAGAGCAATTTATGTTAATTTTGTTCTTCTGCGAGAAGTCGGAAGGCTTGCATATGAACTGAAAGCTGAAAAAATGAAAAATATGTACCTGCAAATCTTATTTTCAATTACAATGAACTAATACTTAATAAGGACAAAGATGGTGAGGAACTGAACGAAATACAATAGTATCATATATTGTAGTGGTAGCATGCTGCTGGGAGATGTTTTCAGCTAATTAGAAGCTATGGCTTCCTGTATAAGACACCGTTCGTACACAGGGAGCTGTCATGTTGCCATCCCTGACCAAAAAGAGCGCCATCAATTACTCCCCTGGCAACTCGGAGGGGGGAAAAATGAGGGGTACCTCTGTTTAGCCCCCAAAGTGGATTAAAATAAAACCCAAAAATAAAATAGTACAGCTAAGACTAGATGTAAGATAGGGACATAACTATATACATGCTATTCTATACAATAAGCGAAGTGAAATAAAACTATGACTAGATGTATTTAAATATATCACAGATCGGATACCACAGTTCATAGCAGAGCTCAGCGGCTCTCAGGTACAACAGGAATCGGACATTGTCTGGTCCGGATACAACGTCAACCCACTGAGGGGCTGATGCCGGACTCGGAGGTCCACAAGGGCTGGGCAGTCCTCTAGAAAGTGGTGGATGGACAGATCACCCTCACACCTCCCACACACATCTCGAGCTTTTGCAGTAAGCGGGTGTCTGTTTGCCTTTTATTTGGTGTTTTACAAGTTTTTGGTGTAATCAACGAGTACTTCCACACAACTATACTATAAAACTTGCATAATTTTGTATCCTGATGATAACTGATAGGTAAACAGTTTATAACTCAGCAAATCATATAAATAATAAGCTTCAACACTCAATCCATTGATTCTGAATTTATTGAAAACGAAAATTTTGAATTCGGTCGGGCTAGTGGAGAGATACAGACCCTACATCAAAAAATAGTTATACTGCGTAGGTAACTGCCATATTGACCCCATCGTTGAGGTAAATAATCGCAAATATTAGTTACTATTTATGATGATTACCTAAAATGTGTGACGGCCCCGACGGCCTGCGGCACGAACGCAGTCAGTGCACTGCGACGCTTCCGGCTTGAGCAACACTGTCGCTGAGCGCCTTGTAATAAATTTCATTACGTTGCTTGACTTCATATCAGCCGGTAAGATTCTATCTCAGTCCATAATTAACGATCTTAACATTAATTGACTGATTCCTGATATCATACCTGATCCTGATTACTACCCCAACTGATCCCATCCAACCTAACCCTTGCGGTGTCCCTGTATTAGAATTGAATAGTTGATATAAAACATTACTGCTTTCCTGGTCAAACGGGTTGTCACTGGCCATACCCGTCTTACTAACAGACACATGCTTAGTGCAGGTCGAGTGCAAGGTCGAGTTGTGTGTGGGAGGTGTGGGGGTTATCTGTCCATCCACCACTATCTGGAGGACTGCCCAGCCCCCTCAGTGGGTTGACGTACCAGACAAGGTCCGATCCCTGTTGTTGTACCTGAGAGCAGCTGCGAACTGTGATATCTGATCTGTGATATACTTAGATACATCTACTCATAGTTTTTTTTTTTTTTTTTTTTGGGGGGTTTTGTTTTTATTCTAACAACCACTTGAGGGGTTAACTCTGAGGTGGTTGTCGCTGTGCTTCTCCCCCCCCCCCCCCCCCCCATGTGGCACTGGAGTCTATGTTGGCGCTCCTCTTTGGTCTTGGATTGCAGCATGGCTTCCCTTAGAATCGTGTCGCTTGCAGTTGCCCTTTGGATACCTTGTTCAATGCCGCTAATGACCCTTCTGGTTGAGGTGCGGCTTTGTGACAGAGTTCCCGTCAGAATCCCAGAGAAAGCTCTGCTGTCGCTCCGTTGGAAAACCACTGGCGTCGCACGCCACTTCTCGTGTTCTTGAGAGGCTGAGTTTGGCTTTGGATGGGTGATCCAGGTCCTGGAAATCCAATCTACTCCGAACATAGCTCATTAATGCTATTAGTAGGAGTGATTATCTCTTCCACGGGATACTGTCATTCTCCCCTACCTCTTTTTCGAGGATTTAGGACCCCATCGCACTTTTGGGGGCTACCTAGATCTTTGATAGCTTAGAATCAGAAAAACAGGAATTTAATCTTAAAGAAACTTCCCACTTAGTACTATTATCATGTCATTTAAAGAAATGGTCAAGAGGAAGGGGTTCTTCAGAGCTTGGAGAGGTAACAAACGGGTAAACAAACGTCCCGGATAATCGAAGAAGCAGATGTTAGCAGCTAAATTTGTTTTCTTTTCGCTCTTTGGATCCCTCCAAACACGGATGTGAAAGAATCAAATGACCGGACAAAGTTTAATTCTCTAACTATGTAGCGTAAACACGGTGTTTCCATGAAATGCATTGATTTTTAACTGATGAACAGTTGTACGATGGTAAACGTGTAGACCATAGGTCCTCTTAACGCGTCCCCCGGTTGAGGCCGGGGAAACACCACCTTGAAAGGAGACAATTAACCCCAACAAGGCTCTACTTCCTAGCCGCCGCCCCCCTTGATAGGGGAGAACTACAAGGGCGTGAAACCTACTACCCTCGCGCATCCTTCCTCGGAGGTCCGATTCGTCCATGTGTCTTATCGTCAGCAATGACACAAACTCAGTTACAAATAAAAATGATAAACTGATGAACAAATTTTTCGAACCATTGAACTTAATAACACACTTTTTCAGCGGCACAGTTATCTCAAGAAAATTTGCCAATATCATTTAATATCCGCCATGAATGGTACGATCAACAAAAATATGCAAAATCATTGTAAAAAAAAACGACAATTTTAGCGACTTTTTGCTACAAACCTTGAGGGAAAAAATAGTCTGCTTGCTTCAATTGACCTGCTACTTTGGGCATTCGTACTTCAGTAGTGACCAAGTTGAAATATGTTTTCTCTCTAATTAAGACCTTCAAACAAGTTTTGTTCGGTTTTAGTAGGTTTGGAAACACTGTGCGCCGTGGAGTTAAGCATTCACGTAAGCATCCACCTGGTGTTGTCGCTAGGTTTATGTTCACGGTGTGGGGGTTCCGTGGGAAGCAAAAACTCTATTATAGTTTATGCTTACTCTTGGTTCAGCTTGTTTACTCTTCGTAAACCTTTAATACGGCTTACACTTGGTTTACCCTTAGTTCAGCTAACTCTCGTTTCATCCACCGTGAGTCCGTTGTCTTCGCGATTTGACCGGAAGATGTTACTTATGTCCCTCTAGTTTACTATACAGTAGAGCCTGGTGTACCTAGTACCTAGGTACGTCGTTCAATTTTTTTATTTATTTTTCATACTGCAACGTTCGGAACATTTCACGGGGAACGATGAAAAGACTGAACTTATAAACTGTCGGGTAGATTGCTTGGAGACGAGATCGCAGTCATAAAGAAGGATAACCGAGGTAGGTGGCACGCATTCAATACTATGGGGAGTCCCCGGCAGAATCCCTTACTGCGGTGTTTCCCGTGTAAACCGTACGGCGAAGGAATGGAACTGTTATTGCTGAGCTCAACTTGCTGGAACGACACGGCTTATTGGGATCCTGACACCCCCGCCCTGTACTCATACCATACGGAAGTTTTCTCTTTTGGTTTATTGCATCTAAAAATACAGAATTTTCATGCTTGACTTTTTCACAAATTCAATATGTATCTGGTATAGGTAAATTTTGACAAGGATGTGTATTTTTGTTAATTATTTTCAATTTTTGGTTTATTATTTCCAATACTTCTCGTCGTTCCATAAGTCACTTTACGTTTCAAGGTGCGTAGAATCTAAATTTGAAATGTCCGTCCGCCGTTCGCCGTTCGACGTCCGCCGTCCGAGCCATAAAAGGCCTAAGAATTGACTTAAAAAACCAAATCTTTCGCACATAGACTCCATTTGGGATCTAGTTGGTCCTAACGTTTAACCTACCCGATCGCTTAACTCGCATATATGCTATGAGCCAAAAAATGGCCGAAAAAGTGTCTTTTTTAAGGCTTTGTGTGGTAGACTTACGCACGCACGCACGCCTGGCACGCGTGGCAGGGAGTCACGGTGGGTGGTGAGGGGGTTGAGCGGGGGGTGGAGTAAGAGGAGGCGCCGCGGCACCTTGTGGTGGGTACGACTTTCCTTCGAGGCATGAATATGATAATATGATTTTTTCTAGGTCATATTTGTGTTTTAATACCAATGCTTTTCCTACGCATATTTAATAACATATCCTCTCGACTTTTCGTACGTACTTAGATAATGATATTATTAAGGCAATAACTATTTGAATAGATAGGAGCTCAAATCGAGAAATATAAACATGCGTATATAATTATAGAAGTATAGGTTGAGGCAACTCGAAATAGGACACGCCGAGAAGTCTGGTTATGAGGTACGCAAGCCAACTAAAACTACGATCATACTCAATTGAAAAAATAATAAACCTTTGTAAAATAATTTGCAGCGTTTTTTAAAGCTTTCATTGCACCGAGTAATCTCATTAACAATATAAATCTGACTTATATTACTACAATACACTATTCTGGACCTAAGATGCATAACTTTGTCCCTTGTCTCTCGAACATATCACTTCCTACACAAGCTCATGCGGTTTCAAACGCGACCCCTTGTTCAATGCCGTTAATGACCCTTCTGGTTGAGGTGTGGCTTAAACCTTAAAAAAAAAAAAAAAAAAAAAAAAAAAAAAAAAAAGAGATTTAAGATTAATGGGATTGGGCTCAACCATAACTTTTATGTGGGTATTCATGGCAATGAGTGTGCAGATGCCCTTGTAGGAAGAGTCATAGGTGATAACTCTATTGATATGTTGCCTATACGCATAAAGGATCAAATCTCCTACTTGCAACATAAAGCCAATTCCACCCGGCATGAAAAATGGCAGGGTGAGGTCACTGGTCCTTGGGCCTTTTCGTAACCCTACTTCCAAGGAGGGTTCGAATAGTGGTCAACCAGGTCGCCACTGGCCATACCCGTCTTACTCAGAGACACCTGCTTAGTGCAGAAGGTCAAAATGTTGTGTGTGGGGGGGGTGATCTGTCCATCCGTCACTTTCTGGAGGTCTGCCCAGCCCTTGTGGACTTCGAGTCCAGCATCAGCCCCCTCAGTGGGTTGACGTTTTATCCGGACTTGACAAGGTCCGATCCCTGTTGTTGTACCTGAGAGCCGCTGAGCTCTACTACGAACTGTGATATCTAATCTGGGACATATTTACATACATCTAGTCGTAGTTTTATTTCACTTTGCTGATTGTATATACTAGCATGTACATAGTTATTAACCTATTTTACATCTAGTCTTAGTTGTATTACTTTATGTTTGGGTTTTTTTTTATCCACTTGAGGGGCTAAACAGTCGTCATGATGTCCATGATGGCGCTCCTTATTAGTCAAGTATGTCAACATGGCTCCCCTTAAAATCGAGCCGCTTCCAATGTCAATTTGGACACCTTGTTCAATGCCGATAATGACCCTTCTGGTTGAGATGTGGCTTAAACATTAATGAAAAAAAAAAAAAAACAAGTACTGGAAATGAATACTAAAACTATAAAATATAATGAAATCCTTGACTGTTGCCCCTCCATGAGAAATTACTTAGCGACGCCACTAAAGTCCGACTGCAAAATGACGCATCCCACCGAAACCCCTCCTTGGTATGACTATCAAGGGAAACGTGGAGCTACAACGAAAATTCGGGTAGAGTTTCTACGACAGACGATAAACTAACTTGATATGAGTGTCAGTCACCTCAACATAATACCCTCCTCCTTACGTAGTTTCATGAAACAAAATATTGCCTCAGCCACTTGTTGATACGCAAAACACGCTCCCTGTCAAATATTCTGGTATGTTCTATGACAGGGCTTGAGGTTACCGTGCTGCTTAGGTATGCGTACTGCCGGCTGATCTAAAAACACAACTTCACCGTAAACCCGTCGCGTGTGTTGGGAGAAATTATAAAGCCGCCACTTATTTCACGAATTGAGCTCCTTGGAACTCCATGAAATGATACGTTTCGAAGGCAACCCAGTAATTACTTCTAATATTAATGACTTCGATGATTGCTCTGTTAGGGTTGGTATTGAGACCGTTCAAAATTTAATTTATAAGTAGCCCATTGCGAGCACAGCCCGTGCCTTTAAATTACAACAACGCAATCACTTTGAAAGTGTTTTAAATTTCTTACGCGAAATCATCTGATCGATTACTGTTATCCCACACCCGAAGTCTGTTAATATCTATAATACTGTTACCGTTTCTCAATTGAGATCAAGGAGTTAGAATATTGAAAAGAGTAGTTCTGAAAACTATTGATATGGCACAACAAAGAGTATGTGCTTGGAAATAGATTTACCTGAGAGAGAGATTTACGACCCCTTAATGATTTTCACATCGTCACATTGCACTATAAATTGTTGTAATTACTTATATAGATGAATAATTTTGTAGTTATTAATGTATGTAATGTTTGTAATGCTCGAGTAATTTGTATTATTTTCTGCTTATCATAATTATCACATCTTCGACTTGTCCATTTAATGCGTTATTATGCCAAGTACAGACCCTACCATGGATTCACTTCACCATCTTCCCTTCTTCATGGATTTGTAGTTCCTCGCTCGCACTACTTTTCTGAGATGTCGCTCCTGGCTGGTTTCTACGGACTTCAATGATGGTCCACCCTGGAAAACCCTAAGTTTCCCTGAAGCTAGCGGGAAAAAGTACCATAGATATTTGGTCGTTGGAGGTGCAGACTGAATGCGGCCAATTTTTCGGTAGATTTCGCCATTACCATTTCTGCAACGTAACGCACATGTTTTTACGCCCTCCTATTACTACGCTAATCTGTTCACGTGGAGATCTCCCCTTTTCTTATAGGTTATTTCAATTAACCGACAACGATTTATGACTTTTCTTCGCACTGCTGGCGTTAATCAGCGTGCCATTTACTGTTTCGCCACAAGTATTCAGGCCTATGAGAGTTTTTATTACCCATTCGCCGTTCCTGCTTTTCTGCCTGTGGGATTCAACTTCCTGTATTTCTACAAGGAGCAACCACCGCTGGAGCACACAGTTCTATTCGTTATTTTCTTTTCTCTTTGGCCAAGGAGTAGACTTAGGTAGGTCTAATCAAAGGACTGTAAAGGCGTTATTTCGTTGCCTAATTCTATATTAATAGTTCATGCGCATCTTCAGTTTTGTATCGCATCAGTACCTACCTTTAAATACATGCGTTTGTTTCGTTAAACAAGAATAAGCTGCCTTCTTATTTAGCATTACCTACCATAAAACTTCCATACAAATCATCATTCCAGTTACTAACTGGTGGTCCTTCGAGGAAAATTATTAGTTTGTTCAATTTTAAGGATAATTGGTATGCACACAGTGCAGCCCCATTCTTATATTTGCAGTATGGTTTAATTTTGAATGGATTATTGTTTCGCAACGAATTTTCCTAGTGAATCATGCAGTGTTGGACTCTTATCGTCGAATACGAATGCGATTGTAATCTCGATAATTATACGTTGATTCTGAGTCAACTGCGATTATATTCGTATTCGTGTAATCGTATTCGTCTGTCGGCGATTACACGAATACTATCCGAAAATGCGTCACGGTCTTCAATTTCAATATGGCGTCCCTCCTATGGATGTGAAGCCTTGCTAATATTACGTAGCTTCAGAGGGACGTCCTTAAAGCGAATTCAACGATTGGAGCACAGCCTATCCGTCTCAAATCTATTTCAAAGTAAGAAATGATATTGAGATTAATAGTATAAAATCTTCGTGCATTATTGGTCTATTGTTTTCAATTATGAACCTTTGTGCTACTGTTCATAGTATTTAAAACGTAATTTTCGAATTTTGAGGGTTGTTAAAAGCATTTTACCATTTAACATTGATTGACAGGACATTTCCATCTCTGACCGTCACGTCACGGTCACCAATTTACGATAATTTCCGCTTACAACGGAGTCGTTGCTAGGAAAATGGTACTTCGCCATTTTTCATTCCACAAAATTTGTTGAACATTCGTTCGAAAGCTCTTGTTTCATCCAACCATATTATTATTATTAGTGCACGGCCAAAAAGCTGAGTTATGAGCATGGCTATTTGAATAATCGTTTACACACAGGTGATCATTCTCAAAAATTGATACTGTGAACATGATTGCAACCGCTTGTAAAATTAATCATTCTACAGTCAGATCATTTACCTAATAATGATTAATTTTACACATTATTAGTTCATTATGGTTGCTTCGCAATATTAGTTTACAACTTTGCGTAATAAATTAGCTTTCCTTGACACTACAGAGCCTTAGGAATCTTGAGTTGGTATGATGAAATGAGAGCATTCCTAAAATTGGCGAACGATTTTCCAGCTAAGAAAACTAAGGGAGTTACATTTCACTAGTAAGGCATTGGTTGTAAGTATGTGAAAATCAACATTTTCGCCGTGACGTGACGGTCGGAAATGGAAATGTCCTGTTTATCAATATTAAATTATAAAATGCGTATAACAACCGTCAAAATTCGAAGCTTACGTTTCAAATATTATGAACAGATTCACAAAGGTTCATAATTGAAAACGATAGACCAATAATGCACGAAGATTGGATAATATTTATCTCAATATCATTTCTTACATTGAAATATATTTGAGACATAGGCTGGGCTCCAGTCGTTATTCGCTTTAAGGACGTCCCTCTGAAGCTAGGTACATAATATTAGCATGGCTTTACTATATTAGCAAATGGCAGATGCTGTGAAAGACGTACAGCTCGGCACAGCGGTAGACAGGGATGTTGCCCAGCAGAATACCGTAGGTACCTGAAGGAAGGGAAGAGGAATTGTCAAATGAAGTGGAGCCGGTGGAGGAATCGCTGAAAGAAGATGAGCTGATATCATTACCAGAAGGGACTAGCGAACAAAGCGTACCTTCAAACAGTGTAGTCGACCAGGCAAAACAAAGTCCACAACGCTATGTTGTTGAGAAAACCACCACCGGGGAAGAAATAGGACGTTGTGCCGTGACGAGGAAGAGTGGTGACGAGGAAGAAGTTGGACGAATTAATGAAGGAGACATGGTTGTGGCTGTGTTGCCTAACAAAAAACGGGAAACGGAATGCGTTTGCCTGGTTGTCAAAATTGATTCTGGAGATAATGCTGAAGTTGCACCACTTCTTCCCTGCAACAGACTGAGGACGGTTTTTAAGCCTTCGAGCAACGGGAATCATCTCCTATCGGTCAGCAACGTACAATGCAAACTGCCCAAGCCCAGATATTACAGGGGCAATCCCGATAAATTTGTGTTCCCAGTTTCTGTATCTGTTCCTCTTTAATTTAATTAGGTAGGTATGCTAAAATTTACTTACCTTCTTTTCTGAAATCTCACATACCTTCTTGAAATATATTTTAACATGTTCTGAATCACTTTTGTTCATTTATGCCTTGAGTAATAACTTCCGGAAAGCGAAGGGTGAATATTTAAATTGGTGTCAACATTAGGAACTGCTTATGTCAGCATATGGAATTTTCGCAGACAAATGTGTCAACATTGGGTGCAAAAAGCCATGTTTGAAAAAATTCGTTTGTGATAATAAAAAAAACGTTTTTGGTAAGTCCAATACGTGCAAACTGTTCACAAGGAACTCACAATTCATAATAACTACCTAAAAGTTTTATTTTCTTGAACACTTTTGTAGAACGCAGAACTGAATGATTTGTCATTCTTATAGTGTCAACAATTGGTGCTTTTACCCTAATCGCTGACTGACGAATACGATTACGCAAATACGAATATCTGTATTCTTGTAATCGTATCCGTGTAATCGTATTCATGTAATCGTATTCGTCAGTCAATGATTACACGAATACGAATATTCTTATTCGCGCACTCAGATTCGCAAATGTAATCATAGTTGACTCTCAGAATCAACGAATAATTAGCGCGATTACAATCGTATTCGTATTCGACGATAAGATTGTGCTCAACACTGCCTGAAACTTGCTCGCCAATTTACGCTCATCCGCATGGAAATCGGTGCAACCGTTTGCAAATTTCATGCAGACAAACAAACAAACTGATTTTTTCTTTAAAATGTAAATTGGCATCCCGTGGAAGGTGAAACTATTAGCAAAATATGAAGAAGTCTCCCACTATCTACCTAACTAGGTGTAATGTAATGTAATGGGGATCTCGTAGAAGGTGAAATTATTAGCAAAATATGAAGAATTCTCTAAGTATCTTCCTAACTAGGTGTAATGTAATTGGGAAACTTGAATTTTGCACTTGATAAAGTACAGGCAGTATTTCCTTGATCTTGGCGGGAACAGAAGTGGGTGGGGGTGTGGTGGTGGTAGTGGTGGTGGAGGGGAGGGGTCTAATTAATTACGCACAGGGCCGAAGGTGATCAATCAAGGAGTTATTGGGACGGCGCGGGAGGGACCCCCGGAGAAGATTCTGGGGAGCCTCAAATTCGAGGGCGCGAAGGCGCGAGAGGATTCCGAGGTCGCCGTTTCTCATCCGTCATTGCGGAGGGCTTCGAGGCCCCGACCTTTGGTGAACCCCCGCGCCGCCGCCGCCCACCAGGAGCCCCCACGTGTCCTCCGGCGGTGGCGCCCTGTCACGTGTCACGTCGCCCGTCACAGGTGGGACGAGACCCTGTCGGGTCGGATGGCTGAACTTGTATTGGAAACCTCCGACAAATTACGGGGGTTCAAAGATTGATTTATTTTCGTCTCCAGGCTGTAGATGTTGCAAAATCGCATGATGTAGAAATAAAACTAATAATAAATTCTTATTGGTTTATTATTTTCAGAAATAAACGTTTGGAGTTGATTAAGGCCCACTTTCACCATAATATTTGACGAAGATTGGCCAAATTCCAATAAAAATGATCTCGAGGATCTAACCTTGGCGTCTTTCACCATCCCGAAGCTCTTATATATCGTTTTTAGAATAACGAAGATTCCCCAACGGAGTTCAGGGAAATAGTCCAATAAAATTCGCTAAAAATTTGGACGATTTGAACACCGGGACAATAAATCAGCTGATGTCATGACCTACTCCACAAGGGATTGTTATTCATCTTTCTAATATAACGTGCTACACCATCTACTATACGTTATTCTCCTATCATTCTATTCAACTATTCGTATTAAAATTAATCAATTTAGTTGAGAAAACCATTTCAAACTTACCTGTCCGACGGGAACTCCAGGTGAGAGACAATGAGTTCAATTACTTTCAGAACTGTTTGATTCGCGAGTCGAAATTTACATCAAAACTCGATGTCGACCGATTCCTCGATCGATCTTCCTCGGGCATCTTCAAGGGACGTTCGACGAATCAAATGTAAATCCAAGTGTAAAATTGCGTGAATTTATTGTAAATCAAAACTATTGTGAATCAACTTTTAACTGGGCATCAAACAATCAGCTGTTCGTACGCGGCTATATTGCTTGATATCACTGTTATCAAGTCCTTCGGAGATGACATGTATGGCCAGACTTAGGGAAATTAAGCTCGAGCCGCCCCAGTAGGGGGCGCGCACATCGCTCTAGTGAAAAATGTTGAGCTGCAATCTTCGTCAATTTCCATTGTTTTCGAAATTAAACTAGTTTAAGTTGTTGGTGAAAGTTGGCCTAAGAAAAAACATTTATTAAACCGCTCCTGAAAATTTGTTGCTTTAAGTTTAAGGGCCGGTTTCACCAAAAATCCCTAACCATGGTTAAATTAGACCATTGTTTTACGGAAGCAGAGTTTTAACGTTGATTTAAAAGAAACTGGTTTCACCAACGTAATCAAAGGTTATGAGTAAATATCGATTTACAGCGTTTCCGTGGAAAATCGATTCAAAGTTTAAACATTGATTTAGACGATATCAAGGTGGCATTTGCCCGCAAAATGAGGGTGATGACGAGATAATAGTGAGGGAACAGCTGTTACCAACCTAAAATCTTCGATGCTTCTTTTTTAATCCATTCTGATAGCATAATAGCACTGCCCTATCATTTCGAAACTAGTGCAGCGATGATAATATATGAGTTTCTTCAAGAATTCTGGATTTGAGTTTGAAGTAAAAACCGCGAAATTTCGAACCACTGGAATACTCCATCCAAACGCGATTTTGATTCGTCTCCATTGGAAATTACGGGAGTCAGTCTCCTAAAATGCAGTGGTTGGTATCCGATGGATTTTATAACTTTAGCTATTGCAGAAGCCGAGATTCTAAAGTTATTTCGACTCAAAAAGCGCAGGAAACAGGTTATAATTGTCTCATAATATATTATTGTCAAGTTACATAACTAGGTACTGTAAAGGTTTAATCCCTTTTGGGAGGCACGATCAATATAAATTAAATTAAATTAATAATTATACATCAATGATTTGCGTAGAAGCTATCTGACTCAGAAATAATAAACCTTTTTGTAATAATTTGCAGCGTTTTACGTTGTTATGATCACTGAAAGAGCTTTATTTGTTCGAAAATCAAATTTAACCAATTCAAAATTACGATCCAGTTGGTTTGAAGGAAGCTGATCGTATTGATTAGTTCGAATAAGTAATGATACAAATCAAAGTGGTATAATATGGTATGTATATTATTTATTCGTACATGGAGGAGTATATTTAATACTGACGAGAAAAACCGTTGTGAAATAATTGTCAGGGATCTCAGGTCGTTCGATAATATAAATGGAACTGGCCGGTAAAGCTGTTTCATTATTCACTACCAAATCAATCGAAATTGTAGGTATTGGCCAGCACGATCCTTGATTAGGAATTAATTGAGTACTGAACCCGTGGATCAATACACCTACAACACCTCCTAATCGTTCCATACTCTACACGGTATAACTAAAGTCGTTAATGAATCAGGTAATCTACGATGGGAATACAGATTGCCGACCGATATTGGCTGTGTTCATTGAATAATTCAGGAGTGACAATAGTTCAAACGCGGGATTAGCCGATTTTGATGATCTTGTGATTAACTGGGCATATAGTGCGTGTCGTATTACACCTGCGTAACGGATGCGATTCGTGGGGGTGTCAGTCAACATGGAGCATTGGCCACTAAGTACATCTCCGTGTCAGAACGTTTGAAGCGAATCTCAAACAAATGGTCATTTGAAATTGTTTACAGGATGATTAGTATTAAAACAAACCAAGCCATATTGGAGCACGAACGTTTACGCTGATAATTGTGACATGGGTGTATCAAATGTTATCGTAAATTTACATACTATTCAAGTTGAACACGAGGAAATCAAAAACCTCCTCAAGACAGGACTCAGTAGTGTTGCTTCTGGAGTTGACTCGGTTGTTGCAAGTCTCTAGTTTCTCCTTCCATGAGGCACGCTTAGGTTCACACTCCTGCCGCAAAGTATCTTGGGGGTCGATCAACTCCTCCTCTTCCTCTTCAGCTTGTGCAGCCACAGTAGGGACGCTGAACGAGTTCCACGAAGGCATTTTGTCCTAGTTTATCCCTACGTACCAAGCAAAACTGGGAAAATTATTCCTTAGAATAACTTTCAAGTCAAGAAGAAACCGCTTTTCTTATCGGCAAAAAGTCGAGATATTTGTAACCCTACTTCCAATGAGGGATCGAATAGTGGTCAATCGGGTTGCCACTGGCCATACCCGTCCTACTCACAGACACCTGCTTAGTGCTGAAGCTTGAGATGTTGTGTGTGGGAAGTGTTGGGGTGAATTGTCCATCCGCCACTTTCTGGAGGACTGCCCAGCCCTTGTGGACCTCCGAGTCCAGCATCAGCCCCTTCAGTGGACCAGACATGGTCCAATCCCTGTTGTTGTACCTGAGAGTAGCTGAGCTCTACTAGGAACTGTGATATCTGATTTGTGATATATTTATAAATACCATGTCGTAGTTTTGTTTCGCTCTGCTGATTGTATATAGTAGCATGTATATAGTTGACATTTTATGTCTTTGCTATGGCACATAAACTAAAAAAACGTCACGGAAAATTGCTCACGAAAATATTTTGATGATTTCCACTTACAACCGAGTCGTTGCTAGGAAAATGGCACTTCGTCGTTTTTCATCCCACAAAATTCGTTCGAAAGCTCTCGATTTATCCAACCATATTATGTTAACTACTGCGGAATGCGTGGCCAACAAGCTGAATTATGAGCAAGGTTATTTGAATAATTGTGTACACTCAGGTGATCATTCTCAATAATTGATATTGTGAACCTGATGGCAACCGCTTGTTGATTTCTGATGATTTCATTGAGCTGGTGTTTCGATGATTTGATTCATAGCAGGTGATCCAAATATTGCGAGAACGGTTTGATTTGTGAAGCGGTGGCTGAATCATTGTAATAAGTAATTTCTATACTTTACACTCTAGGAAGCTGTAATTTCGTATGTAGCCTCTTTAGGACATTTACTTGACGATGCCCAGGGTCCGGATCAGATGAGTTGCTCTTAAAGCTAATTTCTATGCTTTACACAGTAGGAAGCTGTTATTTCTAATGTAGTCTCTTTAGCACATTCACGTGACGATGCCCAGGGTCCGGATCAGATGAGTGGCTCTTAGAGCTTCCATACGAGTCTGCAACACATACGAGTCTATAACTAAAGACATAAAATATCTTAATGTGTTGCAGACTCGTATGCAAGTAGGTATTGAATCGTCATATTAGCGTATTTACCTAAATAAATAAATAATAAAAATATTGACTGATATCAAAAATATGTAGTACAACGTCATAAATCAATAATATTATACAACACCATTTTCACTGTATATCTATTCTCTGTTATAATATATCAGACTCCACGTATTGAAAATGTTCAAGCGAAGATTGTAAAGAGTTGACCTTAAGAAAAAACAATCAGCAATGAAACTTGACCCACGAGACCCCGTTACAGAATGGGGAGCATGAGAAAATTGTCTTAAATTATCAATCAATCAAATGTTTTTTCGAAAAAAACACCTATAAGTGATTGAATCGTCATAATAGCGTATTTACCTCAATAAATGAATAACAAAAATATTGACTAATATAAAAAAACCGAGAGCAGTGTTAAAACCAAACTCGTAAACGAGTTCCACTATCTGCTTTACAAGCAGATACCATGTTACATCAGAATGCCATGTCAAGGATGGCAGCATGGCTCCCTTTAGAATCGTGCCACTTCCAGTGTCTTTGGACACCTCGTTGATAGGGGATTTCATAACGGTTGTCCTCGAGAGTTGTAAACAAATCCTTTAACTTTAAACAAATCCCTGGGCCGCATCCCGACTAATTCCAACAAAACAACGGTTTACTTATAGAAATGTTGAAAATAACTGTGGAGAGAAGCCAGTACAATGAGTTGTTGTTAACAGTCGACTGTTGTCAAGAGGATGAAAATGTTTCCTATGGAGTGGAGTAAATGATGCTATTGCTTTACGTTAAGAATATTGTAACCGGCTTATTAAAATTGTTTATAGTCCAATGATGCTATTGCTTTACGTTAAGAATATTGTAACCGGCTTATTAAAATTGTTTATAGTCCAATCAACTTAGTTTAGAAATGTAGCCAGGTACGTAAGGAGGGGGAAATTGGTAGCTTGAGATGTGAACATTTATCACATAAATCAAGCGCTTTCCAACGAGTGGCGAACGATTTCTGTGCGATGAAAACTGCGGAAGTTCCATTCCCCTAGCAACGGCTGGGTTGTACGTGAAAAACACTGAAATTGTGACACAAATTTTGCGTCACGGAAATTTTTGGTTGACCCCCCCAGAGCAAAGACATATTCATGTAAAAAAAAAAAAAAAAAAAAAAGACAGAAATAAGCTCACTCAGCAAATTAGGCCGGAACCCGTCATTTCATTTGTCTCTTGATGTTCCAGAGAGAATCTCTATTAAACTCAATTGTATTGGGTAAATAGGAAAGAATATAGCTCAATCAGTTGATTTGGTTGGAATCTGTCATTTCATTCGTCTCTTGATGTTCCGTACTCCCTATTAAATTTCAACTTTGTATCGTGACCATCAGAACAGAATCTATCTCAGCTGATTTGGCTGAAGCCTGAAATGTAATTTGTCTCTTGATGTTCCAAATCGACACTTCCTATTAAAATTCAAACTTCTGGGGTGAAAGCGAAAACATTAAGATCGTTTAGCTGATCAGGACGGAAACCGTACATTTTTTCGCCACTAAATATCCCAGAGAGCCTCCATGTTGAATTACAACATTTCAAGGTGAACAGAACTGATCAGCTGATTATAGACAGGAGCATGTATTTCCATTGGTCTCATGAAGTTCATGAAAGACTCCCTGTTAAATGTCAACTTCCTAGGGCGAATAGGACAGAATCAAGATCAATCAGCTAATTAGCCTGGAGCCTGTCATATTAAGTAATTCCATGCAAATAATGCATATTATACAAACTTTGGGCTTCCTTTGTACTCGGGGATAAACCAATTTCGAGATGTCGGTCTGACAATTCGTGAGATCATCATTAAGGTGGCTAGCAGGTGAAACTACGATTGCATTAACAAGGCACTCGGTAAGTTATACTTTCCCTCCAAATTTCTATTTTATTATCAACTAGCTGTGTGTAATCACATAAATTTCTAATCAACTGTGTCAGTACTGCCAGAGAAATACTACCTACAGCTTATAGATAGGAGATTGTGTTTTCATTGGTCTCGTTATGTTCACCAGAGACTCCCTTCTAGATTTCAACTTTCTACGATGAATTAGACAAAATCTAGATGGCCTCTTTTGATCAGCTGAGTGAGCTAAATTCTCTCCTATCAATCCTAGGAAGTATAAAATTGATAAGGTGACTTTCTAGGTCATTAAGAGATGATTGAAATTATGGGCTCTTCCCTGATCAGCTGAGTGAGCAAAATTCTCTCCTGTTCACCCGGGGATTTGAAACAGCGAAAACCACACATATCCATCATCAGGTGTTTTTTCCAGTAAGAGAGAAATCAAGTTTGATCATTTTTACATACATTTAAATACTTTCAAACCCTCTGGATTTCTTTTTCTTGAAAATGAATTTCTTCTGTCTATTTGTATAATTTTCTGTAACGGCGAGTCATGAGCATAATGAAACAGTCGAATCCAATCAGTATCCACTCATCGTCTTCAAAAGATAAGTCGTTCCGATATCAAATCAGTATGTCATTATCAATTATCAAGTATGAGACGCCCCTGCAGCGCTTTAAAACTTAGTCGATTGGAGATATCGGAAAATGGTGGAAAACCAGCCGTATTTACGACGTATTAAGTATGTCCCCCCGGAGCAGTAAAATGTTTGAAGAGCTCTTCCGCTGGCATTTGAAAGACGCTACCCGAGCGGAAGAGGACCTGTGGGTGTAATGGGCGACGAGAGGGGTTTCAAATTGCGAAATAAAATATACGACGGAACTCCGCCGGTTCACGTATGAGCGCGTGATGATCGCACGGGATCGAAAAATTGAGGCTCCGGAAGGCGGCGTCGACTCTCGGAATAAGGTGGGGCAAACGTGTTCTGAATCCCTCCTCCGTTTTTCTCCTTTTTCCTTCTCATCACGCTCTCCTCTCCGATATCTCATTTTAATGAGAATTTTAAAGTTGGCCACGAGGATTTTAAACAGGGTTGCGAGGAAGTATGAGAATAAAAACCGGACGCTAAGAGACGAGAAGGCAGATTCAAAAAGTCCAGTCATGCAGCATGACCTCATGAGCGAATTTTTGAAGAAATCTTCGACATTTCAGTCGCTATTGATCGTGTAGAGAAGTTTTAGTGTATGATTTTGATAGAAAAACATGGAATCAAGTTATTAAAAATAATTAGGAGGTACTTATACTTCATCATTATTAAACTAATCTTGTAGATTTAAAGACAAATGTAGGTAAATATTCATAGATTTCGATGTCCAATGTGGTCAGTATTGAAGGCAGTTGAAATCTTAACAGTATCCTATCATAACATCATCAAATCTTGACATAAAATAAAATAACATACCGACGTCATATGAAAGAAACGTATTTCCACAGCCAATCGATGATGAGGCTTTATATTACGAGTGATATAAAGTCAGTTGCATTCGAATCTAGTACCCTACAGCAAGAAACTGACAGACAAACTCAGTCTCTGTGCATCTATTGACAGCCTAAATTATGGGGAAGTGTCACTTGGCTTTGCTACTATTTCATAATTATATCCAATATCGAACATATTGGTTATTGAGGTACATACCTATCCCATTAGGCTATAGTATCATGTAAGGTAGCAGTAGGTAACTAGAAGTTTTAGTACAATGTTGTATCGATTCACTCACCTAATCAACGAAGTGCAGGGAACACTAAGTGGAGTTGTTTTGTTTTGTTTTTTGAATTGCTTGGTCTTGTAATGAACTATGAAGGAGATGTGCGGTTTCTACTAGGATCGATGGGAAGAACATACGGGAGCTACATTGGAGTAGGTATGTATTCTTCAATTTCACTATTCAGAGTGACCTGGAACTACTTTAGGAAACGGAATCGAAAGTTGCAAGTAGGTAAATCTACATCGCAACTTTCCATTCCACGTTATGGTTCATGATGTAAACAGATCCAATAACTCAATCTTCAAGAATGAAGGTTTCCATAGATATGTTGTGTGATGAATTTTGATATTAAACACGATTTTCCACCATAATGACAATCCGGTTACTTCTTGAACCATGGACGTATTGCTATGGGGGTCGTTTCCTGGTTTGTATACCGGTGGATCACCTGCCTACTTTGAGTTGAAAGAACTCAAAGCCTACCTTTGCTCATTGAGTCCCCTCTACTGAACTTTTCTCTTAAAGAAAGTTGGCTGGAAGTTATTTGTTTCAAGTTAAGGTAATATTAACGATAGTTGAGTATGTTTGAGTTTGGTTAATGCAACGCCAATTCAAGGATTTTTGAATCCAGCAGATAATTATCAATAGCAGAGGCGTAGTCATATGACCGGTTTTTTAAAATCTGAAAAATTATGAAATAACAAGTATTTGATTAAAACAGGATATTGTAAACGTTCATACGATGATGTGGCTTCGAATGAAATACTAAAACATTTTAGCACAATGTTAGGTCATACACTCAAGCAGTAAAATTCAACAAACAGTTCTCCATTGGGAATGCGCAGAAACGAATAAAGAAGTAAGAACCGTACAATTTCAATACAGTAGAACCTCGGTTAACCGAAATAAAGGGGGGAGAGCCGTTCCGGATACCCGATTTTTCGGTTAAAATGTTATATGCTAAAAATACCCTATTAACATGGTGTGTAGGGAAAATGAATTAACAAACAATATCTATATAATACAGTGTTTTATTTCATATACAAAAAATGTTATAATGGGTTATAAAATTCTGTAAACTGAACAACTGAAGTTACTATAGCATTGTACATTACATTTTACAGAAATAAGTGATTTTTGTTTGCTTTTTCATCACGTAGGCACTGTTTATGGAGAAAGAGGCTCGGCCGGCGCGTGTTTACATATTATGTACTTATAATTTATTTACGGAACCGTTTCGGTTGACCCGGGTTTCAGTTAACCCGAGTTCGGTTAACCGAGGTTCTACTGTAAATATGTTCCCTCTAATTGGGGTTCGTAGATGTTAGTTCAAACGGTATCAATCTCTGTTCTTGAATAATCTTTAAAAAGTGTCGTCGCATCGTCAAAGTTAAAAATTTCTTTTGGCCTGGTTGTTTATCGAGCTTATACTTCAAATCGGAGGGGTTAAATCCCAATGCAAGTGACACAGCATTGGCAACAGAAAACACACCACACGCGTCGCTGTCTGGTTGTTGCTGACATTTTTCGAAAACTATGTCGCTCTCTCTGAGATTTGGATATCTTCTTTTGATAAGTACCTTCTCCTCATCTGGCAAATACTTTGATAACGAATCATATATTCTTAATTTTTCCCCATCATAGTACATGCAATGAAAATGATTTATGGTGGCAAGCCCCCCCAAGATTAGAATTTCACGATTAGTTGTAGTGGGTTCTACTAGCTCTGGACATTGTAACATAACACATTCAAGGGTATCAAAAGTTGTTGTATTTTTTATAATTTTCAATATTTCGTCGATTGCTCTATCATTAATCCAAGAATCATTCGGTAAAATATTCTCTTCGATTTCTTTCATTATTGATTCCCTTGACAATCGATATTGTTCAGCACGATCTAAAATTATTTGTGAATCATGAATTGAAATTACTTCTTCTGCCAAAGATTCTTCAATTCTTCTATCACTCTCGGAATTATTGGGAAAATTTAATTTATCTCTCACGTTTGAGGTTTCTATGATACCATCATATTTATTCCCAGGGATATCTAACGATGTTATACTCTTGCTGCTTGCTGCCTCACATTGTTGCCTAATGAAATCCTCTTGCATGCTATTCAAGTTATAGTCAAGATTTGTTTGGGGATGATCAATTATTCCTAAGCTTGTTATGCATATAATTGGTTTGTGATAAGAGAAATAACTCTCATAATAACAAGCTAATATATTTGAGTTATTACTAAAACATAGGTCGATTTGAGTGAGCAAGTTGGTTGATGGTTGATTAGGCAACAAATTTCGTAAACCCTCCGATTTGAAGAATTCATTGAGTTTGAGTTTATTTCCTTCATTCAGGAAGTCATTATTAAAATCTCCTAGGATTAAAATTGTGTCTCCAGTGGTTTTTACAATTGATGAAAGGGCTTCTTGTAATTTAGGTATCAAAATCAACATTGGGGTTGATGGTGGTTTGTAAACTCCACAAATAAAAGTGTTCCGTACTTTAATAAAAGCTATATTACATGCAAGCCCTTTATTTTCTTCGTTAAAATCATATAGTAATTCGACTTGACCAGCTAGTTCATTTTTGGTGTATATTATCAAGCCATATGCATGTGATTGGGATCGGTTAACGTCAGATCGATAAACAACAGTATAACCAGGGAGGTCCATGGTTTCATGGATGTGGAGCCATGTTTCTACTAATATAATTACTTTAGCCGCATTAAAGCAATTGTCATGTTTAATGTCTAAAAAATGTTTTCTAAGTGAATTTACGTTGTGGAAGATGATTGAAAACATTCCAGGATAATCTTGCAAGAAGTTTAATTTAAAATTTACCGGTTTTTCATTGAGTCTTTTTTCAATTTCTGTAACGACTACGTTATTTTTATCGAGTGGTCCGGGATTTTTGAAAGTTCCTAGAATAGTTAATCCGATCAAGCTAGTTGAACGGCTGAAGGCTACGTACATTTCGGTTCTGCGCATTCCTTTCCTCAACGTGACAACTACAGAATCGTAGGTGCCCCCTTGGCTTTTGTAAATGGTTATGGCTTCCGCTGGAACAACGGGGAATTGCCTTCTCATAACCATGATCGGAGAATTTTGCCGCGGTCGAATGTTTCGAGAAACCAATTCTAAAGGGGTAAACACGTGATCTATGCCTAACCGCTTAGCTGCACTTCTTGAACCTCTCCGTGTTTCGCGACCTACTTTTTCATCATCAAAAAGCAACCATAAACGGACGACTTGGTTGTTCTCTGAAGTTTCCACGAATTTTAAGATTCCAACAGCTCCATTTACAAGGCCATCTGAGGTTTTCACATTTATAGTGACCATGTACCTGATACCAACACATAGTTTTATATGGGATGGAAGCCCATAAGTGTTGGACGTTTTCATGGATTTTTTCATATAATCGAGGGTTGATGTTCGTTGAGCGTCTGAAACTTTTCCAATGACACGATCGATAGCATCAAACCCTCTTATCTCACCTTTTTTCTTGCAACTAAAAACTGATTTATTATAAGTATCAACTTCTTCATTCGTTCTGAAGAGTCTGAGTGACTTGGAATTGGGAATGGCATTTTTTGCAACACGCCTTTCAAACATTTGAACTTCAGCCGACGTTAAACAACCCATGGCCAAATTATTGAGAGCGGTAGCGAAAGGAGCATCACCTTTTTGCCTCATAATTTCCGTTAGCTTGTAAAAGCTGAACATCTCCCAAAGAGGATTCCCCATAAGGTGACTGTAAGGATTAGCAGTGTTATTAGAGAAAATGTATCCATCACCTACAGGGGCCAGTTGATTAAAATCACCAAATAAAATTACGGATATTCCAGCAAATGGAACGCTGGTTCTAAAAATTTGTTTCAAACGAGCATCAACTCTTGCAAACATTTTTGAGCCAATCATGCTCACCTCATCCATTATAATTAACTTGACGTCCTTCAGTTTACTAAATAAAGTATTTGATACGCTGGAACTCAATGGAGGCATGTCATAGCTTGCTTGATTCAATGGTAAAGCAAAGATTGAGTGCAGTGTAACTCCTCTTATGTTGAATGCTGCTTTTCCAGTGGGTGCGCACAATAAAACTCGGAGAGCCTCCAACTCCACACCTGCTGTTGAGTTGAAAAATCGGACTATAGATTGTTCAAGGGCCTCAATCAGTCTTGATTTCCCAACTTCCGCACTGCCCAATACGCATTCGTAAATAGGACCGGCCTGTGTTTTCAAAGTATGCAAGACATGGTAGTGATACCGCTGTTGTTTGTCATTCAAAGATCTGACCACCTCAAGGTAACGTTCTTCAGGGAGCATATGAGGAACAGGAACGTATTCGTCTTCACTTTTCTCGTTTCCCAATCCACATCCCACGTCGTAGAATATGTCTCCCTTGTCAGTTCTATCTCTTATCACTTCGTATCGGTGTTCAAGGTCTGCAGAGATATCGACAACCTCTTCGACTTCTTGGTTCAACATTTCATTTTCATTATGTTCTTTGATGGCTTCATCGATGAAATCATCAGTTCCTTGTTCATTTAAGGAGTTAAAAATGTATAGATTCCGATTTTTTAAAATCACTTCCTTATTCTTGCTGAATTTGTCCTTGACGTCGACAGAAATCAGTTCACTTTCTTCGTTAACCCATGGCAAGAACAGCATCAACTGTTCGCGGTAAAAATCGTTTTCATGTGTTTCTATATTAAAACGAACAAATCGGATGATTTTGGACTTTTTTCTCTTAGAAATAAAACCATCTCTATTCTTCAACTTGAAAACATTTGAGGACTCCACGTTGTTATCATCGTGATCTGAATCTATGTCTGAACGGTCGTTTGTTCGTTTTGAGGAACTTATATTTTTTGTGTAATTGTACCATGCAACAAAATCTGCGAGACTTAAATCTTTCAAAGCATCAGGACGATTTATATAGTGATCAATGTTGGATTTGGCAAATACATCCGTTGAATCACTAGGAAGCTTCTGGAGTTCTGATTTGGATAAAAGAACGCAAACCCTCCTTTCCGGAGGACCCGTATTAATGAATTCTACAGTTCTTGTGCACTGTGAAAGTGGTAACGGTAGAATATAGTAGACCGCTTCTTGAGACGAAAATTCGCTTGAATCTAAAAATTTGTTCGCCATAAATTTCAATTTTTCTCTAATTGAAAGATCTCCTCTTGCAACCTCCTCATTTGCTTCGCGAAGGACTTTTGAGATCCCACGTTTTGTTTTGTTTATATAATTGAGTACGTAAACAGCAACAGAGTACGTGTCAGTGATGAATTGTATATCCATGTTCGCTCGATGAAGGTTAAGAATATCAAGATTATACGCATTCATTTTGACGTCGCAAGGGAGTCGTTTGAGAAAAACAGTCGGACGCTTAAGTGAATTTCGTATTGCTGCAATGTAGTCCTCTTGGGAAATATCCAAATGTTTGAGAAAACTATCAAAATTGTTATCTTCGATTGGCAATTTTTTACTAAGATCTTTATAAATGCCATCCAAATATTCTTTAATTTCACTGATGGTTTGATTCATTTTTTTCTTTTGCTCGCAACTTACTTCCTCTTTGCCGAATGGCGTTAAAATTTTAGTTTCAGGCATGGGGTAAAATGGTATTCCGAAGCGGCAAAAACTTTTTTTTGTTTTTGGATTTTTTTTCTTGCAAGTGAATGTATGTTTATGGATCTGGAAAGCTGACATTTCATCGCTTAATTGGTCCGATGAACATGAGATGAACTTGTCGATGAATTTCTCGCACGTTTTAACGCTATTTTCATTGTCCTTTTCAAGAGTGGGAGCATTTCGAAGCCAAAGAAGTGAATGAATGTGTGGGGAGCCTCTTTGTTGGAACTCAACTCGGTAGTAATAGTCTACTACTTCATGCTCATAAAATATCCCGTGTTTCTTTGTGGTAAACAGCTTTATCATTTCCTTAATTCTAAAATTGAAGTATCGGGCACATGTTACAGGGTCAGAACTTATCAAACGAACTTTTTCCCTATAGTTCAGTGCTACTGACGCTTCCTCGGTAATGTCCTCATTATCGACAATTTTTTTTAAAAGCACTAGGAGCTCAGGCCACTGGGTCTCAGCAGGAGAAAGGGTAACAAATAATGTTGGGGATCCCAATTGACGGATCATGGAAAAAATTTCTGACTGTTTTTGCCCCCAAAACGCTGGTGAACCTCTATCCGGAAGGAAAAGTCGGTACCCACTATCATGGATGTGGAATGACTTGATAAGTTCCTCTGAGAGACAAAAACCCGCAGTTGGACTTTGTTGTTTTCCTTTCAGTTTTTTCAGGCAAAGCAGTATACTGGAACTGATTTTCATACCCCTCAATTTCGTAGCACAATAAAATAACTTGCTTGGTTCCGAGGCACATCTTCTATCGTATCGCAATAATTCTGAATTGATGAATTTTTGATAACTTATATGATCTGGCTTTGGTCGCAAGTGACCCCCGTAAATTCGAATAAAACTCAATGCTTCCGCATGAATATCTAAAAACAATGGCAAGGGACTGAATCCTTCCCCTGGGGTAAAAACCAATGCGTCTGGATTATGATTTGACATCAACAGTGTAGATTCAATAGGCACGTTGACTGGCTCAGGATCGTCTTCTTCGAAGTCAGAGTCGTGGACTAGATCGCTTGTGTCACTGTTCTCACAGCGGAATCCACTCTCAGTTTCCTCAAATTTGTCCCAATTAAATAATATCGGTATCCTCTGAGGATCTATGGAGACATCAGCCTCTTTGAACGCTGGACAATTGTTCAAATCTTTCAAGGCTTCTGCTATTGCGTGAGGTCTAATCGTTTCCTTTTGTACGACTGATTTGAACGACTTCTTTTTCTTGAGAGCAATGGGAATCACAGCAGTTTCATTGAACGTACGCGGAAGAATTTTAATGTTATCCATAACATCACAAGGTACATTCACCACTCGTCCCTGAATTGAAAACTGCTGATCTATATGAGACAAACGTATTTGCATAAAAGGAATTCTGGGACTTACGAAACGTTCTTCAAGCGAAGTCAAGCTACTCACTGAATTCGGTACCACGAGGAAACGTAAATTATCATAAGCTGCTAATGATAATGGTGGAACTCTCATTTTTTTAAGGTAACCATTGCAGGTGCCACACACTCCATCAACTCCAAAACCATCAGTCACATCAGGTTTACAGAGATTATTAATAAAATTTGTTGAATGGGATTCAATTGGCTTACTATTACTTTTGAAAAACTTGATTGAATGTTTAAAAAACAACCGTCCACAACATGAGCACGTGTAATTAGGGCCGGTCTTAACAATACTCTCATAGTTTGTTAGTAGTTTTGAACGTAAACTACTGATTCTTTTGGTATTGCATTGTCTAACTCTTTTTAAAACATTGCGTCTTCGTTCCTTTCTAATTAAAATTTGTTTCTTTGAAGAGCTTAGGCGTGAATTAGTTCTAATACGATGATCAACAATAGTTTGTGTACGTTTTTTATAACGTCTCCTTTGCGCTTGTGAATTCATCTTGGCGTGTTTAATGCGTTTTTTGGGATTGGTTAATCGTCTTTTTTGAACCGTTTTATTAATTTCTCTATGTTTTTCAAGTTGCTCGGGGTCGGCCAACCGTTTTTTTTGAAGCGTTTTAATAATTTCTCTATGTTTTTCAAGTTGCTCAGGGTCGGCCAACCTTTTTTTCTGAACCATTTTATTAATTTCTCTATGTTTTTCAAGTTGCTCAGGGTCGGCCAATCTTTTTTTTTTGAACCGTTTTAATAATTTCTCTATGTTTTTCAAGTTGCTCAGGGTCGGCCAATCTTTTTTTCTGAAACGTTTTATTAATTTCTCTATGTTTTTCAAGTTGCTCAGGGTCGGCCAACCTTTTTTTCTGAACCATTTTATTAATTTCTCTATGTTTTTCAAGTTGCTCGGGGTCGGCCAACCGTTTTTTTTTGAACCGTTTTAATAATTTCTCTATGTTTTTCAAGTTGCTCATGGTCTGCCAACCTTTTTTTCTGAACCGTTTTATTAATTTCTCTATGTTTTTCAAGTTGCTCAGGGTCGGCTAACCTTTTTTTCTGAACCATTTTATTAATTTCTCTATGTTTTTCAAGTTGCTCGGGGTCGGCTAATCGTTTTTTCTGAACCATTTTATTAATTTCTCTATGTTTTTCAAGTTGCTCGGGGTCGGCCAACCGTTTTTTTTTGAACCGTTTTAATAATTTCTCTATGTTTTCCAAGTTGCTCAGGGTCGGCCAACCTTTTTTTCTGAACCGTTTTATTCATTTCTCTATGTTTATCAAGTTGCTCAGGGTCGGCCAACCTTTTTTTCTGAACCGTTTTATTAATTTCTCTATGTTTATCAAGTTGCTCAGGGTCGGCCAACCTTTTTTTTTGAACCGTTCTATTAATTTCTTTATGTTTTTCAAGTTGCTCAGGGTCGGCTAATCGTTTTTTCTGAACCGTTCTATTAATTTCTCTATGTTTTTCAAGTTTTTCAGGGTTCGCCAATCTTTTTTTTTGGGATAAGCTGTTGATTAGCCTGATATCAATACGTACCTCTTCATTCCGTCTCCGAATATTTTGGGATCTTGCATTGAGCTGTCGTATTTTATTTAGTTCTGACTCACTTTTGTCAGACCAATCTTTTCTGGCACGGTCATGTGCCTTAACCATGGCAGCGCTCTTTTTTCTTAGACGAGGCATAATCTGCAATATTGATATTTATCTATGTATAGGAAGGCACCTCAATTGAAGTATTATAAGTTTTACTCGATAAGAGAAATTTTACTTGATTAGGTATCAGATAGGTTGTTAGGTCCCCTTAATTAGTTCTGGAACATGATTTCTACTAAATATATATTGAATCGTTTAGAGGTTTACCCCCAGTTACAGTAGAAGTGTGCAACCCCCCCCCCCCCCCCCCCCCCCCCTGAGATAATACACTATGGGATAATTAATTCACATTAGAATATGCTTACCAGCAGTTGTCTTCCGATATTCTTTATCCAAATTTGAGAGAGCCGTTGAAAAAGAAATCTACTGTATGAAAAAAAAAAAGAAAAAAGAGAGATAGATCGTGAGAAATAGAAAATAGTCAATCAGAATTCGGAAATAGAACTTGAAAGCAGGACTAGTGAAAAAGAAATTTTCAACACTACTTGAACTCTTCAGACACAATAATGAATTTTTTGAACCTAAATTGAACGAAAATGTGCAATTTAAACTAATAAAAGACGAGGATCGAATAGGAATACAGAAAGCAGCAGTTTGAAGTCGGAACTTTACGAATACACGAGAAAATCGCAACTCAACGTGAACTAAATCAATTTCGTAAAACCTGAAACTGAATACCTACGATTGTAAATAAATTAAACAAGAATTAGGTATAAAATAATAGTACAAAACTATAAATTTAGAAATAATAGTTATAATACAAATCAAGGAAAAAAGTGAAATTGGAAACGATTAACACGTAGTTGCCAAATCGGGAGAAAGTAAAGTTTCACTCCAGCGAAAACTCAAACGATTTCCCTCAACTTGATTAACGAAGAACTGATAGCAAAAAACTAGAACTTTTCAATATCTGAACACTATCACTATCAACAAGGAGAACACGATAAGTTTATAAGCGAGTGAGCTCCGTCAAACTGATCAAAAACGAAATTGAATTGTTTAAACGTAAAACGAACGAAAACTATTAGGTATAATACGATAAACAGATAGAAATGTAGAGAACGAATACACGAGAAAATCGCAACTCAACGTAAACTAAATCAATTTCGTAAAACCTGAAACTGAATACCTACGATTGTAAATAAATTAAACAAGAATTAGGTATAAAATAATAGTACAAAACTATAAATTTAGAAATAATAGTTATAATACAAATCAAGGAAAAAAGTGAAATTGGAAACGATTAACACGTAGTTGCCAAATCGGGAGAAAGTAAAGTTTCACTCCAGCGAAAACTCAAACGATTTCCCTCAACTTGATTAACGAAGAACTGAATGCAAAAAACTAGAACTTTTCAATATCTGAACACTATCACTATCAACAAGGAGAACACGATAAGTTTATAAGCGAGTGAGCTCCGTCAAACTGATCAAAAACGAAATTGAATTGTTTAAACGTAAAACGAACGAAAACTATTAGGTATAATACGATAAACAGATAGAAATGTAGAAAGCCGAAGTTTGGTGCCCAAAAGTAAACCAGGAATTCGCAACTCAGTGTGAACTGAAACAACTTCGCAGAAACTGAAACTGAATAAGAATGAAAATAGATTGAACGAAAAACTATAAACTAATAATAAACACTATAACTTTACGAATAATAGTTGTAATACAAATCAAGGAAAAAGTGAATTCGGGGAAGCTTAACGTGTGAAGTAGCAAAATCGGGAAAAAAGTTATGTTTCCACTCCAGCGAAAACTCAAACAACTTCTCTTAACTTGATTAACGAAGAACTAATCACAAAAACACGAACTTTTCTATATCTGACACACAATAAAGAAGGTGAAAACAATAACTTTATAGGCGAGTGAACCACCGTCGAATTCTCAAGGACGTGTGATTAGGGAGTCGATGCGGGGCAAGAATAACGCTTGTCTTGCATAGCGAAGGTATTGAAACGATGGGTGGATAGATTGCTAGGTACCTACTAGAGAGAGAGATATCACCCGGTTGGTGAATCCGTTACCGAATACCAATATGATGTACTGATGGTACTTCCGATAGTTTTCCTCGCACACGATTTATTTCTCAATTAAATTGGATAAGTAAGAGTGATATTACAACATATTAAAAATACAAACTTCAGTTCTAGCCTCTAATCGCGTTGGTACCCTTCCTATCGCCTTTCATACTTGAGATTTTGTAGTACCTACTAGGTAGTTTGTTAATCCATGTTGACATAAGTATTGTATTCATGATATTTTTCATTTCGAACGCCACCTAATTGAATTGTGGGTTACCAATAATTTTACATCACAATACCAATACCCCTGAAGAATGTGATTTTTGTAATAAGTAGGTACCTACTAACAAAGCTTTTTACGGTATATTATTCCCTATTGGAATAATACACCTTTGTAATCGTATAGAAAAAAATTTGATTTGCCCCTAGGGTCTAGTTGGTCCTAACATCTCGGCAGCCAAATCCCCCCACCTCCTGGGGGGGGGGGGGGGGGGTAAAAATAGGTAAGAAAATAATGGTTTTTTGGAGCTGGTCGAGTGGGATGTCGTTGACCATTGATTATGAACGCTGATTCGATTTAAATGGGTCTCATATAAGTCGGTGAGCTCCTAGGGGGTGGGGGTGGAGCTAAAAATAGGTATGAAAATAATATTTTTTCGGAACTGGTCGAGTATGGTGTCGTTTTCCATGTAATTCCGTACTCTGATTCGATTTAAATGGGTGCCATATCAGCACAAGTGAGAAAATCCATTGTTACAGCTTTAAATGTAGGGATTGTTTGTGTGTGTGTGTGAAATAATTGTATAGTTCTATATCTACTTCAACTTCAATCTACTTCTACTTCTATCTACCTATCTATCTATCTACTGCTATCTACTACTTCTATAAAGGAAGGTTTCTGTCTGTCTGTGTGGCATGCCCTATATGCGTCTAAACGGCTGAACGGATTTTCACGATTCCTTTTCCCAAATAATCAGTACACTTGAGTGCACATTTTAGGCTAAATCAAAATTCCGTGCGCATGGGCGAAGGGCAAGTTTTTTTTTTTTTTTTTTTGATCGATGACCCCCAATTTATATTCTGGAATCGGATTCTGCGTTCAATTTTGCGTCCAGAACACCCGCCACTTTTGATCTGCTCATGCGCAAACGTGCGCTACGTTGAATTTGGCCAAGCAGAGCGAGGCTTAGGAATTTACGTTACTGACGGCCGAGCGGAGCGAGGCCTTGGGTCTGCGTGATAGTACGTACATAAATAGAACTTCTTCATAATTTCATGGCTGATATTTTCTAAGCCACAGTCAGTATTAAAGCTACATCAAGTCCTAAAACAGTTGAGCGTAAAACATTAAAAAGAGCGACCGAGAGAATCGGAGGACGGAATATTTCACAAAGTAAACTCATCAGTTGTGATTACTTTTTTTTTTAACAAGCACCTACTACCTACGTTTTAAACAGCATGGTTCTAGGATTGGTTATACAGGGATACTTCCATAAGAGTAGTTCAATCTGAATTTGGACAATGTTTCATGCAAATATTACCAATTTTTACAACTAGCGAACGGCATTATTTCGATTTTTGACTGATTTTTCAACTTTGAAATTTTTGAAAACTTGATACATATTCTTATAGGAAATTTTACGCTGATTCCGAATATACCACATGTTAGTATGCTGAACAAATTATTTCGCACAACAAATCGCAAAAAACAGGCTATTTTGAAATTTTTGACTACATTCTTGAAAATTTCAACCCGAAGATGTAATCCGATCATGCTGGCCAACGAACTTGAACTTTCGTTTTGTGTCCTTAACATTTTAAAATTTGTTTGAAGTTTCTAGCACAATTCTACGGACAGTTATCGTCTGGAATGACACATACATACATACATACATATATACATACATACATATATACATACATATATACATATATACATACATAAAAAAATGCGTTAAACTTCAGAATATGATTCAGAATAGCCTGAAACGGATTTCTGCATAAAAAATTTTCAAAAATTCACATTCTACAAATTTTGAGGCGAGAGCAATAGCTTAATTTTCTTCAAAAATTCGCTAAAACTACTACAATTTATACAGTAACTAGAGGCCTGTTAGGCTTGGAAGGAAAGCCCTAATGTAGTCCGTATAACAGTAGTCCGTAACTAACAGGAACCCAGCACATTATAGTAACGATATAATTCCTACCTATTTGAGGGGCGTTATGTGACCTGGTGCAAAGCTAAGGCGATGCTAATAAATGATTAAAAAAGAGGAAATAACGATCAAAATGTAAGTAATGTAATAAAATAAATACCACCAGTTGAGGTGGTCCTCGCCACTCAGCTGATCAGAAAAGACCCCATCACTTCACTCGTCTCTTAATGTCCCAGCGAGTCTCCCTAAGAAATTTCAACTTCCTACAGTGAACAGGAAAGAATTTAGAACACTCAGCTGATCAGAAAAGATTCCATCACTACGTTTCTTACTTACCGACACTTTTTCAACAAACTTGGGGTCGTACTGATTCGGAATTATATATAAAGACCGTTTGGAATTATATATTTCATTTATAAAGTCTCAGAAATGACTCTCCTAGATGTAAGTAACTACACTACGTTTCTTACTGACCATGAAGTGATGGCAACTGTTGTTACTGCCACAGCCTAATAAACAACTCTCGTTGATAAGGACCGCCTAGAACACGATCAAGGCGGGTATAGAGACGAACGGCGACACTTTTGCAACAAACTTGGGGTCGTGCTCATTCGAATGAGCCGTCTAACAGTGAAATCGGAGCGCGAAGTTCTTCACAATTTCAAAGACCGTTCGGAATTATATATAAAGAAGATAAGTTCGATGTAGGCAGCACAATAATTTATATACATTTTCAACTATGTTCACTAAGGGCCGGTTTATCAATTATCTACATTAACTGCAGGATAGCTATACCGAGTATAGCGCTATACTCCAGATAAAGGATGTGAGTCGTTTATCAATGCCGAATTACCTGGTGGATAAAATTATCCCTCAGATAAATTCTGTCTGGCAGATAGCGCCGTTAGCATCCTCATTGGTGTCCGTAGGCGACAAAATAAGGGTGATTTACACATGGAGCTACCACAGGGTACAGTAAGAGCTACATTTTCTTCACGAATCGACTATTAAAAAAACCGTGTCTGACGTTATTTCCACGGTGCCCATCATTCCATCAAGCTCAGCAAATTATTATGAATGAATTATTGTGATCAGTAAGCTGTGGGCTTACTTTCATCTGCGATTTATGTTAAAATGTAAAGAACGGTATCTTTGTCCAACCGAAACTTCAATAAAAGCTCGGCCCTTCGGGCCTCGAAAGGGGCTCCGCCCCCCTGGACCCCCCCCCCCCCCCCGGATGTTATTACTTTGAGCCTGACTGCTAAAATGTAAAAAAAGCCACAGTTCCTTTGAGCCTGCCGGCTAAAATTAAAAAACATGAATATGCTTTAGCCGTACACGACTCACTCCTCGTCGATTCTCTGAACCCGACCCCCCATCGGCCTCTGAACTCTGTTTATCATTCTGCCATCAATCCTAAAACATGGAATCATGTTTTAGCTCCTCGCTCTCACTTTATTATAGAAATGATCACGACCATTGAGCTCTTGTGAGATGATGATCTCCTAATAGAAACTCGCGAGTAAACATTCACTTTATTATAGAAATGATCACGACGATTGAGCTCTTGTGAGATAATGATCTCCTAACAGAAACTCGCGAGTAAACATTCACTTTATTATAGAAAGAGGCTAAAGAGGCTACATACGAAATTACAGCTTCCTATAGTGTAAAGTATAGAAATTACCTATTAAAATAATTTAACCACCGCTTCACAAATCTAACCGTTCTCGCAATATTCGGATCACCTGCTATGAATCACATAATCGAAACACCAGCTCAATGAAATCATCAGAAATTAACAAGCGGTTGCAATCATGTTCACAATATCAATAATTGAGAATGATCACCTGTGTGTAAACAATTATTCATATAACCATGCTCATAACTCAGCTTGTTGGCCACGCACTTCGCAGTAGTTAATATAGTATGGTTGGATACATCGAGAGCTTTCTAACGAATGGTCAACGAATTTTGTGGGATGAAAAACGACGAAGTATCATATCCCTAGCAACGACTCGGTTGTAAGCGGAAATCATCACAATTATTGGCGCTGCTTTCGTTGCACTCTCGTGGGACATTTTTCGGTAGTTAGGTCACGGCTAAAGCATATTCATGCTAAAACATGGAATCATGTTTTAGCTCCTCGCAATCATGTTCACAATATCAATAATTGAGAATGATCACCTGTGTGTAAACAATTATTCATATAACCATGCTCATAACTCAGTTTGTTGGACACGCACTTCGCCGTAGTTAACATAATATTGTTGGATAAATCGAGAGCTTTCGAACGAATGGCCAACGAATTTTGTGGGATGAAAAACGACGAAGTACCATTTCCCTAGCAACGACTCGGTTGTAGGCGGAAATCACTGTAATTAATTTCGTGCGCGGAAAAAAATTGACTCGCAAAATTCGCTAGGACCCCAGGGCTAAAACATGATACATGTTAAAACCGGGTCTGACGTTATTTCCACAGTGGTGTCCATCATGCTATCAAGCTCAGCAAATTTTTTATTAATGAATTATTGTGATCAGTAAGTTGTGGGCTTAATTTAAATTGCGATTTATTTTAGAATGTAAAGAACGGTATCTTTGTCCAACCGAAACTTCAATAAAAACTCGGCCCTTCGGGCCTCGAAAGGGGCTCCGCCCCTTGACCCCGCCAGGGGGGCTTCGCCCCCCTCCCCCCCCCCCGGATGTTATTATTTTGAGCCTGACTGCTAAAATGTAAAAAACATGGAATCATGTTTTAGCTCCTCGCAATCATGTTCACAATATCAATAATTGAGAATGATCACCTGTGTGTAAACAATTATTCATATAACCATGCTCATAACTCAGCTTGTTGGCCACGCACTTCGCAGTAGTTAATATAGTATGGTTGGATAAATCGAGAGCTTTCGAACGAATGGTCAACGAATTTTGTGGGATGAAAAACGACGAAGTATCATATCCCTAGCAACGACTCGGTTGTAAGCGGAAATCATCACAATTATTGGCGCTACTTTCATCTCACTTTATAGTCTCACTTTTCGGCGGGGGATCCATCGCTAAAACATGATTCCATGTTAATACGTACTCGTCCCATATTAGTAGGTGATCTACACGGGGTCTTGCTAGGTATATAAATATAGTCTTTCTTTCCATTCAACAAATTATGTTACCTACGATAAGATCTTCGCCATTGCTGCTATTTGAAGACAAACCCCCAAATATATCCATTGGAAGATACAAAAATAAAGACTATCAAACTTTAGATACCTACAAATAAGATTTTTTGTAAATTCATAAACTTGTTCGAGGTTAGAAAGGCTAGATATCTCATTAACCTCTAGTTATAATTGTTATCCAGCCTTCCAGGGACCAGATAAATTAAAACGCCAGATAAGATTTAACTAGGGATGGCTAAACACCCCCTATTGTGTTATCTTGAGGATAACGCTATCCTTCAGATAAATCCCTCTTATTTATTGGATAAATATGATTGATAAACTGGCCCTAAATATATTTTCTGACAATTAGGTCAACTTTTTTCAAATTTTATGTGATGTTTTTTAAGTACATCTTTGTGTACCGATTATTTCAACTCTTCATTCTTCACTATTATGATAATAGAAGTGCATTACATACATTCAGAAGATTGAAGAATAACCGACAATATAATTATTGCTATCAATTATTTGGAAACCACTAAAGGCTCACAAATTTAACGATTTAAACGATATAGCCAAATCATGTTGGTCGAGCATACAGAGGTTGATTTGTATGCTCTTTTCTGAGTGTGTGTACCTAATTAAACGGTAAATAGCTGGAAATTATTAATTTTTGGTTCTACTGGTTCATTGAGACTCACAGTCGTGAATGGAGTGGGAATACTGCGATAAATAAAGTACAATAAACAATACCTACTAATTAGAGATGGTATTTCAAGAACTGTTATTTAATCCGATTTATGTAGGTTGCATACGAAGACAGAAAACGTTCGAATCAATAAACAGCCGATAACTTGGAATTTTTGCAACAAAAATCACGTTATCATGTCTGGATTCAAGTTTATTCACTTCGTCTAAAACTGAAAGAACGAATGCACAAGTAACAGCAGCGATCGGGAGTTCCTTCGTACCTGCGAAATAATATGACCAAAGTGCAAATGGTGTAAGGTTCTGAGCCATTGGTGCCTCTACATAACGGCACCAAAAAAATCCTTATTTTTCAAGATGCTAGACTGTGGGTTATCAAGTCGGTAGACGCAAAGTATGGAATGTTTTTCTCGTTTCAAAGTTTGTAACATTCTATTATAACACAATAATGTTTTTAAAAACTTGGTATAAACGATCGACGGAAGTATCCAAAAACTGGATCCAAAGGATTTTTTTCCTTGATTTATGTTTTATGGCCTAGTTAGGAAAGTTGAGTATTGTAAATCAGCACTGGATTCACCCTTGGGGTTGAAATTTATATTCCATGTTCAACAGTGTTGGCCATAATCTTATCGTCGAATACGAATACGATTGTAATCGCGATAATTATTCGTTGATTCTGAGTCAAATGCGATTATATTCGTATTCGTGTAATCGTATTTGTCTGTCGGCGATTACACGAATACAACACTTAAAAATGCGTCACGGTCATCAATTTCAATAGGGCGTCCCTCTTGTAATATGCGAAGCCTTGCCAATATTACCTAACTTCTGAGGGACATCCTGTTGAATTAGATTTGAATCAAATAGGCTGGGCTCCAATCGTTGAATTCGCTTTAAGGACGTCCCTCTGAAACTAGGTAATATTAGCAAAGCTTCGCATATTATAGGAGGGACGCCCTATTGAAATTGATGACCGTGCCGCATTTTTATGGGTTGTATTCGTGTAATCGTCGACAGAGGAATACGATTACACAAATACGAATATAATCGCAGTTGACTCAGAATCAGCGAATAATTATCGTGAGTACAATCGTATTCGTATTCGACGATAAGATTATGTCCAACACTGCGTGGTACGGACGTGAATAAAAATACGCCTCAACGGATTGCATTAATTTGACCACCGTAGGGCGGGAACTGGCGCAAAAGCCATTGGTGCCTCTACAAAACGGCACCGAAAAATTCCGTATTTTCCAAGGTGCTAGACTGTGGATTATTAAATCGATAGACTCACGGTAAGAAATGTTTGTCTGGTTTCAAAGTTTGTAACATTCTGTAGTAACACAATAATGTTTTTAAAAACGTGGTATAAACTGTATAAACGATCGACGGAAGCATCTAAAAACTGGATTCAAAGGATTTTTTCCTCGATTTATGTTTTATGGCCTAGTTAGGAAAGTTGATTAAGAAGGGTAAACCTGTACAATTACATTCGAACACCCATTAAAATTGACGTCATCATCCTGGAGCTGTTTTAACACAGAATGTGTTTTAGCAATGGACTAACTAGCCGAAAATGGAACGCGGGATGGGAACGAAATGTGTGACGGGAAGCGAGAGGTCGTGGGTTCGAATCCCGGCCAGGCCTGAAAATTTTTTTTTAACACAAAATGTGTTTTAGCCATGGACTAACTAGCCGAAAATGGAACGCGGGATGGGAACGAAATGTGTGACGGGAAGCGAGAGGTCGTGGGTTCGAATCCCGGCCAGGCCTGAAAAAAAAATTTTTTTTTCTCGTGAGACGAAGGTCGTGGGTTCAAATCCCGGCCAGGCCTGAAATTTTTTTTTTTTTTTTTTTTCCTTTTTTTTTCCGTGAGACGAAGGTTGTGGGTTTGAATCCCAGCCAGGCTTGATTTTTTAACAACGCAATTTTCGTAGTTTCATACTATAACTATATAAATTGATGTTATAAATGAATAGTAAACAATGACGCTTGTTTGGTTGTCACTTGGTTGCGCGACAACGCAAACACATTCTGTGTTTCAATAATTTCGTCCGAAGTATGTAAATAGAGGTAACCGGGGGTCCAGGGGGCTTGCCCCCTGGCGAGGCGCGGAGCGCCGAATTTTTTTTTTCTCGTGAGACGAAGGTCGTGGGTTCGAATCCCGGCCAGGCCTGAAATTTTTTTTTTTTTTTTTTTTTTCTCGTGAGACGAAGGTCGTGGGTTCGAATCCCGGCCGGGCCTGAAATTTTTTTTTTTTTTTTCCCCTTTTTTTTTTCCGTGAGACGAAGGTTGTGGGTTTGAATCCCAGCCAGGCTTGATTTTTTAACAACGCAATTTTCGTAGTTTCATACTATAACTATATAAATTGATGTTATAAATGAATAGTAAACAATGACGCTTGTTTGGTTGTCACTTGGTTGCGCGACAACGCAAACACATTCTGTGTTTCAATAATTTCGTCCGAAGTATGTAAATAGAGGTAACCGGGGGTCCAGGGGGCTCGCCCCCTGGCGAGGCGCGGAGCGCCGAGTTTTCGCTTTCGTTCTTTGTTAAGCTCGTATTAACACTTCCGCGTGTTGAAGCTTGAGGTTCGTATTTTTGTTCCAAGCCCCCACAAGCGAAACGCACACAAATTGGCCAAAAGAACCTTCACCATCGTATTGAGATTTTTATACGCCTGTTTGCTGGCGGGCACACCACCAGCGCGCTCCAAATTAATGATTTTTTCAGCTCCCGACAATGGTTTTTTTTTTTTGTTCATTTTTTACTAAATAAAAAGCAGGCATCATGTAATTTTACTGTGTGTGTGCGTTTCCAAGTGAAAGAGTTTCAGGATAGGCCGGTTTGGAGCTTAAAATAACCTTTATCTCAGTTACTTTTGTGCGTTTTTATGCGAAAAAACAGCTCCAGGATGATGACGTCAATTTTAATGAGCGTTCGAATGTAAGTGTACCTACAGGTTTACCATAGTTGAGTATTGTAAATCAGTACTGGATTCACCCATTTGACTGAAATCGGTATTCCATGGTCAACATGAAAAAATTGAAATTTCCAATATGTTTACATGGAAATCTGATGTGTGTGCTTAAATCCTAGATAATGTAGGATGACCGATGAAAAACAGATTCATTCAAGCACTCAAATCATAGTGGTATTGTACCAGTTTCCTGAAATTTGCCTTCTTACTGAGAATTACCCATTAGCAAACCACACAATAGGAGTCAAGCTTTTGAAACTAAAAGAAATCAGGTGGTCGGACTTTGCCGGAAGAGAAAGATATTAAGAGGTGATAGTAATTCAATTGAGTAAACTAAAGTAGCCGATAAATCAGGTCTGAGTCACAAACGTAGGACTAGGGCATTTCCATAATTCCACCCGCGCACGTATACTCTTAATTGATTGGTCATACAATTCCGAACGGATTATTTACTCACAACAGGCGATGATAAGTCATATAATTACCATTAGACCACCGAAACTACCCGCTAACTTTCTATGGAACGTCGGGAGGAGATTCATTGCCTCTGAGCTGGGTTGAGCAGTGCGGTTTATCACGCAAGGGTATATCACTGCTTATTGATTTCACCAGACTATTAGGTTAATGGACTAAGTTTGAGGCTGAACGGCGTTAGAAACTTAATTACTTCAGGGAGAAGCGAGCGTCGGTTCTGACTGGATCAACTCTTAGATATACGTTTTTACTCGTAAGTATCCTTAACTGAAATATAATTATTTCTGACTTACTGGATATAACCGTACTGGATTTACTGGTTATCAAGTGTTACTAAGAAGTATGTTGAACTTCTCGAAAAGCCCGTCCTTCATATTTATAACTAGAGGCCTGTTAGGGCTTGAAAAGCCCTAATCTAGTCCGTATAACAGTAGTACCCAACAGGAACTCAGCACATTATAGTAACGATATAAGTCCTACCTATTTGCGGCGTTATGTGACCTGGTGCAAAGCTAAGGCGATGTTATTAAATGATTAGAAGAGAGGAAATACCGATCACAATGTAAGTAATGTTATAAAATAAATATCACCCGTTGAGGTGATCCTCGCCACTATGAGACTAAACAAAAAGTTGAATCGGTCCACGAAGTTCTTCACAATTTCAAAGATCGTTCAGAAATAACTCTCCTAGATGTTAGTAACTACACAACGTTTCTTACTTACCATGGCAACTGTTATTACTGCCACAGCCTAATAAACAGAGAGTATCTCAATCAAATTTCAACTTCCTACAGTGAACAGGAAAGAATTTAGCACACTCAGCTGATCAGAAAATACAACATCAATTCACTCGTCTCTTAATGTCCCAGAGAGTCTCCCTATCGAATTTGAACTTCCTAAAGTGAACAGGAAAGAATTTGGCTCACTCAGCTGATCAGAAAAGACCCTATCACTACGTTTCTTACTTACCGACACTTTTGCAACAAACTTGGGGCCGTGGTGATGCGGAATTATATATAAAGACCGTTCGGAATTATATATAAAGTCCGCTAAGTTCTTCAGTTTAAATTTCTTCGTTCAGAAATAACTATCCTAGATGTTAGTAACTACACTACGTTTCTTACTTACCGTGAATTGATGGCAACTGTTGCTACCGCCGCCACAGCCTAATAAACAACTCTCGTTGATAAGGACCGCCTAGAACACGATCAAAGCGGGTATAGAGTCGAACGGTGACACTTTTGCAACAAACTTGGGGCCGTGCTGATTCAAATGAGCAGTCTAACACTAAAATCGGACCGCGAAGTTCTTCATAATTTGAAAGACCGTTCGGAATTATATATAAAGATAATATTAGGTAGCGTTTCAAAACCCATATTCCCTGACACATTCAAACTTGCTAAAGTGCTATCTAAAACAGAAATAACTCATATTTTGATGATCCCCTAATACAAAGCCTACGTGTATCGCTACACCAAGCCACAACATTGGGATCAACTATAACTTTTATGTGGGTGCGAGCCATGTGGATATTCATGGCAATGGGTGTACAGATGCCCTTGCAAGGAGAGTCATTGGTGATAACTCCATCGATATGTTGCCGATACGCGTTGCCGATCGAATCTCCTACTTGCAACATTAAGCCAATGCCATCTGGCATGAGCAATGGCTTGGTGAGGTCACTAGCCTGCGTGGTGCCCTTCAGGACCTGTGCCCGGTAGGCCCTTTCGTAACCCAACTTCCAAGGAGGGATCGAATAGTGGTCAACCAGGTTGCCACTGGCCATACCCATCTTACTTACAGACACCTGCTTAGTGCAGAAGCACGAGATGTTGTGTGTGGGACATGTGGGGGTGATCTGTCCATCTGCCACTATCTGGAGGACTGCCCAGCCATTGGTGGACTTCAAAGTCCAGCATCAGCCCCCTCAGTAGGTTGATGTTTCAGCCGGACCAGACAAGGTCCGATCCCTGTTGTTGTACCTGAGAGCCGCTGAGCTCTACTACAAACTGTGATATATTTATATACATCTAGTCGTAGTTTTATTTCACTTTGCTGATTGTATATAATAGCATTTATATAGTTATTACCCTATTTTACGTCTAGTCTTAGTTCTGTTATTTTATTTTTGGGTTTTTATTGTCCACTTTGGACGGTAAACAGTGGTCATCACCAGTGGAGTCCATGATGGCGCTCCTTTTTAGTCAAGGATGGCAACATGGCTCCCCTTAGAATTGTGCCACTTCCAGTGCTTTAGAGAAAGAGATTATCGACCCACAATATGTATGTTGTCAAATTATCAGGATTTTTTTTTTTTTTTTTTTTTTTTTTTTAGTCCTATTCATGTGCCAACCCTAGTCAGCCTCAACTGCAACCATTTCTTGTTTTTGGTATGTATAGAAGTGTTTCATGATGGTTGTTAACATGATTTTAATTGAGAAGGCTGGATGTTGTTGTTATATTGTTGTATCTTGTTATTTTTGAGTTATGACAATTTTGACTTCTAAATCCATGACCGTGTCCTATATTTTGACACCGTGAAAAGATCCTTGAGTAAGTTGCCTATCTATGGACTCAATTAAGTAGTACCTACCTAGTGGCTGTTGTTATTATTTTATTTTATTTTATGTTGGCCTGATACATGTATTTTCTTTGAGTTCATTCTGTGCTATTGTTATTGTTTTATTATTGTTTCTGAGCTGAGACTGAAAGTTTTTTATTCTGTGTTATAGGCCCTGAAGATGGTTTTATATAAACCGAAAGCTCGGCGATAAGGACTGTTATTCGTTTCTTGACCCTTATCCTGATAATTTTACAACATTCAGTGCTTTAGACACCTTGTTCAATGCCACTAATGACCCTTCTGGTTGAGATGCGGCTTAAACCTTTATTTAAAAATAAAATTAAAAAATGATCCTTTGTGTAATAATAATAATAAGTAAGTACCGACACCGAATACAAGACATTCATACTGCGGAAAAGAAACTGTAACACGATCAACTCATAAGTATGCAACTGACGCTCAAAAGGAAAATAACACTTCCCCAATAACTTGTAAGGTAGTATTTATGTATGAGACGTTTCAGTAAGAGCACACCACCACCAGCCGCGAGCACCCGTTCAAATTACGATATAGAATTCTCACGTTCGTGCAATAAAATATGGCAACGTGTTGAGTCGGTGTCCCATTATCGTCTGGGATTACAATGGAACAGTACACGAACATCCAATTTCGTCCTTCCCTTGCTTAATTCTCTCCCCACAATTCCGTCATTACACCTGTTTTCTATAACCGCGTTCGTGCTGATATTGCTGTCGGTTCACGTTAAATCTGTGATTATGAAATTACGAGTGGATCATTGAGGTGGCGCGCAGTGTGGCCGAGGTGGAAAAAACCCCTCTAAGCGAACATTTCTGAATCCTTCCGAAACTATTATTATTCTGAACTAAATCACTCGAGACGAAGTTGTTGAAACCCATTTCAAAACGGAAGTTAGGTAGTGAAAAAAATGTTGTCTATCTCCTCGAGAAATAAAGAGTTACATTAGAGAGTTTTTGGTGACCACTAACGTACCCTTAACGTCACCCTAACGTACCCAAGAGTACGTGACCTTGAGGGGACGTTAGCAACGTCGTACGTTAGAATGGCTCATTTAACGTCACCCGTTTGGGGACCTAAAGGCACACGACACCAGCCTAACCTTCCTGTAAATGTAACCCTACTGCTCACCTCAAAATTACTCGAATACTGCTGAAGTAAATATAATAGTTTTTCTTTTCAAATGCCTCATTACCAACTAATTATGTTGATGTACAGGATAGGTTTTTGAACACCCCTCAAACTTGGTTATTTTACGTTTCAAGTCACGTAGAAACCGAATGTGCCATCTGAAGTCCGCCTCCGCTGCCCAGCTTTACTAGCTTTCAACTCGATCGAAAAGTTCCGTTATTTTGCGCTCAGGCTCTATTAGGTCGATTAGAGCCTTGTTTCTATTATTATTTTACATATTTTAAATGAGAAAACTGAGTTTTAAGACACTACTTCTTTGCAGTATTGTTCTTAGTTTACCTGAACTCTCAGCTATTTTCTCGTGAACATTGCGTGAAGTGCTGCCTCCACTGATGATTTTGTCAGGTAAAATCCTGTTTTATTGTCATAGGGATAAATACTTTTTCATACTTGTTGATAATTTGCCCAACGGAAAACCCAAAAACATGAAGTTCGTAACGACTAATGACCTATAAGTGCAACTAAACCGCGGTGTTCCACACTTGAGGCTCACTATCCATCCCCTGTTTACGGATTGAAAACTAAAAATGAGAAATTAGCCCGTATTTGTATTAAAACCAACATGAAATTCGAATTCAGGATTGAAAATCGGCGTTTCATATCGAAATGAAGAAATTGATTAGTCAACCAGTAGACAACAAGACAGTTGGGGAAAATATCGCGTTACCCAACCACCGTTAACGTGACATCAAAATTAAGGCAACCGTTCTCCCGGTTCTATTTGGGTTAGCATCTTCGTTTGCTCCCTCAAGACTACGGTAACGGGTGACGTTAAGTTGAAGTCGCCAAAAACTCTCTATTGTTACATTGATTTCGACGGTTAGGTCAGCATTAGTAACAAAAAATAAATGAACACTCATTAGAAAGGTCACAGCTTATATAGTCACAGGTGAAGGATGATTTTATATATATATATATATATATATATATATATATATATATATATATATATATATATATATATATATATATATATATATATATATAGGTGACATCGTATGTTTTTTAAGGGGGAAGTGTGACAGTACCCGTCATTTCCGAGAGAGCGCGTCTACCTTTCGCTCAGCGTTGGGTTGAACGCCGCTTCTTCTCACGTTTTCGATCTGCTGCGATTGTAGATTGATTGAGAACTTTCCGTTTGATTGGAAGTATATTCCCTGAAAGCAGCACACTTATGCACTAGTAGGGGAAGGTGCTGTAGCATCTCTTCTCTGTTATTTATAGTAAGGATTTCAGCCTTGGACACCAAGTGCCAGGTACCCTTAATCTGCTACAATACTAAAATTAAATTAGATCTGAAATTCGGTGCTACTAAAGTGTTTTTCAAGTTCACTTTCGTAGTTCCATTTAGGAGTAATGTCACAGTTCCGACACCGCTGTCAGCCGAATTCAACGATTCACAATCTAAGCTCCTCACTTCAGAAAATTTGTTTCTATCTGAAACCATTATTTGTGAGAAGGGGCTCCCATATCCAAACACTATTGTTGCACCTTTTCGGTTGTTGACCCCTTTAGCGAAAATTCAGCATAATGAGAAGATTCACTTTTCTTTTCCAAGACCTTTCTGCAGTTAAACTATTTGTGCCCTTCTTTCTTGATATGGAAACATGTTATTCTCCTCATTTCGTATTGTTTGTCGTTCAATTTTGGTTTGATTTTCGGTTTGTATCTCTTCGGACGAGCAATTATAGCTTCAGACTCATGCCTTTTTCTATTTTTCCTGCTCTAAAATTCTTTTAGAATTTTAATTTTTAATGCTTCAGGGCTTAATAATGTAGTTTGCGTTTTGGTATGCTATATAATAAGATCGTCGTTAGTTCGCCCACGATCCTAATGTATATTTCATTCAATCTATCCATAGTCTCAAACAACTCTGCAAACTTATTTCTCATATCTTCTTCATCCTTCAATTTTTGTACGATCAGTTTTTTGAGTAGTATCGCTTATCGCGCAGTGGAAGTGTGGTGGGCACGTAACCTGTCAAAATATTACTCAAGCAAGACAATATTTCACACACAGAGTTTTCTCTGCACAAAATTATGAACAAAATATATTTTTATCAACACATCCTTAAGACGGAAGTTAGTGAAAAACGTTGTCTATTTCCACGAAAAATAAAGAGTTACAATGTTAAATCGATTTCGACGGTTAGGCCATCATCAGTAACAAACAATAACTGAAGACACATTAGAAAGGACACAGCTTATATAGTGACAGGTGAAGGGAGATTGAATCCCATTGGTCGAGAGAAAATAAAGGGGCAGGAGGTACAACCAATTAAGTGCAAACAAAGTGAAGGGGGATTATAGCTAATTAGATGAAGTGAAAGCGGGAAAAATAACTGAACATGGTTTCAACGTTATGAAGTGATAATTCCAAGCTTTACAGAAATGGACTTATCAGTGGTGAAATATATTGAGGTATATCCTCATTGAAACATTTACCAGACCTGTCACTTTTGATAATTTCGAATTAATCAAGTACATTCAACATACCTCCCTTTGGGCAAAAATGAAGAAATTCTACAAACTGTCTATCTGTCAAATCAAAATTGTAACTATGATCGGATTGGATGATTGGATTCCTTAACATTTCTTTAAACATGCTTAAGCGCATATTTAACGCAACAAGTGGGAGTCGGTAACCGTTGGAAAAAAAAATACTGGAAAATAATTTCAATTATCCCAAAAGAAAACAATGCTTCCGCTATCTTTAAGTAGACTTGGATGCAATAACAAGATCTGTCACTTTTGATAATTTCGAATTTTTCAAGTACATTCAACATACCTCCCTTTGGGCAAAAATGAAGAAATTCTACAAACTGTCTATCTGTCAAATCAAAATTGTAACCATGATTGGATTGGATGATTGGATTCCTTAACATTTCCTTAAACATGCTTAAGCGCATATTTAACGCAATAAGTGGGAGTCGGTAACCGTTGAAAAAAAATACTGGAAAATAATTTCCATTATCCCAAAAGAAAACAATGCTTCCGCTATCTTTAAGTAGACTTGGATGCAGAAACAAGGGAGGGAGCTAGGCATTGTAGCGAAGGAGCTTGTAAGTTTGTAGTCCCATTAAGGCAAGTTATTCCAATTACTGGATGGGTCTTCTCTTGTTAGATCGAATAATGTGACCGTTGTTTTAAGCTGAAACATCGTGTTTGTACGAGGTGGGGAATGAGACGACGTACACGTTTTCATTTCGTTAGGTCCCCGGGAAGGTGATTCATTTGTCTGAGGGCGTCTATTCAAGACCAATCCCACCTAAGGGACCTCTAGATGACTGAGTGGATGCAACGAAGCGTCTCCCTAGGATAGGTGACAATGCCAAACCGGATACCCATTGTCCTTGCCAGCTAGTCGTTAGCATGATGAATTGACGTGGTAAAATTGCGTTCCCCTCCTTATCTGATGCCTCGGGCGGGGTAATTGGAGAAGAGCAGATACGTAAATTTCTGACGATTGCGTTATAAAGGTAAATGGGAGGAAGAGGTAGCTTTCCCGTTGTCGCTCCTGGATAGAAGAACTTCCTGATCTCGCCCTAGTAAATTAGCCACCAGAGAGACCTCAGAAATCACCAGCCCGTTCGGTAATAACCTACATTATGCAGGGTCCCCCCCTCCGCTTCACTCGTCTGCAGCGTTCGCTCCAGATTTGATCATTATCTGGATCGTTTGAAGCACGGCGAACCGGCTAAAAGCCTGTGGGGTTTTTCTTCATTTTCCCCGAGTTTCTCTCCCGCGAAGGATGAATACGCTCAGTGAATCGTTCACCCAGTACCTTTTCAGTAACATCACGGATTCATCCTACCGAAAACGCGGTTCGCATGAATAGTAGGGCGTATCAAAGAGTGAGGTATACGTGTTCAACAGTGACAGCTAATAATTTCCGAACCCGCTGCCTCTTCTTTGAAACCTTGACACTGAAGTCGTTGATCCAGGGATTTTTAGAGCGGTATACCTTATAACACCATTATGGGGGTACCATACAACCCACACAAAATATTCAGATAAAAGAATGCCTTAAATATGGAATCATACGCTCAAAAGAACGCAAAATTTTATCATCCAGCTATCTTTGTATAACAGATTATATTTAGGCTACTTGATTTACTTAGGAACTATTGGGAGTGGCGTTTTCCAGGTTTTTTTTTCTTTTACTAACGTCAATGTTAACGTAATGTAGTGTTCTCTAATTCATACCCAAGGACAGGGCCCATCGCCAAACCCTATCAAATCTTCGGCATAGGTCCATTTCATTCGCAATCCTCTGATGCATGTGGATGCTGATCTTTCTATTGCGAATCCACTTCACACCATCAGCCATCTTCCTGTTTGTCCTTGTGGTCTGAACCATTTTTCAGCCAAATTTTATGATGGAAAGGGTTGATGGAGAAGATGATAACGATAAGTCGTGATATTTTTGGGATAAACTGCGAAATTTTTTATATATTTGTTCGACCCAGATTTTAGTCCAGTTGTGCAAACTTGGATTTTTCAAATTTACTTGGGGAGTTGAGAGGGGGTTCTGAGAAATTATGATAAGTATCTTAGTTTTTTCTCTTTTAGCGAATACTCGTAGAAAATGAAGCTATTGTAATGGCTCAAAAAATTTTAATTCTAAATTTTTGAAAAAGTTCTTTATTAAAATCAATTTTGAGGCAATCTGAAACAATTCGTGATGTTTGCGCTTTTTCATATGTCATTCCAGACGATAACTCTCCTCACGATTGAGAATAAAAAACCCGTTCTTGCGCCGAAAAATGAAACTTTCCGAATGAGTGGATGAGTTCGTTGGCCAACACGTTTGAGCACATTATAATTGGTCCAATTTTATAAACGTGCTGAAAAAATAAAATGAAATTAAATAAATAAAAAAAATCATTCTTAGAAATTTACTTAAATTTTATTAATATTTGCTGAAAAATCTATGGAAACTGCAAAAAAATCTACAAATCCAAAATCTTTTTTGCCATAACATTTGTTTTCAACAGTTTCTTTGTACCCAAAATGTTCAAATTTTGATACAATTTAACATGTATATGTAATGCTAGCCGGTTACCCGTGCGTTGCACGGACCCACCTACGGATTAGTCGGTTCATAGACTGCTGAAATAACCATATCCAGACTGTGTTCGTAAGTACGGAGGCTACATGCCAAATTAAGCATACAAGTAGCAAAATCAGGCTCGAACTGGTCAGGAAAGATCCCATAATTTCAATCGTCTCTTATTGTCCCAAAGCGTCACCCTATTTCAATTTCCTCGGGTAAACAGTAGAGAATTTTGATCACTCAGCTGATCAGAAAAGAAACAATAATTTCAATCATTCCTCTATGACCAAGAGAGCCTCACTGTCAAATTTCAACTTCCTAGGGTGAACAGGAGACAATCTTACCCATGCTTCACTTGCAACACCCGTATAACAACCCGTCAAGACTTCTCCACTTGTCACAAATTTTCGCAGCTAACTGCCTATAAGGAACCATAGTAACAAAAGTTCAGGAACTAAACTAATCCGTTGCAAAGGGTAGCTACATTTATGAAGTAGAAGGATGTTTTGGAGGTTCAGACCTATAGCCTATGTATAACCTATAGCCTATGTATGACCTGGCCTATGCTGTGCGCCGGAACTTACTGACCATTTTACAACCTCTCCCATCATAATCGGTCTAGCCGTTTAGCCGTCTATTGAGAACATACATACATAGATAAATGGAAACAAAGTTTGAGTTTTATATATAAGGACGATAGGTGATTGTTTAAAAATCGCTCATACGACCATACTGCACGACTGGAACTTCTTTCCAATACCCACCAAAATTATATCCAATCCATCCATAGTGAAGTCCCTGTAAAGCATGTGTTATTTACCAGTATGTTTATGGTTACGTTCTTGTTGACGATGATTAAAATAAATGTATAGAGACGCTATTTATATAACTCTCAAGAAACGGAAGAGAGGGGGCCGCGGTCAACAGTCTTTCGGTATGAAAAGCGTCCTTAGAATGGCTGACCTGTCAGTCGTGGTTTTTGAGGGAGATTGGCAACTCATTAAAACCGTGGTAAGTTTGAAACATGTCCGATGGATAGGATATTAATTAGGATATTAATTACCGGTTCATGAGTGTAATGAACTATGGACATGGGTGTATCGATACATGAGTTTAACGATCATATAAGAACAAATACAGCCAGCGAATCTATATGTATCTATAAAATAAACTTATTATTGAGATAATATTACAATTGAAGCGTGGAAGGGTCTAAGAGCCTTCTGCCAAATTTTTCAGCAGGCCAATTAAAATGTTTCGACGTGAATAGTATTAAAGGTACATGACTGAAATGAAGAAAAACATTTTGGTTTATTATTTCCAATAATCCCTTAGTGGTCGTATAGGAAAAAACGCGGCAGGCCGCTCGTACTTTCTCTCTTATGAGAGATGAGATATGAGCATTGAAAATGTCTCAGTAAATTCATTGATTTTTATTGTTTTAAATGAAATAACAATTAGAAAACATAAATTAATTATTGACACACAATTACTGAATTTGCTGTAAGCCAGACTCGACGATGGCCAATTCTTCCACGAATATGAATTCACACGAAGGTAATTTTCTGTTATGGTGCGCGTCTACAATTTATATAACCAAGATTAACTTCTTAACCAAGCGACAACAAAACAAGCTGCATTGTTTACTATATCCGTTTATGACGTAAATAAATATAAAACTATGACATTACTAGAAGAACAACTAAGTACGAGAGAAATGCGTGATAAATCGAGAGCTTTCCAACGAGTGGAGAACGATTTTTGTACGGTGAAAACAAAAGAAGTTTCATTTCCCCAGCAACGGCATGGTTGTGCGTGAAAATCAAAAGAAAACAACACCTAGCTTGTTTATAGGTTGCGTGACGTTTTTTCTTTGCATAACAAAATTTCCGGTTGACCCGTCGACTAAGACATTTTCAATGTCAAAATGTGACGAAGACGGGGGTTTTTGACATTTTATGTCTTTAAGGCTGTGTCACACTACGCTACTTACTAGCAGCTACCTAGTAGCGGCTACTGAAATAGCAGCTACTTTTCCTGTCACACTTAAATTTTGGTAGCGTCTATTCACTAGCTGCTACTACTAGTTCAGCTCTTTGTCCATTGTTTTCGTTGAAAATGTCGTCTGTAGGTGTAAGACGTGACGAATTGCGTCGTTTGTTACTATTGTGTGTGAGAGAGGTATGTGTAGATTTGATTTACAATATACTCGGAGAGGAGTTGCCCTGTTCGGCCAATAGGAGTGGGGGAAGTCCTCCAACGGCTCTGCGCTAGAACAATGGCCTCCCGGACTACGCTACTTACTAGCAGCTACCTAGGCTACTTTTCCTGTCACACTTAAATTTTGGTAGCGTCTAACTAGCTGCTACTACTAAAAAAAAAACGCTCTTGGGTTTGTGATTGGATAAGGAGAAGAAATAATCTGGGTGCTTCAGCCACCCTCATGAAAGAACTGTCTATGGAGGACCCCAAATCATACCATAACATCATGAGATTGTCTATTCTCAAATTTGATGAGCTGCTTGAATTAGTAACACCTTTTATAAAAAAGGAAGATACATAACTAAGGCAAGCAATTTCATGTAGAACTAAATTAGAACTAAAATTAATCACATCTCCCCCACCCCACTTCGAATCACTCATGATTACTTCAGTAATTATTCAAAATGAACGAGAATAAACAAATCAGGCAGACAGCACGTGGTGCAAGTAGCCGCTAGTCCGCTAGTGAAGCTGTCACACTGGGCGACAGGTCGCTACCTGATAGCTGCTAGTTGGTCACGTGACTCACTAGCACAGTTTAGTAGCACGGAAAGTTGGACATGTTCAACTTTCCATGCTAGTAAAATTTCACTAGCGCGCTAGTAGCGGCTACTGCCTATGTCACATTGGCTACTTAGTAGCTGCTATTTCGCTAGCTGCTAGTAAAGTAGCGTAGTGTGACACAGCCTTAAGAGACGACGGAAATTATTGGATCTTTCCCAATCATCTGAGTGAGCTAAATTGTCTCCTGTTTCCCCTAGGTAGTTGAAATTGATAGGGATACTCTCTGGGACACTGAGAGACGATTGCAATGAATTATTGGGTCTTTCCTATTCAGCTGAGTGAACTAAAATCTCTTCTGTTCATCCTAGGGAGTTGAAATTTGATAGAGAGACTCCCTGGTACATTAGGAATCTATTGAAATGATCGGCTCATTCTTACTCGTCTGAGTGAGCCACATTGTCTCCTGTTACCCCTAAGAAGTTGAAGTTTGATGGAGATACTCCCTGGGACACTAAGAGACAATTGCAATTATTGGCTCTTTCTTAATCAGCTGAGTAAGCTAAAATCTTTCCTGTTCATCCTAGGACGTTGAGATTTAATAGGTAGACTCCCTCGGACATTAGGAGACGATTGAAATGATTTGGTCATTCCTGATCAGCTGGTAAGCTAAATTCTCCCCTGTTCATCCTAGGAAGTTAGAATTAGATATACATGGAGACGCTCTGAGACTAAGAGACGATACATTTGATTGGGTATTTTCTGATCTCAGCTGAGTAAGCTAAATTCTCCCTCTCTCTCTCTCTCTCTCTTGCTTCTAATGTTGAGATTTTTTATTTAAGCAACTCAGTGAATTCGTTCCAAAGTGCATACAAAAAATATTACTTGCAACATACAATAATTCATGATCCTAATGTAGTAAATTTACAAAACTACTGCAATATTGGTAACTCTTTTGTAATGTGATTTGTGAGGGAACATTTATGTTTTTATAAAATGAAGTATTATTGTTATCAAATTATTATTGTTTATTAATAACGATTGTATCGAGGAACATATGTTTATGTTTCCAGGGGGGATGGAAGAGAGGACCATATGGTCCTAATCCCTCCCTGGTTGGTTAAATAAACTCATCAATCAATCAATCAATCAATCTCTCTCTCTCTCCTTTTTTTTTAACTTTGTCCAGTTATATTTTGATAATTCACCTTAGCCTCAGTTCGGAAGGTAATTTTATTGGATCAGTGTTCTGTGATGAAGCTGAGTAATCAATACTCCACTCTCCTCATGCTCAAACGTGAATTCCATTTGCTCCATTTTTCACGCCCTTTTCGTCTGATCTCGCTCAAATTCGGATAACAGTTGGGTGATGACGATATGATCATCCCATATCAATTTCAACATGATTGTATCATTAATAGCTACAGCGCAAGCGCCTATGTGAAATCCTTGTAACGACCTTAATTTCCACTGTTGTCATCCGATTTCGATGAAATTGTAAGAGAATGGTTGAGTTGCAGATGATCCCCTATCAGTTTCATTGCTCCCAAATCAATACTTCATGGACCGCATGCGCAAACGTAAATTCCTTCATGTTCCATCTTTCACTCTCTAGATGTGAATTCGCCTTAATTTGGATGCCAGTTTGAAGAGATGATAGGTAAACGAGGAAGCTACGTGCCACACCCAACTTGGCAGACTTTTTTTTTTTTTCTTTGGTAATAAATTTTCACTATTAATTACATATTGTGCAGATGTTAAACCAATTTTCTACCATAATATTACAATATTTAACTATTCATTGTTTTATTTCAGGTATACATTGGCAATCGGCATCAACCCATTCATTTATCAAATCGCACCACCTCCAGTGAAGTTGTATAACTGATCGTATGTTGGTAAGTTACAATATGGAACGTGTTCAAGCTGCAAGAAATCATTCAAAAATAGCGATATAATTAATCACGGAGGATTCGTCATGCTTCTCACGTAAAAGGGAGCATTTTTCCCGCTAACGCGTATATAGGCCTCTCTATTGTTTAGTCAAAAATGAAATCCTCTTCAGCCCTCGCACAGTCTCCACCGCTCTTTATATCTTCTCATTTTCATATTTTCTCACTTGACAGGTAGAAGAGCCCGGCGAGATACTTGATCGCGCTGAGGGCACTAACACACTCTGCACTATAATGTGATCTCTGTCACACGATGATTTATGTCATGGTCATACAGCCTCATCTTCGCCGTGATACTACGCGTTGTCACCTCCCCCCTCGCGTTAACATTCCAATAACGAAACGCGGGCCCAGCCCTGACCCAGAAGACTTTGATGAATGGCCCGCGCCGTTTTCTGGATTCAACTTCCCGCCCCCGTCCATCTTCGTCAATACATGAATGATCACGACAAAGTCATCATTCCTGAGTTACTTTTTTTCTTCCACCAGAACCCATGTGATGAACCGTCCCGATAAGTCCTTCCCTTTTCGAGCCATATCAAGTAACGCCATTGAAGATTGTTCGCTCCTAACTACTTATTATTGTAAGAAAATCACCTCGCTTTCTTCCAGAATCATTTTTTCTCATCGTTTCGATATTTTTATGAGCAATATATTATCTACATTCAATAATTATGAAGTTAATTTGTTTGCCAAATTTACATAATTCTCAATTCTTTTCGACCGAACCTCTCGGTTATAGCTGAAGCTTTTCTCCAAAACTATAGGACCAAACTTTGTGGAATTTGATCACGACAAAGTGATTATTCCTGAGTTACTTTTTTTTCTTCCACCACTTCTTACCTAATGGGACCTAATCAACCACCCCGGGGTGCTGAAGGCAAAAGAAGGACTGGATTTCATGAGTCTGTTTACAAAGGTACCTACCATACCAACATCACAATTGTCATTGCCAAAGTAATTCAACAGTAATCAAACTATCAAATGTGTTGGATTCACTAATTTTTGAGGTAAAGTAAAGACCAATTCCAACCATCCTGAGGTGCTGAAGGCATAATAAGTTCTGAATGTCATGAGTCTGTTTACTACGGTAGGTACCTACCATATCAACAAAACCCACGTGATGAACCGTTCCGATAAGTCCTTCCCTTTTCGAGCCATATAAAGTAACGCCATTGAAGATCGTTCGCTCCTAACAACTTATTATTGTAAGAAGATCACCTCGCTTTCATCTAGGATCATTTTTGTACTGCACAAGAACTTATCGTTTCGATATTTTTATGAGCAATATATTATCTACAATCAGTATAGTAACAAAGCAATATAATAACGAAGTTAATTTGTTTGCCAAATTTATAAAATTCTCAATTCCATTCTTTAGCTGAAGCTTTTCTCCAAAACTGCAGGACCAAACTTTATGAAATTTGGCTCAAAAATCATGCATCGGCCGGGGATGTGCGAGTAACATCAGCATCGACTTTCTTCAACCCTAAATGGTAGTTAGTAATTAAGTGCTGAAATAATGAAAAATAGATGTCTCGAAAACTTTCTGAAACTAATTCCCCGAATCATAGGAAATTTTCAGGGAGTGAACTTTAACCGTTCTGCCCCATTCAAGTCATTATTAGTCTGGCCCATTCTTGTCTTTCTTGTAAATATTTAAAAAGCTATATAATCCTAATTCAAGTGAATAGATATAATGGAGAACAAAATATTTATTATATTTGCTTCAAATAAAATTCGTTTTAAGCAATTAGGGTTGAATTATTATTTCATATCCCTAGAAAATCCAGTGGGGGGAGCCCCTAACTTTTTAAATCCACAATTGAGCAATGTAAATCAATTTTAGGATGTTTCAAATGTCAGCGATGTGAAAGAAGGGAGTCTAGCGATTACAAATGATATTTTTAAAATTAAAAAACGATGGAGAAATCTTGTTTTGAAAATGGGAGGCAGAACTAAAGTACACCCGACCTTGGTACAATCAGTGAAGAAGCTACACTGCCACACAACATGGCAGACATTTTCGAGACTCTGCCATGAATTCCATGTGGATGTGAACTCAACACCATAAACCAAGTACAGCGGCACTTGAGCGGCTTATTGGTCGACGAAAGAGAAGTCACTTGGAGGTCACGTGAAAACAATGGAGTTTGACGGTGAAGGGCGAGGCTTCCGTCGTACAAGAGGGATGAAAATCTTTTGTCTTTCCTCCAACCTCTTAGCCAGGACCACTTGCCGACGCTGCCCCTCGCGCATCAATACGATCACAACGCCACCCATCTACCCTACTCGTAAAAGGTAGGTGGTGTCCTAACTACAAATCGTACCAAACGGGTTTCACTACAGCTTACTATCTTCCAACACAACAAATAAAGTTCAATACACGCCGCAACGATCTTTAAGGGCATCAATTTAACCCTGAGCAACATATCTTTTGGGAAGCAATATCAAGACATGCTGGCGGTATTGGCAGATTGACTCTTACAAATCTGAGTTGTATATAGTCGGGATTTGGCCCAATGAATATAAAATCTATATAATCTTTATATATATAGATATATATATATAAAGATTATATAGGTTTTATATGGATATATATTTTTTCCTCTCTGTTTTAGCAATTGGTTTTGTCTTACGCATCTTATTTTTGGCCCTTTAAAATTGATAACCAAAATATTGTTTCACAATGCTATTTCCCCAAATGAAATTGTTTTGGCTCCATCCTGGCTTGTTGGCTCTAGCGATTTAATGAGATTTATAAAACCCCCTGTTTTTGACACACTGACCTGTTTGAGGGCAAGGCTTTAACCTACCTGATGATGGTCACAGAATCGTGACCGAACGTCATTACAATGATTACAAAGATTCTGTAATTTTATGTCTTTCTCCTTGGGCCGAATCCTGACTATCTACAACTAGGAACAACATCACGGCCGACAACACCTCTATTATTACAAATTTGGTAACTGCTCACGACCCTGTTAAGCATTTTAAGTAAAATTGAAGGATTTGACAGGCACAAATCTTTGTTTATTACAATAATGATTAGATATAATAAAGAATCAAGAAAGAAACACCTAGGTATAGCCCGTATTTAGCTTTCCCCATTCCAATTGAAGAGCTATCCGATGTAGTTCAACATTTTACCAATCGAGACCGATATTTCACAATTTAAATTCCCAAATTTTATAATCAAATGCAACCTCCAATCAAAATTAACATTTTCCGAATAATATGCTCTCCTAATCCCAAGAAGTCAGAAACAAGAATGAATTTGTAGAGTAAAAGTTCAATACTACTATATTGCTTTACCAGTGGGAAACAGATATAATGATTAAATTTTGTCAATTCTGTATATCTAATCATGATGTATCCTTAGCAGGAAAACAGTTCGAAATGACAAGCGAGGGGTGGTTGCGATATTGCAACCTGAATTATTATGAATGAATTATTGTGATCAGTTAGTTGTGAATTTCATCTTCGATCTATGTTATAAAGTAAAGAACGGTATCTTCGTCCAACAAAAACCTCAATAAAAATACGCTTGGATAAATGTGATTGATAAACCGGCCCTAAGTGGCGCAGCTGTGTGAAGTCTACTGGTTTCCATTCCAATGTCTTGTGTGTTTATGGGTATTTGGACATTTCACTTATTTCTGGTCTTTCTGTATTTTCAATTTTAGGTCAATTTTGAGTGGTATTTAAACTTTCTGAGAGTTTTGATTTTCAATTTGAAAGCCTTGTGTCCATTTTTTCGGGGTTTAAAACAACTTCCTCTCGTTTATGTATCAAGGTACCGAATTGATGTATGTAGTGGGCTTTGATTTAGGTTCATAGCTATTACTGCTCTTAATTATCGGATCATCACAGAAAGCAAACATGTGAAAGCTCGCTGAACCCTTGCTCCCGGTGAAATTGTTCATACAATCTGATACTTTCATACTAAACAATAGGCTCTTCAGTTTGAACTTCTCTCCGCCAAAGGAACGAAATATCTTTCAGTGGTTTATATATGAAATGGCTCTTTTGAGGTACTAGACGGAAGAGAGATGAAAAAAATGGAAAAAAACGGAGATACACTGTTATTAAAGCCGGCACAACGGAGCCACAGTGGTCCTTTGATGTTTTGTGGGCTTACCTGCGGTAATAAACGGTGCTTCAGAGGAATGATACTGTAAACAGAATCTTTTGTTAAGGTGCGTTGGAATTACTACATATTCTACAGACCATCCCCGTTGTTGAAACTCGTTTTAACCTTAGTCTATCTGGCCGACCTGCCTCAACAACCAGGTTTCAAGGGATTCCCTATCCCTTTTATATTAACCAACCATTTCACCCCATCAAAGACCCGCGTAGCGAATTTACAAGCTTTGTGTCATCTCCATCCTTTCCACTCGGAGGGCTTCTTTCGATGCCTATAATCTCTCGGGCTGATTAACAAACATTTAAAATTAACTGGGTCGAGAGGTCGCCAGCTTATTGTAATTGTATATATATAATACATCGTTGTTTACAGGTTTCCAAAATATTTTCCTCCCTGCGTTGTATTTTCTGGTAGGTTAATGGTAAATAATACTCGGTTTTTATACTTACACCGGATCCAAAACAAATCCAATAAATTTGTACAAGATTCTGCCTCCTGTACGGCTTCTGTACTTCCATTTAGAATGACCTACCTATAATAAATAATAAGTATATTACTAGCCGCTCCGGCTCGCTCCGCTCGCCTCCACGTCTAGCCGGGGTGCAAGCCCCCCGGACCCCCAATTAAATTGCTCGCTTCGCTCGCAAAGTGTGGCATATAGGGAATGTTGCTCGCTTCGCTCGCAAAGTGTGGTATGTAGGGAATGTTGCTCGCTTCGCTCGCAAAGTGTGGCTGTATACATGGAATGTATTACAATTGAAACATGTAGGGGATGTTGCTCGCTTCGCTCGCAAACGGTAGATCTCTGAGGGTAGGTTTAACTTCTGTGGGGGATGCTGCTCGCTTCGCTCGCTTGAGGAAGTTATACTGCCCACCCAACTTGGCAGACGTTAATTAAAATAGAAATTAAAAATTTTGTCTAAAAAATAAAAATAAAAATTTAGGGGTGGACTACCCCTAACATTTAGGGGGATGAAAAATAGATGTTGGCCGATTCTCATAGATACCGGATAAGCACAAAAAATTTCATCAAAATCGGTCAAACCGTTTCGGAGGAGTATGTCAACGAAAACTGTGACACGAGAATTTTATATATTAGTGATATTAATATACATATGTATCTAGTGCATACGTAGGCACATTACCGGATAGGACATACCGTCAACTCATACAACTTTGTGCACCCCGTTCAACATTGTGCCAATCTCGTTTTTTGAACCTTATGCTCTCTAACGGTAACAAACTTGAAGTTATTAGTTCGAAAAAATTCCCACGAGCAGCGGGATGGTAGAAGAGGATGCCGACGCTTCCACAAGTCTTCCCTGTGGATTTCAGTGCCGGCAAGGTAGCTCTTTCTCTAGTCCACTAAAAGGGAATTGTTCAGTTTGTGCTGGGAGTCTCCTTTGGATGAGTATGCTGCGGATTTCTGAATAGTCTGGTAAGTTCATATTTTCATCCCTATACTGTCAGCTACCAATTACAGTATTTGGTGTTATCAGAAGTTTGTTTGTTTCTATGATATGACCAGATATGTTAGAAACGGGAACTTAGGGGTACAACTTTGTGCCACCGTTTTTTTATTATTTCTGCAATAAAATTTAATGCTTTTTCGTTGTATTTTTACAGGAAATGGGTGCTCAGAATCGGAGAAAGGTGACTGGACGAGTTGAAGATTTGTTGGGATATTTGTGTATGAATTGTTAAGATTTTATAATAAAAACGAACAGAAAGTTGCCTTGCATTGATTTTTATATTCACCTTGTTTAAAAAATCGAAAAAACACTAAAAATTCCGAGGGCAAATTTTTTTTTGTATTACGTTGCAAAGTCAACATGCTGATTAACAAGATTCAGACCGCCACAATGAGCCACATTAGGTTTTTCATTTCATTATAGGCTAAAAAAGATGGTGGCTCAAAGTTGCACCTTCCTGGGGTAATGAATGTGCCACGAATAATTAGTTCCCATTCTATTCGCTGAACAGATGGAATTTTTTCCTTAGCGACATTTGATCACTGAGATGTGTAAGTATCTTGGGTAAACATTTCAACGAGATACGACGACAAATAAAGTTCTGACGCTCAAAAAACCAAAAAAGTGGCACAAAGTTGTATGAGTTGACGGTACATAAAATATTTTACATTCGTGAAAATTAATTTTCCATTTCCAGTCTAATAGACCTAGGTATGCGCTGAGTTACAGAAAATAATTATGAGCCCTAAATAGTAATCCGCATTTCTATTTATTTTATTTTTTATTTTTTTCAATAGAGACACATTCATATGATAATAGTACAAACCACCAGGTCCCGTGCTGTTGGTTAAGGTCTATGCGATTTGCCCATAATTTCAAAGATATCACGTTGACAAAACATCGCATATGTGTCTACATAATCTACTCATAGCTTAAATATTATAACTACAATGGTATTTGATGTTCCTAACTTCTATAAAGTAGAAAAATTTTCTATAGTAAAATTATTGTTTTATAATATTGTTCAAAGTATAGTTCAAAGTCGGTAAGTAGATGGGTATGTATTCCAAAAGAATGTCCTGTAAATTATATCACGTTTGGTTGAGTGGTATCTATTGCGCATGCGCAAAACTAATATCGATTGACACAGGCAAAACTCCCAGTCTAATTGTGCTGTTTTGATGAAATCTCCAGGGCTCGTGCGGGTTAACTTCTAGACGGTTCCCTATAACTTTCATTGCCGTCACATAAATTATTATAGTCAGTGCGCAACGTTAATTTCTACTCAGTCACATAATCAGTAACGATTGCACATACCCAAAACTAATATTGGATTACACTCCAAGAAATAAAGTAAAAGTAATGTGAACAACCATTTCAGGTTGGGGCTTTTCGTCCGACTGACTCGGGCGTCGCAGACGCCATCAGCTGTCCTCCAAATAGAGGATACAAATTCGTTCTGATAATTTCGCTTGAAGCTAATTATTAGATATATAGATGGATTGTATTTCAATTAAGACACATACATAAGATGATAGTACAAAAGCAGAATTAGGCTACTCGCCTAGCTTACTTTTCCAACGGTAGGCTTAACCCGTGCTGTTGGTTGAGGTCTAGGCGATTTGACCATAATTTCAAACACTCAAACACAGCACGTTGACATAACATTGCATATGCGTCTACATAATCCACATATAGCTTAAATAACATAACTACAATGGTATTTGATGTCCCTATCTTCGTGTAAATAGAACAACTTTGTATAGTAAAATTGATGTTTTCTAATATTACACATAAATGCTGTTTAGCATAGTTTCGCAACCCGCCCCATTTTTCACTAGCCACGTTAAAATTTGCTTTTTGTAGTTTGATCTATTGCAATTTTGAGCTCTTTTCATCTGACTGTCTGGTGCTCTGTGAATGATGTACATAATAAATTTTGGACTGTGTGTTGACAGCGTTAATCCTGGCGCAATTACATTCCCTGCGCCTGCATAGCTTGTGGTATATTCTGGTTTACGCTGTGAGTTTATTATTTGTGGATACTTATGGAATTGCAAAAGTAAATTTTGAACTTATATTTGCCTTATGTTAACAACTTTGCTATATTATATACATTTACAGATGGCGTCCCAGGCGGTAATGACAACATTATTTTCATAGTGATTTTCTGACGTAGGTACGTGTGATTTATTAATATGTGAAGACTATGTTCCACCCATGCTATTATTCCATATTGAAGCGCATACTGTAGCATACTGTAATAAATAAGTACTATCGTATCTCTCGGAAGTGAGTCTAATGTTGTAAAAAATGTACTTTATCAGATTCCCTTCCAGCGTTATGACAGTAAAAAGTGAAGCTGGCCTTATACATTGTTTGAAATGTGAGAGCTCCAGCGTTGAAGTGAGTAGAAATTGTTCTCAGACGCATAGCACTGGGATACTAAACTCGACAATATGAACAATACATGGCGTTCTCAGCTAAGCATTTCAGCCTCTTTATCCTTTTCTATTCTTCGAACTCACCCTTGACTATACTCTAGAGGAGTTGCATGAAGTGGAGTTGATATCACATAGCTTGCAGTTGTTATCTGTAGGTATTGATTGATAAGTTTCAAATGAGGATTGGAGTGCAGTGACACGAATTACCACAAATTTCCGATGAAGTTAAGTACATGTCAATAACTTCTGAATTTCATGTTGAATGAGCATTTGAGAGAGATGGGAGAAATAATAGAAAACAAAAACGTGGAAATGGTCAACATGTAGGAGAAAGAAATATACTGGTAGGTATATTTCGGAGATCATATCGAACTTCGTAATTATGTTCATTTACTGTTATTTGTAACACCAATTCGGGAAAACATCGAAAACTACATTTTAGTTCGCTTTGGCTCTGTGGAAATGTGTATGAAAAGTGCGATTCTGGTCCATTTTCGTTGTTTTTCCAAGTCGGTGTTGCAAATATCAATAAATGAACATCATTATGAGGTTCATCACGAAAAAATACTCTAAAATCATATATTACTTGTGGCAATTGAATATATTAAAACACTCAGCATTTCACATTTATTTATTCTATGCCCTTTTTCGCGCACTTGAAAAACCGATTGATGGGTATTGTTTTCATGAAATTTCAAGTAAAATTCAAACCTGCAATAAAAAACTTGGGTTCCCATTCAAAATAACAACACGTGCGCAGTGGGCAGTTTTTTCATTTTTGAGATCCTTTCAAAAACAATGAGATTGAAAAAAAAAAAAAAAAAAACACATTTATTTTTTCGACTGTTTTGAATTTTTTATTATTAACGATTTTAGCAGGGGAGAGGGTGTAGTTTATGGAGATACCCTCTATATGAAAAAGCGTTAAACTCAAGGATTCGTTTCGGAATGCCTCAAAACAGATTTCAATCAAGATAATTTTCAAAAATGTTGATTTCAAAATTTTCGGTAAAAATTCGCTCTTCGAAAATTTGCTAAAACATCGGTTAGCCCATTACCTTCAAGTTACTTGATGCTGTTAAGCTCTCTAAGTGTCCGTACATTTGTAGAATCCCTGGAATATCTTCTTCTAAAAGCCTGGAGCTCGAATGGGGCGGCGATAAGAGGGAGTTCCGGGACAGCTGTGAGAGAGCCCGATAATAATTGAACGATGGTTGACGCAGGCTCTTCGACAAACTTCCTCATTCCCTAATTGAATTGCGTGATCCAGGGCGATTGTGTGAGCTCAACGGCTTAAGGTCCGGGCGAGCTGAGCGAGCAAATCGGTCAGAGCCCTGAGCGAGAAGGGAAATAAGAAAGAAAAAAAATAAAATAAAGGAAAAAAAAAAGCGTTTGTCTTCGGAAACTGGTGGCGGAGGGGAACAGTAAAAGCGAGCCGAGCTGTAAGTGAAGTGGAACCCATAACATTATCTCATTTCCTACCCCGTTCCTCCGCTGGTCATCGACCCAACGCCACCGCAGTATCTTCCGCCCTTCCCCCTTTTAACACATATTGGCCCCAGGGATAATACGATTTATTACGTCAGGTCACCTGGATAATGGCCTTTGATTAATCCAATATTACATGGCACGGACATGGAGGGATTTACTCTCTTCGACAATCTGATAGGTGTGGTCAAATTGAATTTTTGAGCTGCTGTTGTTAATTGGTTTGAATGCATGTGATAGGCGTTTAATAGGTAGATCAAACGAAAAAAAGCATCAGAATTTTTTTCATTCAATATGATGTAGCATTCACCGCTTCGGAAGAATCACTGTGTATCGGACTGCATGTTCACATTTTTAAATTCTTCAATATTATTATAAGTTTGTATTTATTAATTAATTAATGATCTAAGCCGCATCTCAACGAGAAGGCTCATTAGCGACAATGAAAATTATGTCCAAGGAGACGCTGCAAGTAGCATGATTCTATATATAGCATGATTCTATTCCGTCGCTAAGCGAAGCGCCATCATGAATCCCACTGGCAGATAGGAGGGAGAAAAATTATAAATCTTCCACAAGGTATACAGCGATGATTGCTGTTTAACCCCTACAGTAGATAAAAAATGCATACCACTATCTGCTTTACAAGCAGATACCATGTTACATGGATATGTCCTCGAGAGTTGTAAACAAATCCTTTAACTTTAAACAAATCCCTGGGCCGCATGGCCGCATTCCGACTAATTCCAACAAAACAACATACTTATAGAAATGTTGAAAATAACAGTGGAGAGAAGCCACTACAATGAGTTGTTGTTAACAGTCGACTGTTGCCAAGAGGATGAAAATGTTTCCTATGGAGTGGAGTAAACATTGCTTTACGTTAAGAATATTGTAACCGGCTTATTAAAATTGTTTATAGTCCAATCAACTTAGTTTAGGAATGTAGCCAGGTACGTAAGGAGGGGAAAATTGGTAGCTTGAGATGTGAACATTTATCACATAAATCAAGCGCTTTCCAACGAGTGGCGAACGATTTATGTGCGATGAAAACTGCGGAAGTTCCATTCCCCTAGCAACGGCTGGGTTGTACGTGAAAAACACTGAAATTGTGACACAAATTTTGCGTCACGGAAATTTTTGGTTGACCCTCCAGAGCAAAGACATATCCATGTCAACACCCCAGAAATGAAATAATGCAACTAAGACTAGATGATGAACAGGTTTATACCTAAATACCTACTACTGTTATATAATCACCAAAACGAATTAAGACGATGACTGGATCCGCAAGAATACAGCTCAAATCAGATATCACGATTCGTTGTACAGCCCAGTAGCTCTCAGGTACAATGACTGGACTCTGTCTTGTCCAGGTCGAACGTCAAGCCACTGAGGGGGCCTGTGCTGGACTCCATAAGGTCTGGGCAGTCCTCCAGGATGTGGAGGATGGACAGATCACCCCTAGCCACCAACAAAGTACATCTCGAGCTTCTGCGCTATGTATCGGTGAGTAAGACTGGTATGGGCAGTGGCTACCCATTGGATGTTTGATTACAAAAAGGGCCAACTGAGCACAAGTCCTGAAGGAAACCATGCAGACAAATTATCTCACCCTGCCAATTGCTCATGCTAGATGGAATTGGCTTCATTTAATACATATATAAGAGATTTGAACCTCAATGCATATAGGAAACATCGCAATAGCGTTATCACCACTTACTCTCCTTGCAAGAGCATTAGCACACATATTGCCATGGATAACCCTTGAGGCTTGGCACCCTCATGAAAGTTGTGGTTGACCCCTATGTTGTGCCTGTATTAGGGGATCATCAGATTATGCCTCGATGGTACTTAGTGAATCACTACAGATCACATTCCCAACTCCCAACAACTCTGCAATGAACACAGACATGGTAAGCATCTAGTAACTTGGATGCCAGGGGTCCATAGAGCAAGGCCAACACCATTAGGTGTCCTTCTGTCATCAATAAAAAAGGATTGTGTCTGACATATCACTGGATTGACTCAGGGTCTGTCAACCTGAGCAGAACATGGGTTAACAGGTTCTGACATGCAGTTTTGGTAAACAGGTACATCTGATCTTACGACAATGAAACTCATGGACCACTTTCGAAAAGCAAAATTACACAACATCTATCAAAAGTGACCAAACAGTTAGTAAGTAATAGCTGTGACTAAAAATAGTACGTTTCGACATGTGCAATGGCTGTCTTAGTTCCATAAGCTTGTATAAATATTCCCTCTGCAGCCACCAACCACTGTTGAGGTTTCGATTCCTTTTCTAAAATAGTTATCCTCAGTTTAGTCAGTAGATCTCGAAGATAGCACATTTCCTATTTCAAAATATTCGGATTATCCAAGGTTTACGGTCTCTACCGAGATCTGTTCTTCATTGAAAGAATTCCAATGGGACCAAACTTTGGGGCAGCAAAGCTGGATTTCCGAGCCTTAATTCTCTTAAAAGTAATTAGGTATTGAGACTGGGATGAAAAAGAACCGCCTGAATAATAAAATGTATTCTCCTTGACTTCCCCCACACTTCCATTAGAGAGTAAGGGAAGAGAGCGAGGATTTCAGATAAGCCTTTAAGCCATCGAAGTTGGCACTGTAAGGGTTATAAAATACTTACCAATACTGTCATCAGTCAACGGTGATGTTCACTAGCTTTTCCTTTCTAAGCATTGGAATTTGTACATACATGTTAGGGAATGAAACGCCATTAATTTCTTATTTTTCCAACGCCCAAAGTTTGCAATACGCCAGACAGTTTTTAGCATGTAACATGCTTTAGCTATAACCTAACTGGCCGAAAGTGTCACGTTATTATGTCACAAAAAACTGTTGCACAAATTTTCTCTCGAGTTCCACGTACAACCATGTAGGTAGGGAAATGGAACTTTCGCAGTTTTCATTGCACATGAATCGTTCACCTTTCGTTAGGAAGCCCTCATTTTACTGAAGATCAGTAAGATATTTATGTCGAAGTTTTATATTTATTTACAAGATATTATTCCAATATTGCAATGTTATAAATTACACAATGCTGCATTCGAAAAAATTTTCCGTGATGATCAAAAATGAAAAGGTGTTTTATGCGTATTTTTTAATGCTGAATTCAAATCTTCAATCCGTTTTTCTCTATCACGTACAGATTTTTGGCAAATCACACTTAAACTATTTAGCGAAATAACCAAGTTACCGAAGGAGGCCATAGGGAGTGTGTAATTGAAAAATTATATTGAGGATAGAAAAACTATTTATTGGCATACAAAAGTATTGTCCGGTTCCCATTTAATGAAAAAGAAATTAAAGATTCAAGAATTTCCTCTTTTTGATTTTCGTGATGTTGGTGTCCCAGCCACATCCCTCTTAAGATTCCAACAATAGTCTGCCATCATAGTCGTGTTCCATTTGCCTAGGTAACGTTACTCCACCGATTTAATATCTTGGTGGAACCCCTCACCTTGTTCCTCGCTGAAATCTCCCAAATTCCCCGGAGACTATTCAAAATATGAGCAAAGGAAATGGAGCTTGACACTCATGAGGCACCCAAGTTTTTGAAAGTTACCCAGCAATTCGTCTACCAATTGTTGGTAGTTCTGGTCCTTGTGGTTATCAAGAAATCTGTCGACAATAGACTTGAAGCTGTCCCAAGCCCTCTTTTCCTGGACATCCATGGTTTTCTCAAACAAGGTGTCTTTCATGAGCTGGCGGATTTAAGGGCCAACAAATATGCCCGCTTTTATCTTCTCTGAGGTGATTTTGGGAAACTTTTACCCCAGATATTGAAAGCAGGGGTTTTCTTTGTTTAAGACCTTGACGAACTGTTTCATTATGCCGCGTTTGATGTGAAAGGGTGGGAGCAAGACATTTTTGGAGTTGAGCAAAAGGGTTGATGATGTTTTTTGAGCCAGGCGTTATGTTGCACTCTCGTGGGCCAAACTTGGACGTTTCAGTGCTTATCTCTGGCTCCAATGTCTCATTCACACAAAAAACAAGGCATTTTAGTGAAACCACTCTGTAAGTCTAGCAGTAGACCAATGGTTTTGAAGTCACCACTTATCAACCACTTGTGATTGGCATATCCAATATTTGACGGAAGAATTTTCATATTTTCGTAGGTTTCCTTCGTATGAACGGAATGAGCTATTGGAATCGAAGCATATTTATTTCCAATGTGTAAAAGAACTCCTTTCAAACTATAAGCTGTTGAAGAAACTATAAATAGCCTCCACTCAGAGGGTTTATATTCAATTCCATAAAACTCCATCACAGACTGAATGTTGCAGCAGAAAACCATGGTACAGTTCCTGTTCACGGTGACGATACCATGAAAAATCGACACCTGGAGCTAATAGGTTCTTTGATTTAAATTTTGATCGGAATACTTCAGCACCATCTTTAGGGAGATTCGAGTTCTCACCAAATCATTTAGCTACCCTTGAGTGAAGAGTTTAGGGGACAGGTCTTCATCAGGCTCAAAGGTTTCTTCATACCCAAACTGAAATGTTGTATTGAAACTGACGGGTGTTGTTGACATTGCAATGATCTTTGACCCCCGTGCCTGTATGTAGCTCTCAACCAGCTGGAATACCTTACTGTGGCTTCCAGGGGTGCCAATTTTTGTGCGACTCTTCATGATTTCACCCTAGCGGATACCCATTTCATTAAATTGTGTATAGCAGAAAAACTGTACGTGATATGAAAAAAATTCCAACAAATTTCAATTCAGCGCAAAAAATACTATATACAAAAACCACTTCTATAGTCAAACATCAAATTTCGTGCTGCATGGTGTTATTAGTAAACAATATTATTAAGCCGCTTGTAAGCCTTGTTTTGTCGTCACTTGGTTATGATGCGCATTTTAGTTCATTGATAGGAAAAGGCGACCCCGAATCAGCGGATGAACAAACATGCGACCCCGAATTAGCGGGAAGTAAGCATGTTCCATGTTTTAGCATTTTAGCAGCACGCTCAAAGCGGAAAGCAACCGGGCCCGAAGGTTTGAATTTATAATAAAGTTTTTTGTGGAACTATTTATACACATCGATCTGGAATAGAATGGAAAACATGATGAAAATCATGAAGAATCTGTAAATTGTTAGAAATGGTCTTTTGACAGGCTATGACTGGATTCTGAAATTAGAAACGATCTCTGAGGGGTGATAGGTGCATTTGGGATAAGTGTTACCCCTTAATACACGTAAAATTGAGAGTAACAAATAATTTTAAAAAATTGGGTTAAATTTTAAAACTCCATAATAATGGAGTTGGAGGGATCTGCAACTGTTACCATTTGATTCTGTTTGAAAACATTCGTGGAAACCGGCCCCAAGCTCGTATTTTCGTACAGGATAATGTTTCAAGAAACCTTCGGTTTCATTGAACATAGGTACCTACCACGTTTTGGTTTAATATTTTCAATAATGAACCTTTGTAATCGACCAAGAAAAACAATTTAATATTCATATATGAAAGAGTGCAAACTTCAAGAATCGTTTTAGAATGCCTCAAAACGGATTTCAATGAATAATGTTTTCAAAAATTTTGGTTTTAAAATTTTCTAAGCCATTGCAATAGCTTCATTTTCTACGAAAATTCACTTTAAAAAACTTCAACATGAGTGGGAAAGAAGAATCGTCTAAAAGTTATTGAAAATTTGATAAATTTACTGCTCTATGTTATGTCTTGGGTACTGTCTTTTAGCTGATTCATAATTATACCTACTTCAGTTTTAGTTCACTTGGAATATAGTTTTACACATTCATTTTATTACATTCATTTATTGGAATATAATTAAATACATCTTTTTATTTAAATTAAGAATCATGTAAATTGAGAAATCTTGCTCAGCAGCTCCTGAAATATGCGGCCGACGTTCGTTGGAAGTGCTTATACTTTTTGGATCGCTTGCCGTCAGTTCGGGAAGTAGAGTCGCAAAAACTCCAAATTGTTTTCTCTCCAGAATCCATTCTTCAACAGAAAAACGTAGTTAATTCGTTCTTTCACGTTTCCTCTTGAAAATGTCTAAAGCACTGTGTTGTCAGCTGTTAATACGGCCAAAATCACATCTTAGGTTGTCATATGACTGTAATCATAGGAAAAAATTAAGATTGCGATTGTAATCATAGTAAAAACTGAGATTACGGCAGTAATTACAAAAAACTTGGATTACAACTGTAATCGCTGGAAAAATTTTGATTATGACTGTGATTACAGGGAACAATCTGTGGTAACGGGCTTAATCATATAGGCAACATCGGTTATTACGGCCAAAATCACATTAAAATACGCTGCCAAGAAAATGGCACATGAGCTTCCTCGTGACCTTCACAGTACGTCACCATTAAATTCCAGAAAACTAGAAACGACCGGTTCTGGCATCAGGGAATTAATAAGGTGGGAAATTGGAAGCTGAATGGTATATATAATAAATGAAATTAATAAGGAAAATTTTGATTTTAATATGGGACCATCCAGGATGTAGTCCGCATGTTCCCTGAAAATGTCGTCTAAACCGTTGATTCGATCATGACGGAACTGATAGGGGACCATGTAGAGCTATACCCGCACGATCCCTAAAAATTTGAAGAAAATCGCATCAAAATTGTGGAAATTACGGCTGTTGCAAGGACCGTAACAAGAATATTTCGTTCACGCATGCGCAGAGCGTACCGCTAATACAATTATGATGATTGTCTCATGGGACCTCAAGGGACCTTACCCACATCATCCTTGAAAATCTGACCGAAATCCGTTCAACATTGACCGAGTTATGACTGTCACAAGGAATTCACGTTAGCGCCTGCGCAGAAGCTACCATTGATTTGATCATGATGAAGTTGATAAGGGACCATCTAGAGCTTAACCCGCACGATCCCTGAAAATTTGGTTAAAATTGGATCAAAATTGTGGAAGTTATGGCTGTTACAAGGAAATGTGGACGGACAGACAGACAGACAGACAGACACGGAACCAAATTTGTTCAGGAGGCTCTGAAACGCAAAATGCGAGTAGAAATTTTGATTTTGGAGCAAAAAATTTTTTTTCATTTCGAAAGTGAAAACAAAGCTTCCGCTGCCTTGCAGTCTCTGAAGCAAAACATGATTACAGTCGCAATTTCAAAAAGCGTTGTGATCACTGACTAGCATCCATGCAAACACCGTCAAATGCTCAAAAATCAAAAAATAAGTTGAGGACGTAATCTTGAACAAAATGATGATTCGGTTTCATTGGCGACCCAAAAATCTAGCTAAGTCCGACAAAAACCGTTCATTTCAAAGGGAGAAAAAGCGGGGTTCGAGCAGACCCTGACTTGCCCGTGCAGCCAGTCCCAGAGCTCGCTTTGATCATGTGACCCTGCCCTCTCCCTCCTGATTCTCCTTCAGTTCTCCGTTTATTGTTTTGCAGTAACTCCCTTTCATTTTGATCCTGATGAATATATGTGTTGTGAAATTTAGAAGTAAATCCATTCTTATAGATGTTTTTCTGTGTACCTACAATGGATAGTACAACTGGTGAAGGACTTATCCGTGTGAGAGATGGAAGCAGTAAAAGAGAAAAAGTCGACAGTGAGTGGACCAAAAAGAATCAAATGCGGTGTAGCGCTCCTTCGGGTTCAAAGGTTTTCAAGGGCTGCAAACACAGTATCAAACGTTTCTCTTGTAATTGAATTTCGAGTGCATATTTGAGTTTACAAAAAATGTGTCCAACTTAAATCAGTTGTTATCTCATGTTTATTATCAAACATGTTTTTGATACCTAGTCTGCATCTATCAAGTCGAACTAAAGAAAGTTTGTATAAATAAATATTCATTCAAGCAAAGCCAGACTAAGTGGAGCACAGTTTGGTCAAAGGCAGACATGTATAGTAGGGGTCAAACAAAATCAGACAAATGGAGATTTCAATTTCAAAATTGATAGTTACAGAATGTAAATTGATTTGAAAGATCATATTGGAGCTAATCTAGGAAACCAAGGCCACCAATACCATCAATCATGAAATAAAAATATGGCTTCAGCAGGCGAAAACAGGTTTTTTGACTCTACCCAAAATTCTGATTTCCTCGACATGTCGGGTTTTGCATGGTCGCTCCTCACTTAGTCATAGTTGCATTCGCAATCTCAAAAAAAGTTGTGATCACGTAACTATTAAGCCTAGTACGCACTGGGTTTCCTTGTTCGGACTCTTTGTCGCGGAGCTGCGTCTCGGACTCATTTTCTTGCATCCGGGACGCTCCGCGACATTGAGGGCGGAATCCATAGTCGCACCTTGAGATAAGAAATTTCTTGACTCAGGCCAAGGTCACATCTGGCTTGAGGAGGTGAACTGGTATTCATAGTCAAAAGGTGCAGGCGTCGAGGCCGGCCTTAGCTGTAATTTTTCTCAAGGTGGCTTTGAGGAGAGTTGGAGTCTAGAGCGAGCAAAATGAGGTTCTTCCAACTATTTTGGGCATTCCATGCTTAGTAAATCACGATACTTGGTGATTCCATGCTTGGAATTCCATGGTATTTGTTCGACGCAACCTTGGTGAGGCCAGAAAAATGAGACATTTGTGAGTTGTGTTATTTTATCGAAAAGTTGACAGTTGACACACGTTTTTCGTTTAACTTTTTCGCCTTGTACCTATCTACCTGCCTACTGTTTTATTTTTATTATTAATAATTTTTTTTTGTGTCCCTCGTGGTTGCGTACTTGTACAAAAGCTGTACCCACTGTTTGTGTTTTATTCCCGATTGTTTTGTACTAAATTTACTCATATGTAAGAGAAAAGTTTGAAAAATTAAATTGTTTGTAACATAAAGTGATCTTTTACTTTACAATTTTAGTAATCAGATATATTAACTAGCATACTATATGTATACTTACCTAATGAAACTACACGAAATGATTAACTGAGAAATAAATGTTTAGGGACTTGCCGACTAGGTTGATAGCTGAAATTTGAAATTGGTGGGGGGCAGTTATTTCATTTCCATCGGATGAAAAAATCCGAAGATTGGAATTCCTTCAATGATAGGCTAAGATCATACAGGGTGTCCAAAACCTAAATATCTCATACTATCTCACTTAATATCACATCAGGAGTGCGAAGTGTCTTGATTTATTATTATTATTATTTTTTTTTATTTTTTTTTTTTTTTTTTTTTTTTTTTTTTTTTTTTTGTGAGTGGTTTATTTGTATTTGCTTGAAATGAGCCAAAAGAGAACTTTATTATCTCCGGAGGAGAAGAATTATTTTAAGTCACTAGTACTTCTCAACAAAGACGTTGTTGAGAGTAAGAAAAGTGTTGCAGTAGGTAAGTTTAGTACACAAAAAGAAGTGTTGGGACGAAATCACTCATCAATTTAATTGCACCGGGAATTTCTCTACGGTAAGTAAATTGTTGACTTCTGGGAACCGTGACAAGTTCAACATTTTCATCATCGAGTCGGTCGTCCAAATCGTCCTACTCAAAAATAAACAAATCTTTCGGCGTTCGGGCTTCCACAAATTATTGTCTCAGACAATGGAACTCAATTCACGAGTTCCATTGTATGTCAAATCATGTGATCATACAAACATATGATCATACAAACATTTTGTATGATCATACAAAGTGGATGCTGTTCTCAAAGTTCCTGAACCAGCAACGGTATCAGAACTCAAAGCTATCATGGGAATGGTAAATTTTTATGGAAGGTTTATTCCACGTCTCAGTACTTTGGCACATCCCCTATATCAGGTTTTGAAGAAAGGAACCAGGTTCATTGTTAACTAGCCGCTCCGGCTCGCTACGCTCGCCTCCACGTCCAGCCGGGGGGCAAGCCCCCCGGACCCCCAATTAAGTTGCTCGCTTCGCTCGCAACGTGTGGCGTGTAGGGAATATTGCTCGCTTCGCTCGCAAAGTCTGGCATGTAGGATATGTTGCTCGCTTCGCTCGCAAAGTCTGGCATGTAGAAAATGTTGCTCGCTTCGCTCGCAAAGTATGGCATTTAGGGGATGTTGCTCGGTTCGCTCGTAAACGGTAGGTCTCTATGGGTAGGTTTAACTTCTGTAGGGGATGCTGCTCGCTTCGCTCACTTGAGGAAGTTATACTGCCCCCGGACCCCCCATTAAATTGCTCGCTTCGCTCGCAAAATGTGGCATGTAGGGAATTTTACTCGCTTTGCTCGCAAACGGTAGATCCCTAAGGGTAGGTTTAACTTCTGTAGGGGATGCTGCTCGCTACGCTCGCTTGAGGAAGTTATACTGCCCACCCAACTTGGCAGACGTTTTTTTCTGTTGGGGAATTCTTACTTACAAATTAAATCTTATAAAACTACGTGGAACCACGAAAAGTTTATTAGGGGATGTTGCTCGCTTCGCTCGCAAGTCCGTATTTATTCTGTAGGGGATGCTGCTCGCTTCGCTCGCTTGAAGAAGTTATACTGCCCACCCAACTTGGCAGACGTTTTTTTCTGTTGGAAATTCTTACAAACAAATTAATTCTTATAAAACTACGTGGAACCACGAAAAGTTTATTAGGGAATGTTGTACTGCCCACCCAACTTGGCAGACGTTTTTTTCAGTTGGGAATTCTTACAAACAAATTAAATCTTAGAAACTACGTGGAACCACGAAAAGTTTATTCGGGGATGTTGCTCGCTTCGCTCGCAAGGTATACCTGTATATGTGTAGGACAAAGTCCGTATTTATTATTTGAAATGGCTCTCGCTTCGCTCGCAAGGTATTGCGTAGAAGTGCAAATGGGAACCCCCCTGTGAGGGTCCCTTCAGGTAAGCAACGTTGTGTAACGGCGGCCCGTGGTCGATTAATTTCTGATGTTAAACGGTTCCCTCGCAATTCCCCTCCCAATTTGACCTACTTTCCGTCACTTTTTTCGATATCCGACTTCGGATTCAGATTCGGCGGGATCAAAGCTGTATTTCGCCCGCGAAAACCGTTCCGAAAAACGTACCTTTATGGGGTATATTTTAATCGGAAAAAACCAAGTTTTTCGGCGGACTTTTCGAGAAAACGGGTCCGTACTCTCGCATTTTTTTGACGCATTTCCCGATACTTTTTTCGCGATCCGATCGCGCCGTCGTCTTCCTCGTAGGAAAACCTACGAAACCCGTATTTTTCCGGAATTGTCAACGGCCGTTTAGAGGGGTAGGGGAAGCGGGGAAGTGGAAAAAGCGCACATTAATTATTACTTCGACCCCCTCCCGCCCTACGGCCCATGGTTCGGGTGGGATTAGAAAATTTTAAATTCGCTTATACACCCTATCGGAAAATCCCAAAAAGATCCCCCCACTCGTAGATCCGGCCCACTCAGCCGTTTGGCCGTGCATAGACACGACAAACAAACAAACGGACGGAGTTTCATTCTTATTAATAATAGAGATAGAGATAGAGATAGAGATAGAGATGAAGAATGTCGGCAGGCAATAACCAAGATAAAAGAGGAACTAGTTTCAGATCGGGTACTAGTGCACTTTGATCCTACGAGAAAGTTAGTTCTGGCGAAAGATGCCAGCCCTTATGGGGTGGGTGCAGTGCTATCACACATTATGTATGATGGATCAGATCAAACGATTTGCTTTGCTAGCCGGACCTTGTCGGTGACAGAAAAAAACTACAGTCAGATAGATAAGGAAGCACTGGCTATAATCTATGGTGTAAGGAAATTCTACCCTTAGGTATGTCTATGGAAGACGCTTCACTCTCATAACGGACTACCGACCTCTCGTGTCTATTTTTGGGCCAAATAAAGGGCTAACTAAGTAAATATGTAATAAACTATTCTGTAATAAACTACAGAAGTAGGTACCTACATCAATTTCATTAATATTTGTCAAAAATGGATAAAAACAGCAAAAAAAAAAAAGCTAAGAATCAAAAATAGCTTCATTTTTTCGAAAAATTCGCTAAAACATTTTTTGAATTGCCGAAAATTATTTAGGACAAGTTTATTTGTCTCAAAATCAGTAGTGGACATTTCTTCCTAGTTAAAATCCTAAATTTTCAAAACAAATTAACAAAATATACTAAGATAATTTACGAAAATCCGCTCATACGATCATGCTGCATGGCTGGAACTTTTTACTAACTTATTAGGTCGTCTTATAAAATCGATTTGACATCAAATAGCTGGATTATCCAATTAACGCTGTTTCCAACGGTGGTCATATTTTTGATTTTACAGTGATCTCAAGTGGAGTTATAGTCGTTTGAAGGTAGAAAACATATCTTAAAAATGAAATTACTTAGAAAAACAAAGCATTAAAATAAATCTCTAACAAGTACTTTCGATCTGAAATGAGCTCTAGAATTGACCCATGAAGCACCATTACACCCTTCTTAGTGGTTGGCGCAGACTGGCTATCTAATGCAGATATAATAAAACATCATGTAATAATCTTCTTCCACCTTTTCACATCATGTAACCTTCTTCTTCTAGTCTTCTAAACAGTTTGGTTCAGTTCAGGTCACACTCTCATCTCTACTCTAGACATTCTCGGAACCTCTTCCCCCCTTGTCTATGATGTCCTGCAGGCTGCAGCAGCTTTATGGCCCCTCCTCTAAAGATGATAATGGCCTCACGATATGGAAAAAACCGTTTGAAAAACCGAGTTTTAATTAAGGGTCCACGCATTCACCAACGCGCTGGCTTTTTTTTAGTAGCATTTTTTTTACTCCGTAGAGCTATGTAAAGTGCTACTGCAATCCCCAAAAGCGCGACCTCGTTCGACATGGCTCAGGTTCAAACTAGATGCGTACACGATTTGCAGAGCGACAATGTCGCGGGGCAAAGAATCTGAGACATGAATCCGAGCGTCTGCAACAAAGAGTCCGAACAATGAATCCCAGTGCGTACTAGGCTTTAGAGAGATTTTGTTCTTCCCGTACGATTTTATTCCGTTAACGCGTAGATCAGCGTCTAGAGCAAGCAACTGCAGTCTCTTTATTATTTCAATGTCTACGATTCTCTTGAATACGAGATCGAGTAGAAGAAGTTTGAAATCATTTTACAGTTTGCTTTATCAGCTATTGCGGCATCTTTATTTTTTGTCTCATCAATTTTTCATCTTTCTACACCAAGTCTTGTGGAATAGTTCGTTTTGAGTGCCTTCCCTGCTTTATCAAATGGTAATTTCCAAGGTCCGAGAAGGTACCTAGACAAATTCTACTACCAACTTACTCAATTTGTTATTGGTCTGACAACAGATTTTATATTTAAAATCGTATTATTTAAACACAAACCTGATCGTTGTGTGACTCTTTATGTTGGTACGAGTAGATACAACTTTGTAGTACGAAATGTACTCGAATGCTCACGAAGAATAGGTATCTACGTGAAAATCAGAAAAGTACCGACGATTGCCCTTACTCCCAAGTAGGTGAACCGGATATCTGGATGTCGGAGAAGTAGGTACTTTGTTCACATACCTATTCAACGGAATTTGATTTAATAATTATATTTTTCACAGGTTTCTACTGTTTTCAACTAGGTAGGTAGTTGTGGATGGGAAGCGTTATTAGACGACAGTCAGAGGGAGAACAAATAGGTACCTCACATATACTCCTAAAACTGTGGTCTCCTTTGCGACAGGTTATGATGACTACGCAAAGGACGGGATTCCAACGAAAGATTTTTTTCCGCCAATGGGTGGATACCTCTTTTCCGTAGACGTCTAGTTCTACGCGTTGACGCTTAAATTCGCGCATGCGCAGTTGGTATTTCAGTCTTTTCGCGTACACGGGTAGAAAATTACGGGAAGAACAAAAACTCTCTATTAGTGTGATCGTAATTATATCTCCTGGGTCTATAATTACATTCGTAATTTATTGTAATCACAACTCTTGGACTCTATGATTGTAATGATAATCGTGATTATGACTACGATTACGCCCAGCTCTGATGTAGAGTGTTTCTGAGTTTGTAAACTACTAGGCACTTCTAGGTTATGAAGCTCGTTTTCAAACTGAACTATTCATGCCTGTACGAACCTTCTCACCCTAGCGACATCATTTCAATCATTTTCTTATTTCTCCATTTTTCGGAGGCGGAGAAAACAAGGGCGTTTAGCTCTATTTCCAGGTGTACGTTGAAATTGTCTAATGCACTGAGGAATGGGTTGTCAGGTGTTAATACGGCCCAAAATCACATCTGAGGTTGTCCTATGACTGTAATCATAAGAAAAAATTAAGATTGCGATTGTAATCATAGGAAAAACTGAGATTACGGCAATAATCACAAAAAACTAAGATTACAGCTGTAATCTCAGGAGAAATTATGATTATGACATGAAAATATCTGCGGTAACGCGCTTAATTATATAGAAACATCGGATATTACGGCCAAAATCACATTAAAAACTTGTGGTTACAGTCACAATTTCAAAAAAAGTTGTGATCACGTAATCGTTAGTGTAATCGTAATGATATCCAGGGTCTATGATTACATTCGTAATTTATTGTAATTACAACTCTTAAACCCAATGATTGTAATGATAATCGTTATCATGACTACGATTACGCCCAGCTCTGATATGGAGTGTTTCTGAGTTTGTGAACTACTAGGTACTTCTAGGTTATGAAGCTCGTTTTCTAAGAGAATTATTCACGCCTGTAGGATACCTTCTCACCCTAGCGACTTCATTTCAATCATTTTCTCATTTCTCCATTTCTTGGAGGCGGAGAAAGCAAGGGAGTTTAGCTCTATTTCCAAGTGTACGTTGAAATAAATTGTCTAATGCACTGAGGAGTAAGTTCTCGGCTGTTAATCCAGCCCAAAATCACATTTGACAATGTCATATGACTGTAGTCATAGGAAAAAATTAAGATTGCGATTGTAATCACAGGATAAACTGAGATTACGGCAGTAATCACAAAAAACTAAGATTACAGCTGTAATCTCAGGAAAAATTATGATTATGACATGAAAACATCTGCGGTAAAGGGCAAAATCATATAGGAACATCGGTTATTATGGCCAAAATCACATTAAAAACTTGTGATTACAGTCGCAACCTCAAAAAAAGTTGAGATCACGTAATCATTAGTGTAATCGTAATTATATCTCCAGAGTCCATGATTACATTCGTAATTTATTGTAATCACAACTCTTTAACTCTATGATTGTAATGTCAATCGTAATTATGACTACGATTACGCCCAACGCTGACATAGAGTGTTTCTGAGTTTATGAACTAGTAGGTACTTCTGGGTTATGAAGCTTGTTTTCTAACGGAATTATTCATGCCTGTAGGATACCTTCTCCCCCTAGCGACATCATTTCAATTATTTTCTCATTTCTCCATTTCTTGGAGGTGGAGAAAGCAAGGATTTTTAGCTCTATTTCCAGATAATCGTTATCATCACTACGATTACGCCCAGCTCTGATATGGAGTGTTTCTGAGTTTATGAACTACTAGGTACTTCTAGGTTATAAAGCTCGTTTTCTAACAGAATTATTCATGCCTGTAGGATACCCTCTCACCCTAGCGACTTCATTACAATCATCTTCTTATTTCTCCATTTTTCGGAGGCGGAGAAAACAAGGGCGTTTAGCTCTATTTCCAGGTGTACGTTGAAATTGTCTAATGCACTGAGGAATGGGTTGTCAGGTGTTAATACGGCCCAAAATCACATCTGAGGTTGTCCTATGACTGTAATCATGGGAAAAAATTAAGATTCCGATTGCAATCATAGAAAAATTTTGATTACGGCAGTAATTACAAAAAGACTAATACTACAGCTGTTCTCAGGATAAATAAATTTGGTTATGACATGAAAATATCTGCGGTAATGGGCTCAATCATATAGGAAAATCGGTTATAACGGCCAAAATCACATTAAAAAACTTGTGATCAAAGTAATCATTAGTGCAATTGTAAATATATCTCCAGGGGATATTATTACATTCGTAATTTATTGTAAGCACAACTCCTAAACCCTATGATTGTAATGATAATCGTAATTATGACTACGATTACTCCCAACGCTTATATAGAGTGTTTCTGAGTTTGTGAACTAGTAAGTACTTCTAGGTTATGAAGCTCGTTTTCAAACTGAACTATTCATGCCTATAGGATACCTTCTCTCCCTAGTAGGGATGCTAATCGATTTTCGATTAATTCAATAAATCGATTTTTTACCTCTAACTTCCGATTTTTTTTGCAATCGATTGATTGTACCGATTTTTATCCAGAAATCGATGTTTTTTGTGAAATCGATTTTCATTGTGGTGTTTGTTTTCTGTATTTTCTACTCTTTGTATTGTGTGTGTGTCTATGCAGCAGACCCACGAAAAGGAGAATAGAAAACAGACTCTCCCAACCTTTCAAATATTGCAATCATGTACGTAGCCTCAGTTTCTACTTCAGTCCCAAGCGAGAGGCTTTTGACATCTCAGGAAAAATTATGATTATGACTGTGATTATAGAGAACAATCTACGGTAACGGGCTCAATCATATAAAAAATATCGCTTATTTGGGCCAAAAGCATATTAAAATCCTTGTGATTACAGTCGCAAACTCAAAATAGTTGTGATCACGTAACAGTGTAATCGTAATTATATCTCCAAGGGCTATGATTACATTCGTATTTTATTGTAGTCACAACTCTTAAACCCTACGATTGTAATGATAATCGTAATTATTATGACTACGATTACGCCCAGCTCTGATATGGAGTGTTTCAGAGTTTGTGAACTACTAGGTACTTCTAGGTTATGAGGCTCGTTTTCTAAGAGAATTATTCACGCTTGTAGATACCTTCTCACCCTGGCGACCAGAGATGGGCAAAATGTAATTACAATTACAATTACAATTACCTGGCAATTCCTTGTAATTTGTAATTGAAACCCCACAATTACAATTACTTGTAATTGTAATTGTAATTGCAATTACAAAGCTCTGAAAAGTAATTGTAATTGCAGGTCCCAATTACAATTACATTTGGGGAGCCAAGTAATTGCAATTACAATTACAATTACATGTAATTGCAAAGTAATTAAATTCCAAATACTTACTTTGTGCAAATGGAACTAGCGAAGTGGAAATGTCCATTTTTAATTTCCCAACAGGGTGGAAAATAATGCCCATATTTACTTTCTCAGCATCCCAACAGAGTGGAAAGTAATGAACATTTTTACTTTCCAGTTCCAGTCATGCAGCATGATCGTATGAGCGAATTTTCACAAATGTATAGTAGGTATTACCTTTTTATTAAATTGAGTTGAAATTCGAGCCGTTTGTTAACTGCTAACAAAGAAGCTGTTAACTATTAATTTTATTGCAAAAAAACTTGTTCTAAGTATTAAAGTTCAATTCAAACACAGATTTAGTATTTTTAGAATTTTAGGTTTTATCGGTTTTTTGGCACTTCTTGATGAAATTTAAGTACAATTTTGAGCTTCAATTCTTAAATGATCTAGTTCATGGTTGACAAACTTTTTTGAGTAATATTCAGCAAAAACAAATATGAATTCAACGATTTTCAGCCGTTTATTTCATTCTTTGTGATTTTTTTTAGTACATTTTTTGGAATTTGACCAATTTAATGTGCTCTAAAAATGTTGTTCAACGAACTCATCCTTTCTTTTGGAATGCTTGATTTTTCGGCGCAAGAACGAAGTTTTTATCCAAATCCTATCGAGAGTTATGGTCTGGAATAACACACACAGACATATATATATATATATATATATATATATATATATATATATATATATATATATATATTTATTTATTTATTTATTTATATATGTATTTATAAATAGGTATATAATGATGAGCATTTCCACAACAACAAAAAAGGTATATATATATATATATATATATATATTCTCTGCATTTCCACAAAGTAATTGTAATTTAATTACTTTGCAATTACAATTACATGCAATTGTAATTGTAATTGCAATTACTTTGAACCGAAAAGTAATTGTAATTCCCAATCCCAATAACAATTACTTTTTGGAGGCGAGTAATTGCAACTACAATTAAAATTACAAGTAATTGTAATTGCGAATGGTTGCAATTACTTTTGGTAATTGATGCTTGCAAAAGATAACTTTTCATCAATTGAGACTTTTGTTCACTTTCCTTTCAAAATTTTCACACAAATTACTTAAGTAATTGCAGATGTATTTAATTACTCATGTAATTAATTACTGCCCATCTCTGCTGGCGACTTAATTTCAATCATTTTCTCATCTCTCTATTTCTTGGAAGCGGAGAAAGTAAGGGCGTTTAGCTCAATTTTCATTCCCCCCTCGCACTTCTCTCCGTCGCTTCCTTGGGATTTACGCTTCCTACCTTTATCATCGAGTTCTTGCGAAAACGACAACTGGCTTCGTTAAATAATGACGTAAACACAGGGTGGGACGAACCGCTCGGGTTCGTGTTACGGGCGGCGAGCGAGCAGCGCAAAGGCGGGACCTCGTGCGGGGGCGGCGCTGTAGCCCGAAAGACAATGAAAATAAATTAGTTTACCCCCGGGCATGAATCTTGCGGACAAACAGCGCTTCAACCTTCCCCTCGAGCCTTCTGCCGCAATTTTACTAATTAGGTACATGTTAGGTTTGTAGCTGAGGGGACGAGGGTTATAATATTTCAGTAACCGTAGACGGAAGCACACGAGCAGAAAGTCAACAGGCTGAACGTACTTGTTGCGGAAATGTCTATGAAAAAGTCCAGTCATGCAGCATGACCCCATGAGCGAATTTTTGAAGAAATCTTCTAGTACGTACATAAATAGAACTTCTTCATAATTTCATGGCTGATATTTTCTAAGCCACAGTCAGTGTTAAAGCTACATCAAGTCCTAAAACAGTTGAGCGTAAAACATTAAAGAGAGCGACCGAGAGAATCGGAGGACGGAATATTTCACAGAGTAAACTCATCAGTTGTGATTACATTTTTTTTATTTTTTGCTTTTTTTTAACAAGCACCTACTACCTACGTTTTAAACAGCATGGTTCTAGGATTGGTTAGACAGGGATACTTCCATAAGAGTAGTTCAATCTGAATTTGGACAATGTTTCATGTAAATATTACCGATTTTTACAACTAGCGAACGGCATTATTTCGATTTTTGACTGATTTTTCAACTTTGAAATTTTTGAAAACTTGATACATATTCTTATAGGAAATTTTACGCTGATTCCGAATATACCACATATTAGTAAGCTGAAAAAATTATTTCGCACAACAAATCGCAAAAAACAGGCTATTTTGAAATTTTTGACTACATTTTTGAAAATTTCAACCCGAAGATGTAATCCGATCATGCTGGCCAACGAACTTGAACTTTCGTTTTGTGTCCTTAACGGATTCTAGCAAGCTCGCATCTCAAAAATGCATAACATCAAGTAGTCAATCCCGTAGTGAAAATTCAGATTAGTTGGACATGTAGGTCAGAATGATGTGAATAGTTTGGTGGTCTGGATGCTCGCAAGCTCGCATCTCAAAAATACATAACATCAAGTAGTCAATCCTTAGTAAAAATACAGATTAGTTGGACATACATGTCAGAATGAATATGAATGGTAGTGAATTAACGGAAAAGGTCCAGTTATCGTCTGGAATGACACACATACATACAAATATACATACATACATACATACATAAAAAAAATGCGTTAAACTTCAGAATAGCCTGAAACGGATTTCTGCATAAAATTTTTTCAAAGATTCACATTCTACAAATTTTGAGGCGTGAGCAATAGCTTAATTTTCTTCAAAAATTCGCTAAAAAAGGAAATTGAAGACTGCCATATGCAATTCAACTTAAGTGCCATTTTTGAGAATTACATTTTTCAACGAATTCGGACCTTATGTGCCGTAATACAACTGCTCATGATGTGTCTGAGCGATAGTAGAGCTCCGAGCGGTTCGTTCATCAATTTCAAACCTAAGTGCCCATTCTGTTGCACAACGTTACCTAAGTTGCTATGCTTCCTCCATGATCCCCCGATTGATGATTTTTACACGGGAACGAACTAATAATAAAACAAGTTAAAAATAAGATTCCCATCATTCTGTTTAAGTTAACTTTGCCCACATCCCAAATGGATTGTAGCAGACTGACGTGTATCAACCTTGGGATACATATAGACGATAACGGTGAAGGCTTCTTTTATTTTTAGGACGAGACAGAGGGAATTCGGGGCTGTAACAAAATCGGCACCGTATTCATAACTACTTATACAGCAAATCTGAAATCGCCCAAAACAAAAACAATCTTCTGGTCAGATAACGGTGGGGGGTGAAATAAAAAACAGGGAATTTTAACCATGTTTGTGCTTCTTCCAAAAAAATTGACTGTCGGGAAGATGAAGGGCGTTGAAATCATGATTCCATGGTTATCACCAGAAAATCGAAATTTTTATTTAGGCCAGTCGGTTCCCCGTGCATCGCATGGACCCACATCTGCGGGTCATTTTAACCAGGTACCTTGTAATTTTTACTCAGCAGTCCCCAAGAGGCTTAAACTCAAATTTCAGCAATCAAGTTTCAAGTTGGACCTGATTAATGTCCACTCAATATAACTAACTCATTATAACCTCTGTTACGTTGAAACTATTCCCGGACAACATTGCTAGAGTTAATAAGGCTTTTTGATTGGCTCAACCCATCAAAATCGTTTTGGTATCGTCGAATTCGTTATCGAAAGTTCATTACCCGTGAACCCGCCCCATACTAATTTGAATTCCTTAATTACCATGTTGTTTACGTTCTTACCGGGAAATCCGAGTTATGAAGGAGTAAGTCTAGAGGATTGTAATATATTATAGTCTTTGAGTTAATCAGGGACCCTATGAATGTCCATGTACGATTTCAGCTCAACGGATCCAGTAGTTTGGAAGAATACATTTTGCTTCCGAGACTGCAAGGCAGCGGAAGCTTTGTTTTCACTTTCGAAATGAAAAAAAAATTGTTGGTCCAAAATCAAAATTTTCACTCGCATTTTGCGTTTCAGAGCCTCCTGAACAAATTTGGTTCCGTGTCTGTCTGTCTGTCTGTCCATCCACATTTCCTTGTAACAGCCATAACTTCCACAATTTTGATCTGATTTTAACCAAATTTTCAGGGATCGTGCGGATTAATCTCTAGATGGTCCCCAATCAACTTCATCATGATCGAATCAACGGTAGCTTCTGCGCAGGCGCGAACGTGAATTCCTTGTGACGGTCATAACTCGGTCAATGTTGAACGGATTTCGGTCAGATTTTCAGGGATGATGTGGGTAAGGTCCCCTAAAGTCCCATAAGACAATCATCATAATTGCATCAGCGGTACGCTCTGCGCATGCGTGAACGAAATATTCTTGTTACGGTCCTTGCAACAGCCGTAATTTCCACAATTTTGATGCGATTTTCTTCAAATTTTCAGGGATCGTGCGGGTATAGCTCTACATGGTCCCCTATCAGTTCCGTCATGATCGAATCAACGGTAGCCTCTGCGCAGGCGCAAACAAAATTGTCTTGTTTCGGTCATGACTCAGGCAGAACCGGTCGTTTCTAGTTTTCTGGAATTTAATGGTGACGTACTGTAAACGTCACGAGGAAGCTCATGTGCCATTTCCTTGGCAGTGTATTTTCCATGCTACTCCCGCATGGCACAATGATCATTCCTTGTGCTGCAAACTGTCCGGCAAGTGACAGTTTAACGCATTTATCTACGATACATGTTTTTGATTCATAAATGTATTTTATCAGTTTATAAATCCAGAACCAGGATTCAGGAATTACCAGATCACCCCCCCCCCCCCCCCCCCCCACCCGTCTATTACATGAATCCCCTCAATTTTCGCTGGACTTTGAAGTAACGATTACATGATGACTTTAACTAATTTATTACCACAAAAGCAGTAGGTATACTGTGTTATTCTCCAACAGCTATTGTTGCCTTTGCTCTGGAACTGGGATCCGAAATAGTCACCTCCATCAATCGCCTCATACAACCAGCTTTGGAAGGAAATAAATCAATCCTCTCCTGTGTGAGTCCATTCACTGTTTTACGATTCCCTCTGACTCGGCAGGTATTGTAAGATTCCGCAGTAAATTATTCGTACCTCAATGCAACGTTAAATGACCTGTTACGGAATCGACTCTTTGTAAAAACTGAATTGTCTTAATTATGAATTCTGAATGGTGCAATACTAATATGCTGGTGCTCAATGATAGTAAAATCGAAATGAGTTAGATTTGAGCCCCACAGGTACAACAAATAGAAAGTCACTTTTAGGTCTTGTTCTATCCAGTGGGATCAACAGGTCACCTTGCTGATCTGTAGCAAGCATCCATACTACCAAACTACCTCAATACCGCCAGGTTCGCTGCTATCGCGATTCGAATCCGGCCTGCCTCCATGCTGATTCTGAGTAACAGAATGGCCAGGGCGAATTTTGTCTTAAGAAGGCTGTCCAACTGTCTCGTCCCGTCCTCTTCAGTATCTATAGAGCTTTAGCTAAGTCCCACATTAGATGTGGACTTTTTCTATGGGGATATTCCCATAAAGCACTAACTGTATTAGGCCATAGGGGTAGGCAGGAATCGAATCGCGATCGCAGCGAACCTGGCGGTTTGACCAAATAATCTGAATTTTTACTAAGGGATTGAATTCTTGAACTTGTGTGATTTTGAGATGCGAGCTTGCGAGCATCCATACTACCAAACTATACACATTAACTAATAAGATTAGACCGAACCTACCTCTATACCGCCAGGTTCGCTGCGATCGCGATTCGAATCCGACCTGCCCCCATTGTCTTGTGTCCTAAGGAAACAAAAAGCTGCCCTTAAAATTATCGTATACGGAGAAGCTCCTATGGACACTTGTAAACCGTTGTTCAGAGAGAGCTGCACAGGTCTAGCGGTGGCCAAAACCCCTAAATTTTCAAGTGCAAAAAAATGTTAGTTCATTATTTTATCCACTTTCAGAATAGTTGAATAGAACATTTCATGCTTAATAAGAGATACTGACATTACTGTTCCGCCTTTTTAAAAGTTGATATTTGTGAAAAATCAAATTTTTCGTAAAAAGGAGCTAGCTTCTTTCCTTATATAAATTCGATTGATAACTGTTTGAGAAAACAAATTTTTCCTGATTATAAATATAGATCTGAGGTTTCAAAACGTGTGCACAAAAGTTTTTGGCCTCTTTGGTTTTTCATTTTCAATCACGAACGTTTGTAACCGACCAAGAAAACAATTTTTTTTTTAACCACCCTCAAAATTTGTTGGTTTACGTTTCAAGATGCGTAGAATCCAAAAATCGAAAGAAAAAAAAAATCCGTCCGTTTTCCGTGCGCCGTCCGAAGCTTTTCTCAAAAAGTATTGGACTAAATTTTAAGAAATTTGGCTTGAAAAGCATTTATCGGCCGGGGATGTGCCAGTAACATCGGCATCGCGTTCAATCAACGCCAAGGTAGAACCCAAGGGCTAAAGTATTCAAAAACCGAGATCTTGAAATCTTTCTATGTATCAGTAATGATTTTTTATAGGTATCCGCTCAAAGAATCGAACGAAACCACCCTGGTCGCTATGCGTTTATTCGTTCGCTTTCACTAAAAATCGACAAGAAAAATCGGCGTCATTTTATCTTGCAACTATGAAAAATTCTCCCATTTTATAAGTAACCTAATTTTGAGTTTGTCATTGAAAATATAAATTTTAACTACTTGGAGACAGTTCCATTTACTCAGCACACGAAATTACTGCAGGAATGGTTACTAACCCTCAGGGGCGTATATAAGGAGGGGCTCCAGTAACGTTAATTTATTAAAACGTCGATTTCTTATCATCTATTAGTCCGATTTCGTTCAAACTCAGGGAGTAGATAGATGCAGTTTCAGGAAAATTCCCTATGAATTATATCGCGACTGGTGGATCAATAAGCTTGCCCATTAATAGGCGCAAAACTAAAATTTAACGACACAGACAAAACTCCGAGACTAACGAACCGAGTTTTATGATATTTTCAAGGATTGTGCGGTTTAGCTCCTAGTCGTTCCCCTACAAATTTCATTCAGTTGTAATAACAGTAGCGTGTGCACATTTTTAATTTCTCATAACGTAGGCTTATCAAAATTTCGACTCGGACTTCGTTCTCAAACTAGGTAATTCTATACGTCTACGTTACACTTTGTGAGGAAACTATACCTACTGCCCACTCAACTTGGAAGACTAGTATCAAGCTCTAATTAGATAGTAGGTATTAGATAGTATATAGGGTGGTGGAAAGTTAACAAAGGATGGAAAAGGTCCATATTCACTCACATCATCGTCACGTCATTGACTTCAATAAATTTATCTTTACTTACTTCAAAAAACTAGTCGTCATTCCTACAACCTGAAAAGCTAAAATAAGCGCATAGGATTTTCGACCGCTAAATAGACAATGTGACGATCAGATAATGTCTTCCACAAGAAAAGCTGTTGAACGCGGTTAAAAATTGAACTCGATTTATCACGATATAAAGCCCGCTTCTGGTTGGCGTGACAATCGCGAAAGGCGCACGGAAAGTCGCCAGAAACCTCGATAAGTAACGAGGTATCAAAACGGTGGTCACAGAGCTGGCTCGGTTGAGTTATTGTCCTTAATGATGAGCTATCCACCATTTTTCAACTTGGAAATACCCCAGAGCCGATTAGAGAACGTCGATAAAACTTATTCAGGGTAGGTCCTGTTTCCTTAATCGATCCTTGGGGAACTTTTTGCCGAGTGATGCTTTCATAACCTTCGCAATGACTCTGCGATCATGTTTCATTCGATTCGTTAACAATTCAGTATGATGTTTCCCTATTAAAATTGAAAATACAAATATATTTCACTGGATCGAGGAAAACCCCTGCCATTTCATCAGTTTCTGATAACGATAAAGATGAAGATAAAAATAAAGATAAAGATGTTATTTTTTGTGAAACAGCAATACCTTGAGCTCAAAACCTATTTTTCAATAAACTTTTCTTGAAATCAATAGAATAAAAAAACGCTTGCATACGAGTCTGCAACAGATTGGGACTTTTTATGTCTTTAGTTGAAGACAAGTATGTGTTGAAGACTCGTATGCATGCTCTAAGAGCCACTCAGCTGATCCGGACCCTGGGCATCGCCACGTAAACGTGCTAAAGAGACTACATACGAAATTACAGCTTCCTAGAGTGTATAGCATGGAAACTAGCTTTAAGAGCCACTCATCTGATCCGGACCCTGGGCATCGTCAAGTAAATGTCCTAAAGAGGCTACAAACGAAATTACAGCTTCCTAGAGTGTAAAGCATAGAAATTACCTATTAAAATGATTTAACCACCGCTTCACAAATCAAACCGTTCTCGCAATATTTGGATCACCTGCTATGAATCAAATCATCGAAACACCAGTTCAATGAAATCATCAGAAATTAACAAGCGGTGGCAATCATGTTCACAATATCAATTATTGAGAATGATCACCTGTGTGTGAACAATTATTCATATAACCATGCTCATAACTCAGCTTGTTGGCCACGCATTTTGCAGTAGTTAACTTGATATGGTTGGATAAATCAAGAACTTTTGAACGGATGGTCAACGAATTTTGTGGGATGAAAAACGACGAAGTACCATTTCCCTAGCAACGACTCGGTTGTAAGTGGAAATCATCAAAATATTTTCGTGAGCAATTTTCCGTGACTTTTTTTAGTTTATGTGCCACAGCAAAGACATAAAATGTCAAAAACAAAGCTTGTCACAGATCTCCGAAAGTGATCGTGATACTAGACGTTCCGATTCTTAGGAAAAAAATTGTAAAACCATTTCTAGCAAATTTAATATTGTTAATATTGTTAGAATTTTTGATCCTTGAAAACATATTTTTGACCTCAAAAACGTACGAAATGGCTGGCTTTTGACTCATTCTTTTCTTTAGTACTATTTGGAGCAAACTTAAGTTTCTTGACTGTTTCTGATGTAAAATATGGTAATGTGAATATGGTTATATGAGGGTACATCAATATGGTTATATGAATGGATATGCATATATGGCTATATGATTATGGTTATACGGAGAACTCAACTTTAACCTAGAGACATGTTTAAATAAGAATTCAATGAACAGGATTGGGGACAAATTCTAGCAGCTGATTTTAATCTCGCTTTTCATGTGAGATCCTACTGAATTATTTGTAACAGCGAGAACCCTTCGCACTTATTTACATTCATAGTTTTTCACTTTTCTGAACTTCTTAAAACGTGTTTTTCTCACTACCATCCACCGAAATTGCACTTAACTTAAAAATGCTGCAAATTATTACACAAAGGTTTTTTTTTTTTTTTTTCTTTTTTTAAAGGTTTAAGCCGCACCTCAACCAGAAGGGTCATTAGCGGCACAAAGGTTCATGATTTCTGTATAGCACTTCTTCGCAGATCATTGGTCTATCATTATTATTAAGCCCCATATATATCTAGTAAATGATCAGAATTTGGCGCACTATGCCTCACAAAAGGGTTCACACCTTTACAGCTCAGGACCCCACAATTTTTCGGTTTATGGTAGGTGAATGTTGAAAAATGTTCAAAAAATATCAAAACAACGAAACAAAAAACTTGGTAAAACAGCAGGTCAAAAAGGAAAGAAATTATCCTTAGATGCCCCATTAGCGATTCAGTGATCCTCCGAACCTCGTAATCGTTTTTGAGGTGTCTCGAACGGGCTCCATTAAATTTCAGCAACGTGAGTCGATTAGGAATGAAATTAACCTCGGCGGTTCCGAAGCTGATCAGAATAACACGAGAATTGAGAACATTACAGCAATGTAATGTCTCGAGTAGCCTATTTTGACTCAAAATTTGGTACGTGAATTCACATCAGGTACTAACATTTAGGTATCACTCACATATTTTGAGGAGTGGAAGGATGTAAAAGTTCACAACATCCTTCAGTTTTCTCTGAATGACAGACCCATCGGAAAAGCTAGTTCGGAGTGGCACCCCGTTGTCGAAGTGATGAATATACCGTAGAAATAGGTGAGGTGGTGGAAGGAACGGGAAAATAGATACGTCGGAATGAGGTGAAGGTAAAAGCACGTAATAATAAAAAAAATACTCCCTGAGTGATAAACTTTTGGTCCATCCAGTTAATTACATTGCCACTCAACGGAATTGCTCGGAAACGAATTGCGAAGCGGGAAGCGAGTACGTTCTCAAAAAGGAGCCCGAGCTCTCGATTGGAGGAAATGTTTTTGGGGTAGTGGCGGAAGAGAGTGCCCCGGGAAGCAAAGGGTTTTAAGTATTCACTTAGCCTCGCTATTGATCCTGTGGCACTGAACGGTCAATCTCTACCTTCTAAACGGGCCGACTTTAGAAAAAAAAGAGATGCAGTAGTGGTCCTCTTCCCGAACCTCCGCATTACCGATGACATCAATTGACTCCACTTCACCTGTGGGGTGACGGCTGACCTTTTGTTGACCTATGTCGGAATAAATGTCTCCCGGGGTCGGTCGACGTTTGCTGTGGGTCAATTGAGGTTTATCTTGAGGTTATTATTACGGGTGAGTTTGTCTAGTGAAACTGAATCAGTCGATGTGGAATGTAAAGTTTCATGCAGTCTGCGAGGTGGGGCGGTCACGATTGGGTAACCGAATAACTATTAAGGAATGGTCCCCCAGCACTGTTGGGGAACTGGAAAAGTACTATTGCGGACAGTTGCGATTGTGGAACACCCTTTAAAAGGGAAAATGACTGCCAAGTTAGGTGTGGCACATAGCTTCCTCGTTCACCTATCATGAATAGGATAGAATCATTTATTGGCATATGGAAAACTCGGCGCTCCGCGCCTCGCCAGGGGGCAAGCCCCCTGGACCCCCGGTTACCTCTATTTACATACTTCGGACGAAATTATTGAAACACAGAATGTGTTTGCGTTGTCGCGCAACCAAGTGACAACCAAACAAGCGTCATTGTTTACTATTCATTTATAACATCAATTTATATAGTTATAGTATGAAACTACGAAAAAAAATACGAAATAAATTCGTGATAAATCAAGAGCGATTTATCAAGTAAATGTCCTAAAGAGGCTACATACGAAATTACAGCTTCCTAGAGTGTAAAGTATAGAAATTAGCTTTAAAAGCCACTCATCTGATCCGGACCCTGGACATCGTCAAGTAAATGTCCTAAAGAGGCTACATACGAAATTACAGCTTCCTAGAGTGTAAAGCATAGAAATTAGCTTTAAGAGCCACACATCTGATCCGGACCCTGAGCATCGTCAAGTAAATGTCCTAAATAGGCTACATACGAAATTACAGCTTCCTAGAGTGTAAAGCATAGAAATTAGCTTTAAGAGCCACACATCTGATCCGGACCCTGAGCATCGTCAAGTAAATGTCCTAAAGAGGCTACAAACGAAATTACAGCTTCCTAGAGTGTAAAGTATAGAAATTACCTAATCAAATTATTTAACCTCCGCTTCACAAATCAAACCGTTTTCGTAATACTCAGATCACCTGCTACGAATCAAATCATCGAAACACAAGCTCAATGAAATCATCAGAAATTAACAAGCGGTTGCAATCATGTTCACAATATCAATTATTGAGAATGATCACCTGTGTGTAAACAATTATTTATATAACCATGCTCATAACTCAGTTTGTTGGACACGCACTTCGCAGTAGTTAACATAATATTGTTGGATAAATCGAGAGCTTTCGAACGAATGGTCAACGAATTTTGTGGGATGAAAAACGACGAAGTACCATATCCCTAGCAACGACTCGGTTGTACGTGAAAATCATCCGTCACACATTTCGTTACCATCCCGCGTTCCATTTTCGGCTAGTTAGTCCATGGCTAAAACACATTCTGTGTTAAAATATATATGAAAAGAAATACAAATACTTGTTGTGAATAAACATACACCTGCCAGTTAAAAAATTCAAAGGAACTTGTGTAAACTAGCAGAGCCTGAATGTATAGATCGTTGAAAAGTTATAAAATATCTTGAAAATTTCCATAGTGCAAAAGAGTAAATCAAGAAGTAGCGTGAAATGTCCATAATTGGTCAATTAAGAAACAAAAAAATTATACTCAATGTAATTTACGTTTGTGCAAGCGCAGAATGTACTGATGAGTTGAAAACAACGAAATATGTTATGGGACCATATAAAACCTAAATTGCGCGTTCGCTGACAATTTCATCAAAATTGGATGAAAACTTTGGAAATTAAGGTCATTACAAGTATTTCACATTGGCGCAGTAGCTGTTAATGATTCAACCGTGTTGAAGTTGAAATGAGGTAATCAAGTCTTCTTCTTCAAACTATCATCCAAATTTAAGCGAAATCGAACGACTAGAGTGTGAAAAAATACAAATTGGGATGATGGGCTCTTTCCTGACCAGCTGAGTTAGCTAAATTTTACACTTTTTGCCCTAGATATGTGAAATTTGACAGAGAGCCTCTCTGGGACATTGAGAAACGAATGAAATGTGGGACCCCATCCTGATCAGCTGAGTGAGGTAAACTCTCTCCTATCCACCCTGGGGTGACTGGTGACCTTTCTGCTTTCTCACTACCGAAGGTAGAGAAACTTTGTGTTAGCGATTGATGCCGAAAAAAATTTTTCCCTCCAAAATCAAAATTTCCACTTGCTTTTTGCGTTTCAGTGCTTGGTGATCAATTTTGGTTCCATATCTGTCTGTCTGTAGTAAATCCTTGTCACGCCCAAAACTATACCAAGTTTCATTCCGATTCTGATGGAATTTTCAGTGATTATGCGGGGTACCTCCTAGATGGTCTCCAATAATTTTCAATACCGTCGCATCAACAGTAGTCTATGCGCAAACGTGAATTTCTCAGAACGTCTATTTCTCATCGTCTGTTGGTCCGATTTTGTTCAAACTCGGTAGGTAATGGGGTATATGTTCTAGAAAGATGCCCTATGAATTATATCGCGATTTGTAGAGTAATAACAAATGCGCATGCGCAAAACTAATATCGATTGACACAGGCAAAACTCCCAGTTTAATGGAACGATTTCGATGAAATTTTCAGGGATAGTGAGGGATAGTTTGTAGACGATTCCTTATAACTTTCATTGCCGTCAACTAATTAGTAGTCTGTGTGCATACGCAAACGTGAATTTTTCATAACGTCGATTTGTCACCATCTGTGATTTGTGAGTTTGCCTTGTGGAATCGAATCAGTCAATGTGGTATGTCGAACGGTATGTAGTAAGAAGCATCGTGCAGTCTGGGAGGGATCACGATTGGGAAACTGAGTAACTATAGAGGAACAATCCGCCACAACGGTTGGTTAACTGAAAAAGCATTATTGGGAACAGGTGCGATTGTGAATTAGTGATGATTGGAGACCACTCTTTACAGGAGAAAAATCATTAGAATTATTTATTTTTTGTACGGCAAAAGCCAATTAACAACAACATACAAAACCAAATTGTTAACTCTTAGCAAGTAACAAACTCTTAGTTGTTAAACAAAGCAAATTGAATTGAGTGATTCGAATAGAAAAGAAAAGTGTACTTCAATTTATAAGAATATATATATGAATCACTTGTGAGTCTAAAACTGTGGTTTGAGGCTTGATAAAGGATCAGCAAAGAAGTCAAAACTGGTGGCTTATAGAAAAGCGTTAGCTTCTAGAAGTTAGCGGTGTAATGGACGATGCATCTGGTAGTTATAGGTGGTGAAAGAGTGAATTGAGGTGTCTCATAGAACGGTACATTGGGATTAAACTTAGCGAGGAGAGACGGACAATCTAAAATACCATTTACCAGCTTGTGGAAGAAAAATATTTCCTCCATCGACCTACGGTCCTCTAACGTAGGGAGGCCACAAACCGCTAAGAGCTGAGTTCAATCAATTTTATCTGCCGGTATTTTCAACTTAAAGGCAATATATCGAAGACATTTCCGCTGCACTCTCTTCAAGCGGTCTTTATGTACCCCATAAAATGGAGACCATACTGGGCTAGCATAATTGGAAATGATTTATTTTGTACATATTGTCTCGTTCATTGCCTCGGTATATTTAAACCAACATTACTCGTCGAGAGGAGAGAAGCCGTCGGAGGAGTCGCGGAAGGATCCATTTTCCGTTCTTCAAAAGTAAGGAACGTACTGACGTACCTACGGTAAAATTATGCCTCAATGCAATTTGAAGGAAACGATTCATTGTGAAGGAGAAATTACTTACAAATAAATTATGTTCAGTTATGTTATTCCACCAAGCATTCCACCGAGTTTGAACGGAATCAGACCCAAATTATGATGCGAAATCGACGTTACGATAAATCCACGTTTGTGCGTGCGCACAGGCTACTGTTGATTTTACTGCATTGAAAATTATAGAGGACCGTTTAGGAGGCAACCCACACGATCCCTGAAAATTTCATCGGAATCGGACTGAAAATTCGTATAGTTTGTAACAACGAGAAATGACGGAAAGAGAGAATTCCTCCTTCAAAGGTGAGAGGTGGTTAACGTGATATACCCAGAGGTATATCTGTTGGTTGTAAAACCATCAGAGGTATATCTGTTGGTTGTAAAACCATCAGGCATATTCTTAGATGTAGCGTATTCAAGAATCGAGAAGAAGGAACTACTATCCGTCACAAGTTTAGGTCGTGACGAGGATTTACCATAGACAGACACGGAACCGAATTCTGATTGTGGAGGACAAAAATTCTTTTGACTTCTATCACGAACGCAAAGCTTCCCTATCTTCCGTAGTGAGGAAGCGAAAATCTTTACGAAGAACTTTCGATCAGAAATTGTCACTAAAATTGGTCCCTGGCCAGTGACCGTCATTAAATTAATGTAACGCTGTGTATAAATATAGAAAACTCGGAAGCCAAATATTGTTGTACAATCGGTATTGCTAAAATAGTATTTCACAATACTGCTGTTAGTTTTTTTTCTTTATTAGGCATTACATTTTGTATACAGCCATACAATCAATAAATAACATTATGCTAAATATAACTATTTATAATTTGATATTACAATTTTGAAAAAAAAAGTATTAAGTTGTTTTTATAAATCACTAGATTTTTTGAAGCTAAAATTGAATTGGAGTCACAATTAATGTTTGAATTTCTCATTATTGTGCTGCGCAATACTGATCGCGGACCCTCGTATTCTGAACAACTCATTATTACGTGCTCAAGTGTCCCATTCAGATAGTCACATTTCCGGCATTGAGACGATTCCAGTTGTCCAATACGATTAATTTTTTGAAAACTCCCAACAATTGATCAATATGTGCTCGTAGTTGAAATTTTCGTTTGAAATTCAAATTTGTTAATCGAAGCAATTACAATATCAACATGTCGCTTCGGGATGAATAAAGCCGCCATAGGGCCTCGCCTTTCCCCAATACCTGTTTTCAATAACAAAAGAGAATTGAGCGAGGTAGGTACTTAACTTCTCCGGTTAATTACAATGGCAATCAGGACAATCGGTGGGAGTTGGATTCATCAGTTGGGAATCCTCGTTGCTAATTGAGTTAAAATAACTTGCTATTCCTTCGCTCACCTTTTCCCCTCTTTCGGCACTCCGGTCGTGAGATTCGATTTGCTTAAGCGGATTGGGCAAATCGAACAGTTCAATGGACGAGCAGACTTGAATACGGATTACAGAGAAGGCAGCACATTTTGAACGTCCGAGAGGAAGGTACACGTTCATTGAGGTCAATTGAGTTTTCCATTTGATCTGGAAATCTGAGAAATGTATATAAAACTTCATAAAAACTGGGAGTTTTGATACGTGTGGAAATGATATGTTTCAACTGTTGCATTTCGATTTTAAATTATGAAACAACGTGACAATGAGCGGAATCGCAAAACACATGCTCAAAACTTTAATAGCACAAGAAAAATAGTTGAAACTCGGCGCTCCGCGCCTCGCCAGGGGGCAAGCCCCCTGGACTCCGGTTGCCTCTATTTACATACTTCGGACGAAATTATTGAAACACAGAATGCGTTTTAGCTCACGCGTTTCACATAAACCCGTCTTCAATCTTCGGTTAAAGATTGGTTAACTTCCTCCCACTAAATTAGAATTTCGCTACTTTCCTCCCACTAAATCAGAATCCTATATAACCACCGCGTCATAACAAAATTTTGCACAGGTTACACGATCCTTAGTTCCGTATCATCGATAGCCTTTTAAAAAGTCAGTCTTCAGATAGGAAGGCATTTTATAGTTTTATTGAGATTACAACATTATTTGAAAGAACGCCATAAGATATGGTAAACTACGAGTACCTAGCTGTTACACCAGGTTACACGATCCTTAGTTCCGTATCATCAAAACATATGATCAACGGTGTCATTGGTTAACTTCCTCCCACTAAATCAGAATTTCGCTACTTTCCTCCCACTAAATCAGAACTTTATATAATCACTCCGTCATAACAAAATATCACATAGGTTACACGATCCTTAGTTCCGTATCATCGGTATCCATGTAGTCGTCCCAGATTTTTGTTAGGAAATTGCGTTAGCTTTTTTGGCACGAGACTCTCTCGAACGATCAAGTTTGTCCCCCACCCCGGCAACTACTTGGAACCGTTCCCTACAAGAAGAACTGTGAGATCTTCAATTCCGTTCAACCTGTTTAGTGGACATGTAGGTCAGAATGAAGTGTACAGTTTGGTGGACTGGATGCTCGCAAGCTCGCATCTCAAAAATACATAACATCAAGTAGTCAATCCCTTAGTAAAAATGCAGATTAGTTGGATATGTAGATCAGAATGAAGTGTATAGTTTCGTGGTCTCATAACACGATCACATAACAGTTTAGAAAAGTAAATGTGACTCATTTGTGTAAAAGTAAATGTGTTTCATTTGTGACTCATGAGCTGCTCCGCGTTGAACGGAATTGAAGAACTCACAGTTCTTCTTGTAGGGAACGGTTCCAAGAAGTTGCCGGGGTGGGGGACAAACTTGATCGTTCGAGAGGGTCTCGTTTTTTTGGCTAGTTAGTCCATGGCTAAAACACATTCTGTGTTAAAAACGTTTGCCAAGTTGGGTGTGGCAAATAGCTTCCTCGTTTACCTATTGTGGCCTGGGCAGCGTCGATGTCTTATGCTTGGGTTGTCCCCAGCCCCCTGGATCAATTCCAATAGGCCTCTCTCTTCTTAACGAAGCCTTGACTATAAGACATATGTAGCTTCAGAGGGACGTCCTAAAGCTACATGATCTTTACAAAGCTAAATATTGTTTCAACATTGCGAATCAAATAGGAGCATAGTGGATGCTATTCATAAGAAATCGTATGTACCTATGGATATTACAAGTACTTGAGATTTTTTTTTTTTTTTCTAATTAATTAGTATTCAATGTCACGTAGTCTTAAGCTGTCTATAGGCGTTGAAGTTTGTATTGGGTGGAAATTATCACAATCATTATAATGATGATATTCTAAATATGATAATGCGCTGAAAAGTATGTTTGTAGAAGCTAGAAACATACATTGTCACATTCATTATTATATTCTAGATGAGTCAATCACGTATTGAATAAATGAAAATACATAATTCAGAAAGTGGCTACTTGTGGCACGTAATTTCCAACGGATTCCCATACTTGTATGTTATATAGACAAAACAAAATCGATGCCGGGCACTTCGCAGCAACCCACATTTTAATCATAATTAATGTTTGCGACAACATAACTAATCAACATGAATTAACCATTAAACAATATTTCTGCTCTCAACTGTATCATTTTCAATCAAGTTAAGTGTTTTCCATGCCTACCTATTGGTGACGAAGCCATTAAGAATAATTAAAATTACATGGACACTCGACGAAATACTGAAATGATGCACATGTCCATGATTGTCAGTTACAAGAAAAGGAAATTTCACAGATAAACTAATTAAATTTTTCAAGCATTTTAATTAGTCCCTTGATGGGAAATACAAAAGATCATGGATATGTCTAGTACCTACTGCCTACCAGTAGGTACCTACTACTCAATTGTATACCAACCATGATGTGCCTTCTTTTCACAAGATTATTCCATTATGGTTACAAAACAATATTAGTTTATAACTTGGAGTAATAAATCAGCATTCCTTGATACTACAATGGCTTAGAGGTCATGAGATGTTGTGATAAAATGAGAGCATTCCGAAAAGTGGTGAACGATTTTCCTACTATGATAACTATGGGAGTTATTCTTCTCTAGTAACTCATCGGTTGTACGTGAAAAATCAATAGAAATTCTACCTACCCTTCACTTTTCGAATTAATAATAATCTAAAGTGTCGGAGCGCTGCATTTTGTGTTGAGAAAAAAAAAGTGTCGCGAAAAATTTCTCGACCCTTAGCCAAAAGACATATCCATGTAAAACGACATAAATATCATACTAATCTTCAGTAAAATGAGAGCTTTCCGACGAATGGTGAACGATTTCTGTGCGATGAACACTGCGGTAGTTCCATTTCCCTACCAACGGCTTGGACGTGAAACTCATAAGAAAAAAAACATACGGAACTTACTTAAAGACACTTTAAACTTATTTCTGTTCTAGAACCAAAAATTTCAACCATGTATCATGTTTTCTCCTCGATATTGATTCGAAATTCTATGAAAACATCAGAAATTAACAAGCGGTTGCAATCATGTTCACAATATCAATTATTGAGAATGATCACCTGTGTGTAAACAATTATTTATATAACCATGCTCATAACTCAGTTTGTTGGACACGCACTTCGCCGTAGTTAACATAATATTGTTGGATAAATCGAGAGCTTTCGAACGAATGGTCAACGAATTTTGTGGGATGAAAAACGACGAAGTACCATTTCCCTAGCAACGACTCGGTTGTAGGCGGAAATCACTGTAATTAATTTCGTGCGCGGAAAAAAATTGACTCGCAAAATTTGCTAGGACCCCAGGGCTAAAACATGATACATGTAAAAAAAAAATAAAATAAAATAAAAAAAAAAAACGCTATTTTATTTGTTATTTTTGTGCATATTTGTAAAAACGCTTTAACTCGAGAACGTTTGGACCGAATCGGACGGGATGGCTAAAATCAGCTAGTCAGCCGGTCATTCAAAATGAAGTGGTAGCGAAATTCCGTGCATCATGTTATTTGGTTAGCCCTGAAATGTGGGGATGGTAAAACAATGAGTGGGATGGTTTTCTTTAAAAAAAATAAATAAAATAAATAAATAAAGTGAACGATCATATTTACTTGGCAAAAATCTTAATAGGTACTATAATGTTGCTATATAATTTCTTATTTGCAATCTATGCCGGTTTTTTTTTTTTTTATTTATTGGCATTATACAATGTATATACAGCCATACTTAACATATACAAGTTTACAAGTCTTCGTTTATTTCAACTATAAATTCATAGAGGGTGTGGAATGCAGAGTTGGCAGAATGGGGAATCGAATAGCGGAGTTAAGACGTCGAACAGTATTTTACGAGGCGTGGAGAATGTCGACCGCATCATAATCGTATGTTCTAATGTACCCTCTTCTTCTTGGAACTCTTCGCATATAGCTGAAGCTTGGTTATTTAAAAATCTGTGATGATATGAGGTACATATAAACAAAAATCATTTTGTTTAAAAAACAAAATACTTATTAATTGGAAATGCAGATGATATGACGCAATCACAGCTAGATCACAGATTCCGAATCCATACTTGCTCAGGAGGGTACTCCTGCATTCCTATTGAAAGAGTTCATGAGCATAAGTACCTGGGGATCATCATTGACGATAAACTTTCAAGGAAGGGCCACGTATCGTATTTAGTGGAAAAATTAAAGAAATTCATACATATATTTTACAATCTACGTTCGATGTTGTCCCCCACAAACATAAAAATGGTATATGTAAGTCTAGTGCAATCCATAATTCAACACGGAATTATCGTATGGGGTGGCACATACCAAACATCATTGAAACCTCTGACTACATTACAGAAATGTATATTGAAGGTATGCTTAAAAAAGCCCAAAACATTCAGTTCGGTGGAAGTATTCAATTTAAGCAAAAACTTCTCAATTAGGCAGTTGTTCGTTAAAAGCCTGTTACTATATTATTATAAACATCCTGTAATAATTTCTGCTGAAACAGGACACGCATAACCAACAAGATTTCGCTTGGATGGTAATGTTACAAACCCTCATACAAAAACAACAACTCTGTTTACAAAAAACCCTCGCTATTTAATACATGTAGTGCACAAATCTTTACCTATAGTTCTGAAATCACCTTTCAATAGTAACCGAGATGGATACAAAAGCTTGTATACTCTTGGTTGATTTCAGTTGGTTACATCCCCTTAGAAAATATTATGGCTGGTACCTATGTAACAAAATAACCTGGTTCCACGTTGCATTCCAATTATGTACCTACTTTAGTTTTTATAGAAATATTTTCTTCTTTTTTTTCTCTTTTTCTTTTTACTGTATTTTGAGGAATCGTCCTTTGTTGTACTGCTTTTGAGCTGAGTTCCGACTCTTGTCGGCAGCACGGGCTTGCCCATCGCCGATAGTAAGTTGACAACACTAATATAAATAATGGTGTGTTTAATTTCCTATATATTATGAAGTTTATTATTTTCATGATTATTTCTGTGATGTCAATAAATCATTTATCTATCTCTCTATCTACATAGGCCATGGTTACTGCGTACGCGACAAATCGTCTTTATTTCTCGGCAGTTCGACGACACGCCCACGAACCATGGCCTCCGAGGAGGCAATGGTACTGCCATTTTATCCTATGCGATGAATTTAACCAGATTGTGCCAAAAGAATGGTAATCAAGTAACTCAAGGTTAAAAGTAATCGTTATTGTTAATTGTAAAAGTAATCGTAAAGTAATTGTTAAAAGTAATCAAGGTATTTTTTAGCTAATTGGGATATGACGATAATCCCACGTCATTTGCAAACGCAATTGATAGTTTTTAAATTAACAAAATAATTTAAACCGGTACAGTTGTTTCATATGAAACTTCTAGAAGTTGTGTTACTTCTAATCTTCATTTCACAATCCGTTCTTTTAAAAGTGATTGAACAATGTGGAACTCAGTCGCGTGGTCGACCCGTTTACCACTTTATAACTCTCTTTTTCTTCAGCCGGGGCTCCATAATGTCGAGATAGCGTGTACCCTTAGTTTCAACTGGCAACGGGAGAGAAACCTCAAACTTTCTGAATAAATAGTTTCAGCAATTATGAAAATCTGAGGAAATCGAGCTGGTTGCAGGCCGGAAAGACAAGTAATACCGAGACGGAGCTCCGTTTCGGAAGAGTTGAGGAAACCATTGGATCGTTTTATTTCATTCAAAAAGCCGTTCGCTTCATCGCCCAACACAATATTAAATAAATAGCTTCTGCTTTCTCACGATTTTGGTTTACTATTTTCAATAATGAACCTTTGTAACCGAACAAGGAAAAAAAAAGTTTAACCCCTCCCCTCAAATTTGTTGGTTTACGTTTCAAGATACATAGAATCTAAAAATCGAATTTAAAGGATCCGGACGTCCACCGTACGCCGGCCGTCCCGAGCTTTTCTCCAAAACTACTGGACCGAAGTGTATTAAATTTGGCTGAAAAATCATACATCAGCCGGGGATGTGCCAGTGAAACCGGTAATAATTCTGATCAACCCTAAAGGGTAGTAAAAGGACTGAAATATTGAAAATCGAGATCTCGAAAACTTTCAAGGTAACATTAATTACCTTGAAGGGTAAGTTAGATACTTCCCTAATGATTCGTTTAATAATATAGATAGGTATTCTGCGTAGAAGAGCTAAACAATACAGAAATAATAAACCCCTGTGTAATAATTTGAAGCATTTTTAGTGCTTACTCTATCATAATACTCATACAACCACACCATGAATCTTGAATACATTGTGGTTACTTACCTACTCTTCAATGGATAGTCGGCCAAAGGGATTTTATTGATCTTTTTGTGTAAATGGTGGCTAACACTCCATGTGTGTTCTGGGTCTATATGGTCCATATCATTTCTCAGTACCGGCATCAGTGTTCCCCCCTCGTTCACCACGATGATACACTTTGTATCTTACCGCATTCGCTTGAATAATATTTATGTAACTATTGCCATGTGCTAAACTGACTTTGGATGACGCTCTGAGAATACTGGATCGATTTTGATGACATTTTCAATTATTGGGTGGGTTAACCTTTGGACAATTTTCGCACATGCAAACATGAATTAAAGCTCTATTTTGCATTCTAGCATGTATATATACATATACATGTATCAGATACTGTTATATATTGCATTCAATCATTTCGACTCGTCCTTCGTACTTCAACTAATTCTATATGTCCATGTTACAATATGTGAAGAAGATTTACTGCCCACCCTACTTGGCAGATATTTTTTTTCTCTTGGTCGATTGCTAAGGTTCATAATTGAAAATTATAAACCAAAAATAGATAATTAGTTTTACTGTAAGTTTATAATTAGTGTACTGTAAGTAATACGATGATGAAATTTTAGAAGTCCCCGGTCACATGGTGGTTTTGAGTCAAGTTTCGTAAACATTGGTTCAATGCTTCGGACAACAGAGAGCGTGCAAAATATTCCTCCCTTGAACCTAAATTCAATTATTTTGATAAGACTTTTGTTAAACCACGTTGAGCTGTCATGTCACGTTTTCTATACATTTCCGCACCACAAGTTCAATTACAGAGTATATTGCGGTATGTCTTCATCGGTCCTCTATTCATTCATGGGGATAATTCAAGATATCATTACGATTTCTATGCTATCAGGATTACTAAAACCATACTATGATGAAATTAATTTCCCCGTGAATGAATCACCTATTGTTTTAGTTTGCTAGAAATGATAAGGATCATGGTCTTTTTAGATGTATGATCTTTGAATTTAAGAATAAATCCTCGTAGGCATGTACGTCCAAGAATGTACTTTGTTTGAAGTTATAATGGAATCTATATTAATAAAATCGTAAGTATGTCTGTACATTGATTAGGATCACGAAATTTTGCGTTTATTTCCCGTTTCCCGCTACTTGTAGACGATTGGTACGATTTTCTCAATTTTTCAGTCTCTGTCCGAATTTCGTCTGCTTTTAGCGGTTACAGGGGTCATTGTACAATTGATATGGGTAGAGGGAAATGTCGGTATCAGTCCAACTTAAATTATAGGCTATGTTTGGTGTAGAAAGGGTTGATCAAAAAATGGAACCTATTTGGAACCAAAACATGGTTTATTAAATTAAATTGTAAAACAGGTTGACAAATTAGTGAATTAATTGTGGCAAAATAACCTACCAGTAAGGAGCTCCTTCTAAACAAGAAGTTATCTATTATCTAAACAAGATAATGATTATCTAAACAAGATAATGGTTGTCCACAAACAGTGGTGAATGAGAGTTCATGAAATGATGTGCAGATGATAAGAAAATAAAGTCCAAAGAAGACTCCTCTTGATGATGTTAGGTAGCACCCAAACAGGCTAGCTCCAATGAAGAAAAGAATTGAGGTAGGTAAAAAACCACTCACCAGATTCCTGGATATAACAAATAAGGTAGGTTTCCTGGTATTTCTTTCTATTCCCTGGTATTCTCCTGGAGGAAACCTTCAATAAGGGATGATCAATCCAATTGGAAGTTACACTAGTGGCCACTAGATTTGAAGCACTGGTTAGAAAAAACAGTTCAGATAGTGGAGAGGAGAATCAGACACCTTGGGAGGTCAACTTGTTACTGCCTCTCTTCACAAATTCTGACCCAGTGAGGATTGAAGTGGGAGAAGATTAGTTGGGGAGCTTCACTGAAGATAAGCTGATCAACAGAAGATAAGGTCCTGGGCAGATAAGGTGGAAGCCCTGGGCTGGGTTGAAGTTGCCCCCTGGATCCTCAACAACAACACTTTCACTTCACTCCACAGATTACACCATTATCTTATCTGTCACAGACAGACCTATAAATTAATAATAGATGCCTTCAAGAGAGTCAAAACAGATTGGAGAAAGAAAGCTAAGAGATTGGTTTTAGTAACTAAGAAAAGTAGTATAAGATTTAGTTTGTAAGTAGTCCATCTTTAATTAGTTATAGTTTGAAGTTAATTGAATAGTATTAATTTTAGTACTTAGCTAGTAATAATAGTTAGTAGTAAGTAGTTTGTAAGTTTAATAAATCTTGAAATTAATTCATGAATTTAAACAAGTTTTGGAAGTTGGCCAAAACAGGCTATTTGAAGTTTTAAAAATTTGAGCCAGAGGGGATGTTTTAGGGGAGAGGGAGTGGATGAAATGAGGTATCTTGGACACCATTGAAGGAACTGGGATCTGATTGGATGAATATGTTTGGATTATTCTAACTTAAAACACAGGATACTTGAAATTTTTCAAATTTGCTCCATAGGGGGGTCTTTTGAATAAGGGGGGGGGATGGGGTATATTTGTCATCGCTGAACAAACCGGGGATCTGTGAAGAGGAATATGTTTGGATTACTCTAACTTGAACTAAAAGCTACTTAAAATGTTCCAAATCTGACCCATAGGGGGTGCTTTGTGAGAGGAGGGGGTTGAAATGGGGTATCATGGACACCAGTAAATAAACTGGAGACATGATTGTTGAAATATGTTCGGGTTACTCCAACTTGAATCGCAAACTAGGTACTTGAAATTTTTAAACCCGACCATTGAGGTGGGGGGGGGGGGTGAAATGGGGTTATCTTGGACATCACTAAATAAACTAGAGCTGTTCGGTAAGAAATTTTGGAAATACTCTTAATTGAATCGCAGACTGCTTCAAGTTTTCCAATCTAAATAGGGTGTGTTTTGGTGGAGGGAGGGTATAATGGACATCAGTGAATAAACTGAGGACCTGATTGCTTGAATATGTTAGGAATACTATAACTTGAATCACAAACTACTTGCAATTTTTAAATCAGAACCGTAAAGGGTATTTTGAGGGACGGATGGGGATGGAATGGGGTTATCTTGAACATCAATGAATAAACTGAGGACCTGATTGGTAAAATATGTTTGGATAACACTACAAAACCACAGCGTACTTAGAAATTTTCAATTCCGACCCATAGGGGTGTTTTTCGGGGAGGGGATTTGGAAAGGGGAATCTTTGACATCACTGAACAAACTGGGGATCAGATTGGGCGAATTTGATTAGATTACGTCAACCTCAATCACAGGCTATAAAAAAATTTGCAAGCCTCAACCTGTTTGTGGTAAGGAAAAATGGAGGGGGTGGCTAAATGAAATAATTTAAATATGGAGGGTGTTTCTTCATGGAGAGGGAGTGGAAATTGATCTCAGTAGTTTATTTTACAAGTAAGTACTTTTAAGTAAGAACTTTTTTGATTAGTTTATAAACTCACTTGAAAAGAGTAAAGTTCAATTACAGGTTATTCTTAGATTTTCTTAGTAATTAAATCACGGGAATACAACGAAAACGCTTTCCAAGAAACTGATATTCGCTAAAGTTAGAATCTTTTGGAATCAAACTAAATATGTACATAAACTAGATAACAACAGTTGAGGAGTTGGAAAAGTCATTCTTCAATAATGAAATCGTCAAGAAAGTCTTGATTAATAATAGGGGTGATTAATTGCAAAGGGGAACTTGCGGGACGGAGTTCAATACTCATCATTCAGCATTAACGGCCCAACTCACGACTTCATCGATCATAATGGGGAGCTTAATATTTTTATCCCTCCTAAAAGCTCTCCTCTATTTGTAATCTCTCTCCTCTCTTTACCTTTCCGTATTATATGAGTAAAGAATGAGGAAAACTAAGATTTAAATACTCGTAATAGGCACTTTTTAGTAGAACGTACTTTTTTTTGCTTTATTTAAAGATTTAAGCCGCACTTATTTCGTAGTTTCGTATTCGTACTTACATAACTAGTAACATAAATTACGTGAATCATTGGTATTTGTATACAATCTAATCTATATAACTGTATAGTTACCTGACGTCTCAAAATTCTGCTGAAATGGTAATATCCCATATTATTTATAAATATATGTAACTGCATAGCCGTGGAAGCCTACCCAGGAGGAATTACTGAATTAATTAAGACGCCTACACTTTTCCAGTACGAGTATTTAACACGAGCTGACCCACCAACTAAAAATGAATTACCTATATAAAATTAATCACCTACCTACGCTTCGAAAATTCATTTATAATAAACATGATTTGGTGAAGTGAAAACTCGATTATAATCATCAGCAGCTTACAAGTAGGTACGAGGTATTTCACCAGTTGCAATTCACTCCAATGTTGATGTTCTTTTTTAGCTAATTTTCGTAGGAAAGGAAGCTATTGCAATGGCTCCTAAAATTTTGAAATTAAAATGTGTGTGTGTGTGGTGTGTGTCTGTGTGTGTCCTTCCAGACGATAACTCTCTTTAGGGTTGAGATAATAATCTTCCGTTCTTGCGCTAAAGAATCCAGCTTTCCATACGAAAGGACGAGTTTGTTGGCCATCATTTGCTGAGCACATTAAATTGCTCACATTTCAAAAAAAAAAAGTGCTGACAAAAATCACTAAAAATATCAAAAAACAGCTACAAATCGTTAAATTCATCATTTTCAGCAGAATATTGCTCAAATAAAGTATATTAACTGTTAAATAGAACTTTAAGAAATGTATGTGCAAAATTATGCTGAAAAATGTACTTAAATGTAATTAAAATGTGCTAAAATATCGATAAAAACTCCAATAAAGTTAGAAATTGAAAATCTCTTTTTGAATTGCGGAATATTATTTAGAACGAATATTTTGCCATAAAGTTGATAGGTAACAATTTCTTTTCCCTCAAAGTCCTTAATTGTCAAAACATTGTAAGTAACATAATATTGCAATTATCAGTCAACTGAAACCTTTTTTCTATCAAAAGAAACTTCGTAGCGACCGAATGAGACCTTGTTCCAATCAAATAAACCTCTTTGAACCAAATGAAGCTTTTTTTCACACAAATGAAATCTTACTTCAATAAAATGTAACTTTTTCGAATCATCCAGGAAAAAATAACGTTTTATTTCAGATTTTTGCTAAACAAGTTAATACGACTACAAATCAATTTAATGAAGCGGGTGTCCAACAGCTGCGGCAGCCGTTTCATCATTATGTTTATTACGAAATCGGAGCAGTCATTCGCGGTGATCAACAATATGGTGGACCAAAGAGTTTCATTTGATTGAAATGTGGTTTCAATTGTTAGAAAAAATAAGTTCCAATGACGTTAACATCATTCATTACTTAAATTATCATTACTTAAAGAGAGGTTTATTTGATTGGTTCATTGTTTCATTTGGTAGGTATAAGGTATCATTTGATTGGAACAAGTACGATTTGATTGGCCGGTGCGAAGTTTCATTTGATAGAAAAAAGGTTTGATTGGACTGAAAAATGCTATATAGTCCGATAATTTACGAAAGTTTGCATATACGATCATGCTGCATGACTGTAACTTTGCTATCATAGTTTTAGCTCACATGGAGAAAGAGAAGATTCGAACGCAAGTAGATGATGTCCCATGAATTACACATTAATAGTAGCCTTTGTGCTTGCGCCAACGTGAATTCCTTATAACGTCGATTTCTCATGATCAATCTGTCGAATTTCGTTCAAAATGGGGGAGGGGGTATCTCAGGAGGTTTAACATGATTGAGGATGAAGCATGCGGATGCTACGAAGTTGGACCACAGACTTGGGATCATCTTATCTACAAGAGTGATTACACATAGATGCCACGGGCGAGATTGCTGCGGAAAGTCGTCCTGCCTGTATACAGGGTGATTCCCTCGCAGATGCAAAAAAAAATGTGGGTGAAACTACATAAAAAATGGAGTAAAATGCCGCCAACTGCATATTTTTATCTCAATCCGTTCACGAGATATGATTTTTTAACGGTTTCTTGCGGAAAACCGTGTTTTTCCCCTCTTAAACTTGAATTTCTCCACTTTACTTCATTCAATTTTACCTTTTGACCTCATTTTCGGAATCAGCAATAAATTTACTATAAGAGTAGTGTACTTGGGTTCTTAAAAAGTACCATCCAAAGGCCCTCACATCAGCTCTAACATTGACGATTTTGAAGAAATAAAATTTCTAAAAATCTTTAAACTTTACTATTCTTCCAAAACGATAAAAAATCCTAGAGACTGGCAAATCTCATGAAAACTGCTTTATCTAATACTCTTTCCAACGGTATAATCAAGTTTACTTTTATTTTGTTATTTAGTGGAGAAAATTATGTTTTAATGTTAAAAAATGTGGGTTTTTCAATGAAATTGTTAGTTTTCTCGAAAGATGACCCTCCATGAACCTTCGAGTATGGGGTCGGTTTCTATGTTTTTTTTTTCACGCTGTATCGAATGGTAACATTTGCAGATCTCTCCAACTCCGTTATAACCGAGTTTTACACTCAAAATCGCAAATGTTTAGTTTGTTTGTTACGATTAAATGTATGTGTGTTATGGGGTAAAACTAGTTAATTAAAGTGTAAAACTCGATTATAACGTAGTTGAGAGATCTGCAAGAGTTTCCATTCGATCCAGCGAGAAAAAATACATAGAAACCGACCCAATACTCGTAGGTTCATGGATGGTCATCTTTCGAGAAAACCAACAATTTCATTGAAAAACCCACATTTTTTAACATTAAAACATAATTTTCTCCACTAAATAACAAAATAAAAGTAAACTTGATTATACCGTTGGAAAGAGTATTAGATGAAGCAGTTTTCATGAGATTTGCCAGTTTCCAGAATTCGTTTTGGAAGAGTAGTAAAGTTTTAAAGATTTTCAGAAATATTCTTTTTTCAAAATCGTCAATGTTTGAGCTGATGTGAGGGCCTTTGGATGGTACTTTTTAAGAACCCAAGTACACTATTCTTATAGTAAATTTAATGCTGATTCCGAAAATGTGGTCAAAAGTTAAAATTAAATGAGGCAAAGTGGAGAAATCCGAGTTTAAAATGAAAAAACACGGTATTCCTGAAAAAACCTTTCAAAATTCTACAACGATTTCATAATTTCTCCCTTGAGAGGGAAAAACATTAAATCATGTTTAATGTTTTTCCCTCGCAAGGGAGAAATTAGATATAGTTTTTTAAGGTCAAGAAAAAAGTCTGCAACACATTGGGACATTTTATGTCTTTAGTTGCAGACTCGTATGCAAGCTCTAAGAGCCACTCAGCTGATCCGGACCCTGGGCATCGTCAATTAAATGTCCTAAAGAGGCTACATACGAAATTACAGCTTCCTAGAGTGTAAAGCATAGAAATTAGCTCTAAGAGCCACTCATCTGATCCGGACCCTGGGCATCGTCAAGTAAATGTCCTAAAGAGGCTACATACGAAATTACAGCTTCCTAGAGTGTAAAGCATAAAAAATAGCTTTAAGAGCCACTCATCTGATCCAGACCCTGGGCATCGTCAAGTAAATGTCCTAAAGAGGCAACATGCGAAATTACAGCTTGCTAGAGTGTAAAGCATAAAAAATAGCTTTAAGAGCCACTTATCTGATCCGGACCCTGGGCATCGTCAAGTAAATGTCCTAAAGAGGCTACAAGCAAAATTACAGCTTCCTAGAGTGTAAAGTATAGAAATTGCCTATTAAAATGATTTAACCACCTCTTCACAAATCAAACCGTTCTCGCAATATTCGGATCACCTGCTATGAATCAAATCATCGAAACACCAACTCAATGAAATCATCAGAAATTAACAAGCGGTTGCAATCATGTTCACAATATCAATTATTGAGAATGATCACATGAGTGTACACAATTATTCAAATAACCATGCTCATAACTCAGCTTGTTGGCCACGCACTTCGCAGTAGTTAACATAATATGGTTGGATAAATCGAGAGCTTTCGAACGAATGGTCAACGAATTTTGTGGGATGAAAAACGACGAAGTACCATTTCCCTAGCAACGACTCGGTTGTAAGCGGAAATCATCAGAAAAAAAACGTTGCACATTTGCGTGTCGTGTCGGAATTCACAGAATGACCCCCAGCCCTAAAACATTAAACATGTTAAAATCATATCTCAAGAACGGATTGGGATAAAAATATGCTGTAGGCGGCATTTTACTCAATTTTTGATGTAATTTCACCCAAATTTTTTTTGTGCATCTGCGAGAGAATCATCCTGTATATGTCCAGGCTGTAACTTATATACGTATTTTATCTCGATTGGTTGAGTAGTAAATATTGCGCATGATCAGCGCTATTACTAGATGACAATCCGAGACTAATGGACCGATTTTCATGAATTATCCGAGTTAATTTATACTCGTAGATAGTCTCCAACCAACTCCATTACCTTATCTGTTGGCACTTTGAATGGTGAATGCCGTTAGATAGTACAGTATGAGCATGTGCAAAAATTATCCTACCCTATTTCGAATGTTAGCCTACATACCATGAGTACTGTTCTATTTTCATTCAATCATTTTGATTCGTAAATTATTTGTTCCTCAATTAATTCGACCCGTCCCTGTTGCAATATGGTAGAGAACTATACTGCCCACACAACTTCGCATTATTTTTTTTCTCAGGCAATGAAAGTATGTTGAAAATAGTGAAATGAAAGCTTAAAAAAATGGTTACAAGGTGTCGCTCCCGATATCAAGCCCATCCTATATGGCTACGTAATTGCTTGACTGCGAGGGGGTTTTATGCATTTTTCATGATCCTCTCTGTTGACAGAGCGTGCTCACATCTGTTCCGTAAACAGGCTTTGGGCCTATCTCACGTTATAACCTCTGAAAGTGGTGCGTCCCTTTCTTTCCCTGCAAAATAGAAGGAACATGTGAGTGCAACTCTTGTTCCCCTATCATAATCGCATCATTACAGAAATAGTTTGAATTAGTGCAATCCCACACGTAATGTCATATTCCACTTTTTCAGTAACTCGGTAGTTCTGAATTCACTACCTAGACTGAAGAGTGGGAGGAATCATAAAGGAACCTTAAATTTTCTGCGATTTTATGAATATTGTGGCATTTAACATATAAGGGGGACCTGAAAAATCGTTGACATAATTACGTCTACGTCAATGACAAATGGTACGAAGGAATAGATTAAATAATTTCATTTATTTTCCCTGGGCCGCATCCCGAGCAATTCAAATAACATAATTCTTACGGCCGACCGAACTACCAACATTAAATTAGTGGTATTCGTGTTAAAACCTAACTTTGCACAAAGTGGCCGCAATCAAGAGATCCTTTCTCCTGTAGTTTGGACTCAGAGGAACCTAATATGGCCGCACCCAAATGTACCGAGCAAAATGTTCAACCGACATCTCAAATGGTGATTTGTCTATTCCAATAAAAAAGCTGCAAATTATTACACAATGGTTTATCATTTCTGTGTTAATCATTACGCAGATCATTGGTCTATAATTATTGTTGAACCCCGTATGCAATATATGACCAGAACTTGGCGTATCGTACCTCAGAGAAGGGTTCTTTTTTACAGTTCCAAGGACACGCAATTTTACTCTTCACACTAAAAATATTTAAAAGAAAAAAAAAAGGTCGATAGGTGAGGAAAGAATATAGCTCATATTTTCGTGACGTCACGCCTGTAGTTGGTTTGAGTTTCTTCCAAAGTCCACCATGATTTTTGAATCAGATCCATTGGGGCGTCCCAAAATGTCATGTGGGGGGGGGTCGCGTATATTCAAGTCAACCTGTGCAACGCACGGGTGAACCAGCTAGTAATGAATATAGTCAATCAAGATGTCGGCAATGTCAAATTTAGAAATCTGTCACTTAGGAAACGGGAAAATGGTGCTTGAAGTAATTTACGTTACCGCATAAGAAGGATGGTGTAATTTTTTGAGAAAAATGAAATAGGTAGGGAACAATCTACAGCCTACCCGGTAAAGTCCCAGAAAATATAATCAAAATCGGACGAAACCTAAAAATTAACCTATTTCCTGGGATTACACGTACGCACATGCGCAGGAGCTAATAATGATGCAATCATGTTGAAATAAACATGGAATAATTAAACCATCGTCCCCCAACCATGCACCAAATTTGTGTGGGATTGGACGACTAGAGCGTAAAAACATGATTTTGGAAGGAATTCACGTTTGCAGAATGAAGTTATTATTTGAGAAGTATTGAATTAATAGTAGACTCGTTTACAGCCTAACCCACACATTCCCTGAAAAATTCATCAAAATTGGATGGAGACTTTTGAAATTAAGCTAGTTTCAAAAAGAATAAACATTCGCGCATGCGCCATAGCAAATAAAGATAGGACCATGTTGAATTTTGTAGGGAATGCTCAAATTAACCACTTCCACCTATCCTCCAAGTTTGAGCGAGATAGGACGACAGGGGCGTGAGAAACATCCATGTCAAATATGTGAGAATGACCCATATATAAATTTCTCCCTTGAGAGGAAAAACATCATGGATATGTCAAAGTTGTAAACATTACTTTACACTCTGTTGAGATGTTGGGAAAGTAAAAATGTACATTACTTTCCACTCTGTTGGGATGTTGGGAAACTAAAAGTGGACAATACTTTCCACTCTGTTGGGATGTTGGGAAAGTAAAAATGTACATTACTTTCCACTCTGTTGGGATGTTGGGAAACTAAAAGTGGACAATACTTTCCACTCTGTTGGGATGTTGGGAAAGTAAAAACTCCCGCGCTACTTTCGTTCCATGCTAAAACAGAAGTCTAGGTCGGTTGTCGAGGAAGGCGGAATAGGTACCTACTTCATTGCGGTAGTTCCTCATTGATTTCTACATAGCTTTCACTTTTAGAGTTAATAATAATCTAAAGTGCCGGAGCGTTGCATTTTGTGTGGAGAAAAAAAAAGTGTCACGAAAAATTCCTTGACCCCCAGCCAAAAGACATGTCCATGTCAATTATGCTTGATGGAATTTACGTTTCCGCATGCGCCGAGTGAAGTATTGTTTGGGAACAACGAAACTCACAGGAGAAATAACGGAAGTTAGTGAAAAAAAGTTGTCTATTTCCACGAAAAATAAAGAGTTACAATGTTGAATCGATTTCGACGGTTAGGCCGTCATCAGTAACAAACAATAACTATTGTCTGTCGGCGATTACACGAATACAACCCATAAAAATGCGTCGCTGCATATTGCCATCTGCTTACATATTGTATTATTCAAGTATTCAAATTAAGATTGATCAATATTGTTTCACTGCAGAAAGAATAAATGTTTATTAATTGTGCGGACATAATTAATTTGGGTCTCTTGCGGCATTGGCTTAATTATTCTGGATTTCATCAACCTGGTCAGCTTTTAGTTTCGCGTGTTAAACAATCTCGATAATTTGTCAAAGTTTGACTCTTTCTATGAAAGTTACGGAACATCTGGATGGACTCGTGCTACTATCTCCCTATTGAAGGTCGAAACAACCAGGAATGTTATTTGCATAACTAAAGAAACTTAGAAAGATTTGTAAGAGACTAGGAATAATTTGCTCTCTGTAAAAATATATAAATGGAAGCTTCGCCGTGGAAAAATGAATCGAGACTATGTCATTTGAATAAAACACCGAGTTTATACCTCTTGAATTAGAAATGTATAAATTTCAATGAGACAAAAATGAAGAAGAAAAACTAGTTTGGCTGTAATGGGCCAGTAGCTCAAAGGGGAAATAAATATTAAAATTTAAAAGTCCTAATTGACCAAAGTAATATTTGAATATCAAATGATAGCTCCGATTGCTTCGTACTTCTCCGGGCTCTGAGCTGAAATTAAAAGTTGGATTGGAATACCAAAGACAACATTTTTATCGATTTCTACGTATTGTGAATCTTGAACGTGGAACTTTTGAAGGGGAGAATTAAATGTGTTTTTAGATTATCACAAAGGTTCTTTAATGTTATTAATAAACCATGAAAGTTCTGAATACGGTCGTGATAATTATAAACGACCAGTAAACTCTTATGCATTGTGCCTTTAGATGGTCACGACAATGTTTTAGTCCTCAAATAAGTTTGATCTGAGCGTTTACTACCTTTACACTTATATTTAACATTATACAGGGTGTACACATTACTGGTCCACCAAATCGCAGAAGTCATCTTAGAGCTCATTCCTGATCTAAAATTACTCAGAGATTTTTAGCAATCAGTGCACACTGATCAGCTGTGGGGCTTCTGAACCTAATTAGTTTTTTAATTGACTTGAAATGAAATGAAATTGTTTAATTGTAAAAGCCTTCCGGCGATACAAAAGTTAGTACAGGCACCGGCAACTTAAAATGAAATCCCGTTGTATTCCCAGTTAAACAAAAATGAAAAATACAATGTAATACAATGAAGATTTTAGGAGAAAGAGAGAAAGGGAAAACAATCTGTACGTTGAATGAAAAGAAATAATGCAGCGAATCATACAAGAATTAGATCACTATAAGAAAAAATCTATATACTGCAAGCAATATGCACATATTGAATAATAAGAAGCAGGTGAAGAAAAGGTTGCACAAAGGACAGTAGATGATTGAATATACAGTGAAATTTGGATAATTCGAACCTCAAGGGACCAGTCAAAAACTTCGAATTAACCAAAAATTCGAATTAAAGAAATTTTTAATAAATTATAATAAATTATATTTTAACAAACTACAGTACGAAGTAAAGTACATGTATAGTAAAATTGAATGCTGTATTGTATTGATTGAATATTGTATTGACCAACAGAATATTGAACAATATATATAAAGACACCTGGAATGGTACTATATTTAACTGCAACCATAAAAAACAATTATTGTCTTTCAAAAAAGGATGATATTTTGGCCTGTTTCCTGGAATTAAGTCTCTCGGCCATTATAAAAGATTCCAACGCATTCAAACAGTTGAAGTATGAATCACTGACATTAATGCTGCTTTCAAAAAACGTCTAAGTTCTTGTATGATTCATGGCGTCAGCTGCACTCGGCACCGGTACTTCTGCTGATGATCCAGCGATCTCGACTCCCGAACTGTCTCAGTTATCAGACTGTACGATGGCACTGACTTGCATGCATCTAGTCTAACCCAAACCTTTGCCGAATACCGTTACTAAAAACGTATCTCCCGGTAAATTTACAATTATTTTGAGTCGCAGCTTAATAATTTTATACCGTAATTAGCACGCCGAAAATTTGAATTATCCACGATTTTTTAGCATTGTTTAATTAAATACAAAATGCTAGGGACCAAGAGAAATATTCGAATAAAAGAAGATTCAGAATTAAAGAAGTTCGAATTATCCAAGTTCCACTGTAGTATAAAGAAGAATGCAACGCAAATACATTATTACGACATTAGAAAATCCCAGGAAGTGAGTAAATAAAGAAAGGAGAAAATATACAGATGACAGGAAATTAGTACGAAAATTCCTCATTCAAGAAAAAAACCCTAGTCCTTTTAATTTACTTATGATGCTGAAATGTAGCTCCTTTTTGGAATTTCTTTTGAAGTTTGGTCCAATACTTTTTGAGAAAAGGTTCGGACGGCATTTTAAAGAGGAGTTAACTTTTTTTTTTTTTTTTTTCTTTCTTGATCAATTACAAAGGTTCATTACTGAAAATGTTGAACCAAAATGCAACAATTATTTTGTTTTTATTAAACTTTATTAGGTTATTGAATCTCTCCGTAACAGAGATTAAATTTAATATATCCCTTTGAGCGGGTTTAGTTGTTGCCACCTAGTTTGTTATCTCAATGTATCACACCTGACTCTTAAGTTGAATCCATTCCATATTTTTATTGTTTTGGCACAGTAACGGGTTCACAAATTTGGCTCAGTCATGGAAAAGCTGCGTTAGACACTTAGCTACTGCACAACTGAACCGAGGAAAGATAATAAAAGTTCAATTAAATCTGAATACGTAGCCGTTATTCTGTTAAGAGTACCGGAGAAAAAGGTTTTTTTATGGTCGAATCGAGATAAAAACTAAATCAGATCGTCATTCCTATCTTACCGCACCATTGAATCAACTCTATTTATTCCTCGAAGCAGAATTAGAGTGTCAGTCCAGGGTTTGTAACACTATTTATTTACTGGCGTAATTTGATGCGATTGCAGTAAAGTCCCCCCGTTCTAAACTATTGAGCAGAGGTTTATGTAATTGCCCTAAATCCTCAAAGAATTTTTAGTGAATTTCAGCCATAATCAGCTTTGAGATGAAATTGGTATGAAACAGATTAAAAATCGTAAAAAATGGTTTTTCAAAAAAATTTACCCACCTCCACTTTTTTTTGTCAAATTTGAAGAAAAGTATTTCAAAATCGCAAAAAATGACTGAAATTGGCCAAAAATCATTAAATTTTTCTATTTTTAGCAAACTTTTAGTCAAAACTAAATTATCAACAACTATCTAGTGCATATTGCATTAATATTTTTTGGAAAATCTATGAAACTGCGAAAAATCTAAAAAATCCAAAATCTTTTTTGAATCGCCCAATTCAATTTACTACGAATTTTTGCCTTAAAAGTTGTTTTAAAAACTGTATAACTTCAGACTAGTCTTACCGACCTCAGATTAGATTTTTGAATTCAGAAACGTGTTCCTCACATTCGAAAATGTAAAAAAAAAAAAAAAAAAATTCGAAAATTTGGAGATTTTGGGTCAATACTAGTGATACATTGACGGAAATAAACGCTTGAGAGACGATTTCTGTTCCTCTCCATTATTACCCGAACACCCATATTACCTGATTTTCCTCTACTCCAATCACACTGAGCAAATTATAAATGCATTCTGTCCTCCTTGCTACCACTCTTCACCGCAGTAGTATATTCCCTCCACTTCTCTCTTGTTTGCTTGAAAGCAATGATTTCCCTCGGGACTCATTTCTTCAGAACATCCCCGATTTCACGGTTTATCTCAACCTGATGGGTAAATTTGATTGCGAATATGCAATTTCGGATAATTCACTAATAAACCGTGCTCATTTCACAACTAGATATATTAAAACTACCAACATTCCCAAGATTATTCAAGCGTTGAACCGAGAGGTACATAATTATGTGCCATTCAAATAAAATAAAATTAATAATTCAGTAGTAACTACTACGCATTCTGTTTTGCAATTGCCGGGCAAAATTTTGACACTACAGAGGCTTAGTTAGGGATCATGAGATTTTGTGATAAATGAGAACATTCCAAAAAATTGCGAACGATTATCGTGGAACGATTACTAAGTGAGTTACACTTCCCTAGTAACGGAATGGTTGTACGTGGAAATCAATAGAAAACTCCGCGCTACTTTCGTGTCATATTGACATTTCATGTCTTTACGTTGGCACGTAAACGAAAAAAGCGTTAACAAAAAGCGTTGGTTTTCTGATGATTTCCGCTTACAACCGAGTCGTTTTTCAAAACGCTTTTCCTGTCGTTTTCGGAGCGGGGACATAGCTAAAGAATGTGCATGCTATAACCATAGATGTTTGTTTGTTTGTGGTTTGTGAGTTTGTGTGTGCGCGCATCCGTGCGTGCGTGTGTGACAAATTTTGTCAACACTGCCCACGCCACAATTCTCAACCGGTTTTCGAGATTCTTTCTTTTTTCAATCTCAATTTCAGTTTATTTATGCGACAAACCCCGAAAATTTTGGATTTCATGGTAGAAGAGGATGAATGGAGGGGGTTACGCCGAAACGTGTATTTGTTCCATAAATTTCGACACTCAGGCTACAAATCTCGACTGATCTTTGTTACTCATATTTTGTTCGATTTCGATTTCAGTTTAGTTGTGCAACAAATCTTGGGAATTTCGGATTCGCTGTTGTGTTGGGGAGGGGAGGGGGTGTGGAGAAATTACCGATTCATTCAAGCTCTGCCCATGCTACAAATCTGAACCGATTTTGGTGATTCTTATTTTGTAACGCATCTATGTCAAGAGTGCCAAATTTCATCATAGGAAGTTATGAAGCGAGTAATACTGGTAAAACATGATGTTCATGACCATTCCCGTCCGATTTTCCCAATTCTCTTTTTCCCCCTTAACGACGAACTGGGTTTACTTTTGGAAAATATGTCAAGAGTTTCAAATTTCATTATGGAAGGGGGTGAATAGAGGGGGTATTACTGGTAAAACATGAGATTTTCGACACTTGATTCCAACCTGAGGTTTGTATCAATTTATCCAACTAATCTGTTTTTACTAAAAGGATTGATTTTGCTAATTTTTTTATTCTAGAGATGCAAGTTTGCGAGCATCCAGCCCATCAAACTAAACACACCACTCACATTATATTCATCCAATTAAACACATAAATCAACAAATTTCATTTTTTACAAATTGCAAATACTTGTACGAATTGCTCTGAATGATGTGTATTGATTGGGGTCTGGATGCTCTCAAGCTGGTATCTCAAAAATAAAACAAAATTCCTAAATCAATTCTTTTGGTAAAATATAGGTTAGTTGGACAAATATACCACCCCAGAAGTCCCAAGACTCTCTTAAGATTGGACGGGGAGGAGTCCAGTCATTCTTAAGTTATCAACTATCAACCCCTTAACTTTCGATCAAAATTATATCTGCTTCATCGTAAAGACCTGTATTGTATTATCCCGTAGTTACTGCTGTTTGGAAGTGGGGGGAGGGGGAGAAGTGAAGTTTTTAACTAGGGAAAAGCTTTAATATAGCCCCCCCCCCCCAGTAATTTAAAACCATAATTAATTATTGTTAATCGTACTTGGGGTGTTTCAAATTATGGTAGTAAAAAAGAGGGAGTTTTGAAGAGTCCAAATTGTAATTTGAAAATGAAAATATCATGTTTCGAATGGGAGAAATCTCATGTTATAAATGGGAGGCACTAGTAAAGAACCCCATATTTGATTGCGCAGTTGATTAACTGAGAGATACCTACACCCCAATAAACTGAGCTTATAATCCAGGTATTTCATTACTTTGGTTGGATTGTAATTTAGTATAACATAGCACTGGAAGTGAGCTTATTAATAAACGTAAACAGCAAGAATTCCTATTCTACATGAGTGTTTTACGTTCCGGAACGTAAAATACAGCCATAAAACGGAGCGGGCGTACGTTTCGATCAATGCGACACCTTCCACTTTGTGAATTCATCTCCCCGGGACACGCCGTATGAATTCACAACGGTGTAATCCTTATCTACGGAACTTTTACCGGAGTTTTCACCGAGAAGCCTAACGTGGCATTTCACGGGCATGAATACATCAAACAAGCCCCCAAAACTCCATCAAACTTGTAAATTAACTTTCAGAAACAAACTACGGCAGTAAATGGACACGGTAACCCGATAACTACTTCCTTTAACGAATAAGTTGTCTCCGTATTAAAAGGGTAATTTTCTTGAGGCCTAGATTGATATTGGGTTAGCAGCGTTGATTAACTTATCAACTCAAACAAAATCATCCTTAAAAGCTCTTTTAGGATGAGTTAAGTGTCGGTAGGTCATGATATTATGCACAGGAAGAGTAAAACTTACCTACTACTTCAAACTAGATAAACTGATTATTCTTTTGAGGCCAGTCACTGACTTCATTATTCCAGGGAAAATCGTCTAAAATTTACTCATACATCTGAGTTTACAACAATGGAAAAAACTTTCAGTCATGACTCGATGAACGAGTTTTTATGAGGCTTCGAATTGTATTTGCGTTGAATAGCATTATTATTAGAGCACTTTGTACAAAGGTGCTACCAATTTTATGGCAAAAGAAATAATAACAAATAACCTTGCTCATAACTCAGCTTGTTGGCCACGCACTTCGCAGTAGTTAACATAATATGGTTGGATAAATCGAGAGCTTTCGAACGAATGATCAACGAATTTTTTGGGATGAAAAACGACGAAGTACCATTTCCCTAGCAACGACTCGGTTGTAAGCGGAAATCGTCAAAATATTTACGTTACGTTACGTGACAGTTTTTTGTGCAATGTGCCAGGGCAAAGACATGAAAATGTCAATAATAATGAATAATGTTAACATGAAAATTTGACATTTTGACATTTGACATTTCACATTTTATGTCTATACTATGGCACATAACTCAAAAAGGGTGACCTTACGGTGTGGCGAAGAAAGCTTTATGAACATTTTTTGATGATTTCCGCTTACAACCGAGTCGTTGCTAGGGAAATGGTACTACGTCGTTTTTCATCCCACAAAATTCGTTGACCATTCGTTCAAAAGCTCTTGATTTATCCAACCATATTATGTTAACTACTGCGAAATGCGTGGCCAACAAGCTGAGTTATGAGGATGGTTATATGAATAATTTATTGTTTACACACAGGTGATCATTCTCAATAATTGATATTGTGAACATGATTGCAACCGCTTGTTAATTTCTGATGATTTCATTTAGCTGGTGTTTCGATGATTTGAGTCATAGCAGGTGATCCGAATATTGCGAGAACGGTTTGATTTGTGAAGCGGTGGTTAAATCATTTTAGGTAATAGGTAATTTCCATACTCTACACTCTAGGAAGCTGTAATTTCGTATGTAGCCTCTTTGGGACATTTACTTGACGATGCCGAGGGTCCGGATCAGCTGAGTGGCTCTTAGAGCTTGCATACGAGTCTGCAACTAAAGACATAAAATGTCCCGATGTGTTGCAGACTCGTATGCAAGCGTTTCTGATGATTATTGAATACAACCTTATCTTTCCTCTTCATTCAGCGGAAATGATTAATCAATTCATCAAGTCTTAGTGCTGCTAGGTTAGGAATGTCATGCGTTTCCATAAAGACGTTAACAGTAGAGATTAAAAGGATAATTTTCTTCAGTAGAGATTAAAAGGGTATTACAAGGGTAATTTTCTTGAGGCCTAGATTGATATTGGGTTAGCAGCGTTGATGATAAGTCAAAATCATCCTTAAAAGCTCTTTTAGGATTAGTTAAGTGTCGGTAGGTCATGATATTATATACAGGAAGAGTAAAACTTACCTACTACTTCAAACTAGATAAACTGATTATTCTTTTAAGACCAGTCACTGTCTTCATTATTTTAGGGAAAATTGTCTAAAATTTACTCATACATCTGAGTTTACGACAGTGGAAAAAGCATTCAGTCATGACTATATGAACGAGTTTTCATGAGTCTTCGAATTGTATCTGTGTTGAATAGCATTATTATTTGAGCAATTTGTACAAAGGTGCTACCAATTTTGTGGCAGAAGGAATAATAATAATAAGAATAATATTAACATTATAAAAATAATATTAATACCTGATAAGTATTCCTGGTAGTATTCATCCATTTTCGATAATTTGGTGGAAACATTTTCAAGTTTTTTCCTTCAAATCATCTTCATTATCACGTTAGGCTGTTATTGGATCACTACCCATTCCATACTTCTCAAATCATTACTCCGTTTTGCGCGTGCGCAAACGTAAATTCCTTCAAGCATAATTTTTTACGCCCAATTAGCCCAATCGCGCTCAAATTTGGTGCATAGGTTGGGAACGATGGTTTAATTATTACATGTTGATTTCAACCTGATTGCATCATTATTAGCTCCTGCGCATGCGTGAAAGTGAATTCCGCGAACAAGGTCTAGTTTTCATCAGATTTGGATTGCATTTTCTGGGAATTCGTGGGTTAGGCTGTAGATTGTACCCTACCAATTTCATTTTTCTCCAATCATTGCTCCATTCTGCGCATGCGCTAACGTAAATTACTTCAAGCATTTTTTTTTTTTTTTAAACACCTTCACTGTGAGGCTTAGAATTGCCGGGTCTTGGAACTGTAAAAGTGTGAATCCTTCTTGGAGGCACGATGCGCCGTGTTCTGATCATATGTTACATACGGGGTTTACTAATTATAGACCAATGATCTACGTAGAAGAGCTCTATCTATCATCTATCACAGAAATAATATAACATTGTGTCATAATTTGCAGCGTTTTGCTACTTTTAACCACATGTTTTTGCATCTCCTTTTCCATCCGAACTTGGTTACCTAATCCTTATACCTACATAAAACTCAAAGTTTGTTTCTATCTATGTAGGTATGTATGTATGTTCTCAATAGACGGATAAACGGCTGTACCGATTCTGATGGGTGCGGTCGTAAAGTTACCAAGTTCCGGCGCATTGCATAGGCTAGGCCATACATAGGCTATAGGTCAGAACCTCCAAAACATCATTTTACTTCATAAACGGCGCTACCCTTTGCAACCAATTCGTTCGGTTCCCGAACTTTTGTTATTATGGTTGCTAACAGGCTCTCTGGGTTATTAAGAGACTATTGGAATGATGAGTTCTTTCAAGATCAACAGAGTGAGCTAAATTCTCTCCTGTTCACTCTAGGAAGTTGAAATTTGATAAGGAGACGCTCCAGGTCGTTAAGATACGATTGAAATGATGGTCTCCTTACTAATCAGCTGAGTGTGCTAAATTGTCTCCTGTTCACCTAGAAAGTTGAAATTTGATAGAGCAACTATTTGGGGTATTGAGAGACAATTAAACTGATGGGCTCTTTCCTAAATAGCTGAGTGAACAAAATTCTCTCCTGTTCACCCTAGGAAGTTGGAATCTGATAGGGCGACTCTTTGGGACAATAAGATACGACTGAAATCATCGGCTCTTTTTTGATCAGCCCGGGTCTGATTTTGCTAATTTTATGCTGTAATTTGGCATATAGTCTCCGTAGTTACGAACGCAGCCTGGATATGGTTATTTCAGCAGTCTATGCACCGACTACAGGTGGGTCAGTGCAACGCTCAGGTAACCGGTTAGTATTTTCTAAGGAAACAGTTATTTGAAAATAATCAACACGGTGTTGTTGCTGAGAGTGGTAGGAATCAGCACTGGGGTTGGTATTGATTGATGAATACAGAAAACAAATATAATAGAAATCAATACGATAATCACCTCATTAGTACGAGGCATGAACTAAAGACACATCAATCACGGTGAGTCTCAAGTTGGTAAGTTTACAGGATATTTGAGATTAGCTCGACATGCAGCCAAATTGATTAAGACCCAATTATTATCGTTAAATGAGACGAGATAGGTAAGTAAAGCGCTGATGAGTTGGGTGGTGGAGGTAAAGGAGGAGGAATATCACTCAGCGGAACACAAGGTGTTCGGAACACTCCTAACTACCAAGAGCTCCCAGCGCTCCAGGTCCTCCACTTAGCGGGACTCTCAAACTTACCTCTTCCTTCCAATTACTTAATCAAGAGGCAATCCTCTATCTTGGGGAGGTGGATTGTGGCTGGGACAAGGAAGAAAAAATTGGTGGGAACCGGAGGAAAAACCTCTAACGCTGAATGTATGAAACTTTCAGCAGTTTTGGGCCGATCTGACGAAAGCCCGACGTGGAAGTAAACGCGGGGAAGATGGGGGAGTAGGTACCTACCACGTTGCAAGCAATATTGCCGAGGGGAAAAAATTGTTACCCCCTCGATAATCTACCGATTTTTGTGATCAACATTCTTGGGCTTCTTTGTTTTTTTTTTTTTTTTTTTGTTTGTTTTTTTAAATATTAATTTTTGATAACTTTCTTGTACATTGTACACTACAGTTTTGCTTAAATATGATAAATAACAAAAACTCAACATGGAACGTGTACAGAGGGTACAAGCTATTTATTATAATTTTGATAATAATAAATAGTAGCAACAGTAATTAATATGATAAGTAATTAGTAACGATATATATATATAGAAGAAAATAGTACTTAAAGAGCTAAGCTTGGACTTCTGTGGTAGGTATATTTCAATCTTTCGATGTAATTTTGGGACTCAGGTGAAATAAGTAGAACAAGATTCCAATCACTGGGATAATTTATTACGCTTTTCTTTATGTTGCTCCAAAAGGAAGGTAATCAGGGGTTTTTTTTTCTATCTAGCCTGTCGGTTGATTAGTTTCTTATATTCACTTTTTTTAAAGATGAAAGAAATACCGCAGGGAAGAGAGAGGTATGCGTGATAGCAATGGACTGGGTATTAGTATAAACAATGGTAGTTTATATATTATTAATTGCTATTAACGCAAGTGGAAGGGAGAGGTAGACTCACCGTTCTGAAGGCTGAAGAACGATTAAGAGCAAGCGGACCTGTGCACGTTGGGGGGTACCAACGGGCACGCCTTCCATTGAACGGATCACCGTAACAGTTTTCGATAGCTGTTACACCCCCTCAAAATATGTTGGTTTACGTTTCAAGATACGTGGATTTCAAATATCGAATATTAAATAAATAAATGAAAAATCCGTCCTTTAGACATGTGCCGCGCCGTCCGCCCACCAAAATTAGATGGCCAAACTACATTCAATTTGGCTTTAAAATCATACATTTTTAGCACCATAGCTCAAGATGATGACATCTACAGAGAAAATTAATAATTTCCCCTGGTTGACGCAAGACGCAGTGATGTAAATCATGAGGATAATAGGTAATGGTGAGCGCTCTATCATTCTCAGTAAGTTTGTTTTACTCTGAGCAGTTTTAGCAAATTTTCAACAAAAAAATTAGCTATTTCGATGGCTTTAAAATTTTAAATGTGGGATCCCTCCCTAACACAAATTTGTTTAATACAACAAAGAACTCAATCCTAGATTTTAACGAAAAGCAATGGATAAGTATACCGTATTATGGGAAAATTTCTGATAAAATCGGCTAAATTCTTTCTTCGAGAGGTTACAAAGTAGGTTTTAAAACTAAAAACAGTCTTAAAGCATTACTAGGGTCCGTTAAGGGCAAAATTAGTGTTCAGGATAAAAGTGGGGTTTATAAACTAAAATACTCTTGTGGCTACCACTATTGCGGTCAAACTGGTAGGAAATTCAGGGAAAGAATAGACGAGCATCACGAGGATTTCAAGGAAAATAAGGGTAAGCCTACATTTGCGAAACATCTTAAGGAATTCAATCATAGTTACAAGTTTGATTTGACAGATAGATAGTTTGTAGAATTTCTTCATTTTTGTCCAAAGGTAGGTATGTTGAATGTAGTTTGTACAAGAACAAACCCTTGTTACCTGGAATTCGCAACTCCGATGTCAGCAACAAACACCATCACATAAATCAACCTTCCTTCTTCCACACATTCCGTTCCGCATCCACTTTTCCTAGTTTTCACTTTAATTGCAATAGCTCTTCAGTAATTTCCATAATTTCAACAATAAATCAATATCTCGATCTATATAATTTCTGCCGATAACAGGTATCATTCATTCTCTCAGCTGACTCCCCATTGATAACATCAGTGAGGCCAACCTAATTATTCCATGATATGGATTGTTATAGGTCATCTGTGCTAAAATTCCTTATTCAAATGGGATTTTTGGTAATTTCCTAGTGTTCTTGTTGTTATTATTCTATGTTAGAATTTTTGTCAGATGTTTATTTATTTATTAAAATTCAGTTCAGTGTTATTAGTAGGAAAAAAGTTTTACACGTGTTGCTACGCATCATTCCTTTGTTCTCACGGATCGCCATTATTACAACTTCTCGCCACGTCGAAAACTGACCTACCTTAACGTTTTTATCCTCGCTTTCAAAAGTAAATGCCGGCCGGCTCTGACCCATCCGCAAGACCTTTTTGTTTTGCTTCGTTCACGATGTGCAGACTTCGGTGCAGTTACCAAATACTCGCTGGAAAGGTGCGGATTGTTTGAGGAAACAACCCCCAGACTTGGGTTACCTGGATCCTGTTCCCTAACTGGATTGAAACCGGTAAGATCTTACCATATTACCATCTCCTCAGACAATAAGGGAGAAATCATCATAATTACAGTTTTGGTGGTCGCACTCACCATAATTGTATCGAATTTAAGAACCAGGATATCAACCCCTTCTTCTCCACCTATCTACCTACCTCTTGGATTCTCAAGGGCCTTCATACCTACCTACTTCTTCACCTACAATGATATATTGTATATGAACTATTTACAGCCCAATCAACCATATAATTTATATCCCTTATTGTCAATGACATCAGTAGGTCAGTGGCCACTGCGTTTAGATTTCCATTATACAAATTTAAATGTCTTTCAATTATACTGTTTATTCATTGGAATAATTGTTACAGTTTTATTGCACTACCATAATATCTCTCTGGTATTCCAGTGGTCCTTCGAAGAAAATATACCTATCAATTTTATTAATTAAAACCAGCGATAGTAAGTCATATGTTGGGTAATTGTCCGAGTTACTTCAAAGGTACATAAAGGGCCCACCTACATATGCACATAGTTGAAAAATTCGAAATTATCCAATTTGACAGATCTGATAAAAGTTTAAATGAGAATATCCCTCAATATATTTCACCACTGATAAGTCCATTTCTGTAAAGCTTGGAATCATCCCTTCGAACTGTTAAAACCAGTAATTCTACCCCTCCTTCCACTTCATCTGATAATATAAGCGATAATCCCCCTTCACTTTGCTTGCACTTAATTGGTTGTACATCCTGCCTCCTTTCATTTCTCTTGACCAATGTCATTCAATCTCCCTTCACCTGTGACTATAAAAGCTGTGTCCTTTCTAATGTGTCCAGTTATTGTTTGTTACTGATGATCGCCTAGCCGTCGAAATCTATTTAACATTGTAACTCTTTATTTTTCGTGGAAATAAACGTTTTTTCACTAACTTCCGTTTTGAAATGGGTTTCCACAACTTCGTTGAGAGTGATTTAGTTCGTAATGGTGATTGTTCTACCATTTTAACCAAGTTTGTTTTTCTCTGGGCAGTTTTAGCGAATTTTCAGCAAAAAAAAATTGAAAATTTCAAATGTGGGATACCTTATACAAATTTGTTTAATACAACAAAGAACTCAATCCTAAATTTTAACGTCGTATTATACGGCGCCGTATTATCCATACCACTGAACTATATACATTCTTCTTCTATTTACTCGCTAGATGGATTGGAATATAGCGTGGGGTATATACGGATCTTATTGACTAGGCAAATAGTTCCGTATGTGTCCCACTTTTTTCAATTCCATATTTCTCTCATACGAACGGATAAAGTTAATCTATCTTGAAAACATGGAAAAGACGAGATACGGAGGATTCTGAAACAGTCGTCAAATTCATTTTTTGATAGAGTATTACATATTTACATTGGTTTGAAAGTAAGAACTCATACGAAACTCATACACCCATCATCCCATATCAATTTCAACATGCTTTTATCATTAAATAGGTGGTTCACCCGTGCGTTGCACCTGTTGACTTGAACATCATCAAATAGCCTGTGACCCAAGTTAAAGTAATTCTGATAGATTCGACAATCAAATCCCACTTCGTTCAGTGATGACAAAGATACCCCATTTCTCTAAACCCCCCCCCCCCCCTTCCTCTAAAACATCCCCTTCTATGGGTTAGATATGAAAATTTTCAAGTAGCCTGTGTTTTAAGTTAGAATATTACAAACGTATTCGACAACTCAGATCTCCAGTTCGTTCAGTGACGTTCAAAACGATTTCACTTCCCCACCCCTCCCCCTCCATTGTGGGTCAGATTTGAAAAGTTTGAAAAAAAAGTAGTCTTTGACTTGAATTGGAGTAATCCAAACATAGTCAACAATCAAATCCCCAGTTTGTTCAGTGATGACAAAAATAGCCCATTCCATCCTCCCCTAAAACACCCCATATGGAGCAGATTTGAAATTTTAAACCTCTTAAACCTTCTCTGGACTTCCACAAATATTGTAAGACCAAATTTAGCCAAATCGGTCCAGCCGTTCTCGAGTTTTAGCGAGACTAACGAACAGCAATTGATTTTTATACATATAGACTAGCCGGACCCACCAGTACGGGTTAGTTGATATCCAGACTGTGTTCGTAACTTCGGAGGCTGCATGCCAAATTACAGTAAGAAAGTAGCAAAATCAGGCCCCGGACTGATCACGGAAGAGCCAATGTTTTCAATAAGCTCTAATTGTCCATAAGTATCATCCTATCAAATTTCATCTTCCTTGGGTGAACAGGGGAAATATAGCTCACTCAGATGATCAGAAAAGAGACCACCATTTCAATCGCCTCATGATGACCCAGAGAGTCTCCATGTAAAATTTCAACATATTCCTTTGGTGAATACTTAAGAGAGAATTTTTCTCAATCAGCACTAATTCATTCTACGCATGCACAAACGTCAATTCCATCATGCCCTAGTCGTTCGATCTCGCTCCAATCTAGATGGTAGTTGGAGGATGACAATTTGATCATCTTATATCAATTTCAACATGATTGTATCATCAATAACAACTGCGCATGCACCAATATCTAATGAGCAGGCTAGGCTAGGGTGTAGACGGTCCCCTATCAGTTTCATTGTTGCCAAATCAATACTCCATTCTGCGCATGCACAAACGTAAATTCCATCATGCTCCATTTTTTCACAATCTAGTCGTTCGATTTCGCTGGAATTTGGATGAAAGTTGGGAGAAAAACGATTTGATTACCCCATATCAATTTCTACATGATTGTATCACTAGCAGCTACTGCACATCCACCAATGTGAGATCCTTGTTACGATCTTAATTTCCAGTTTTCGTCAGATTTTGATGAAATTGTCAGTGAATGGTAAGATTGTAGATGGCCCCGTACCAATTTCATTGTTCTCAACTGATCAGTTCATTCTGTGCATGCGCAAACGTAAATTAACTTGAGTATGATCTTTTCTTTCCTTAATTGACCAATTATGACGTTTCACGCTAATTCTTGGTTTACTCTTTTCCGCTATGGAATTTTTCATGATCAGTTCATACTTTTCAATGATCTGTGTGCCACACTCAACTTTTTTCAATTTTAAAAGCATGAAGGTGCCATATTTGTTTCAGCACGTTGGCTAAATATTCGGAGTGACCTCCCGTAGTTCGACGAGAAATGTTTGATTCTTTAGCATAGAAAAATGTCTCGATGGGAAAATACTGGTGGAATGAACTAAAAGCTACTGCTTCCTGTTGATATCGTTGCGTGCTTTTCTCCTTCATCCGCGAAACTAGGCCGTCAGAATTCCGTCTTTTATCGGTCGTCCTCTCGTCTTCGGTTGGATGTGCGAATCCGAGCAAGAATGAGGAAGACGCCCTAAGGAGAAGCCGCGATAACAGTTGGGGGAACACCGCGGGCAACTTCGTCTCTCCTCAGCGGGGCGGCTTGGAAATAACAAAAGGCGTTTCTACGGCCTCCGTTATCATTTGATGCGGTGAAGCGCTGGATATTCGGCTGTATGTTCAATATGTCGGTACAAGCGAAAGGATTCCCTGTCGAACCTACAGCTGAGGACCTACCAACATTTATAGAATGTTGTCTGTGATCCAGTCTGTTATGTGTCAGCAAACTTTAAAAACTCACTAAGTCAAATTGTGATTCAGATCAAAAACGTCTGCCAAGTTGGGTGTTGCACCTAGCTTCCTTTTTCACGTATCCTAAATGCATAGATCATTGAAAAGTATTAAATGATCTTGAAAAATTCCATAGCGGAAAAGAGTTAATCAGGAAGTAGCGTGAATTGCCATAACTGGTCAACACGAAACGAATTGGCCAACAATTATCACGAAAAATATCAACTACCGCAGATGACTTCCAGCTTCAATGCTGAAGTAACGGCATTCTTGAAAGCCATCGGACATGTTGTGAGATCTGAGAGGAATGACGATGTTTACCTTATATGTACCGAATCTCTCAGTACACTACAGCTACTAAAAACATGTAACATTCAGAGAGCTAAAAACGGCTTCATCGCCCAGTTGCTCCGACTATTGACGCGCTGTAGACTTCATCTGGGTGAAGGCACATGTAGGCTTGAGGCCGAATGAACAAGTGGATCACTGGGCGAAGGAAGGGGCGGATAATGGACCCCCACTGACCTCTCTCATTATGGCTGAAGATTTGATTCCATACATCGACCAAAAACATAAGGAAAAACGCTGCAAATTATTTCACAAAGGTTTATTATTTTTTCAATTGAGTATGATCGTAGTTTTAGTTGGCTAGCGTACGTCATAAGGCCCGTCCAGACTCCTCGGCGTGTCCTACTTCGAGTTGCCACAACCTATACTTCTATAATTAGATACGCATGTTTATATTTCTCGATTTGAGCTCCTATCTATTCAAATAGTTATTGCCTTAATAATATCATTATCTAAGTACGTACGAAAAGTCGAGAGGATATGTTATTAAATATGCGTAGGAAAAGCTTTGGTACTAACACACAAATATGACCTTGAAAAAACCATATTCATTCCTCGAAAGAACGCCGGCGCCGTACCCACCACAAGCCGCGGCGCCGGCGCCTCCTCTCACTCCACCCCCCCGCTCCCCCCCCCCTCTCCACCCACCGTGACCCCCTGCCAAGCGTGCCAGGCGTACACGCGTCGAAAAAGACACTTTTTTGCCCGTTTTTGGCCCATAGCATCTATGCGAGTAAAGCGATCGGGATGGATAAACGTTAGGACCAACTAGACCCCAAATGGAGTCTATGTGCGAAAGAACGGGTTTTTAAAGTAAATTCTTAGGCCTTTTATCCGGACGGCGGACGGCGAACGGCGGACGGCGGACGGACATTTCAAATTTGGATTCTACGTACCTACCTTGAAACGTAAAGTGACCAAGTTTGAGGGGGGGTTATAAAAATTCTTTGCTATACGATCACAGAGGCTTATTATTGGAAATAATAAACCAAAAAATGGAAGGCAAGATTCGTTGGTTCCAACAACGCCCTATTTTATAAAAGGATTCAACCCAACCCCCTGCAAGTACCGTGGTTTTATAAAAAAAGGCATCGAGAAACGCCTAGTACGTACCATATCCCGCCTAAGAGTAAACTGTGGCATATGTGACTCATTCCTGAACCGCATAAACCAAAGGGAAACTGCCCAATGTCGAAATTGAGGAACACCAAGCGGATCACTGGAGCATATGATCATGGAGTGCCCGGATCACGATGGACCAAGAACAGTGTTCTTCAGTGCAATTTTAGGAAAGACAGACCTAGAATACTGCCAAATTTTATCAGCAAGAGACATTTTTGTGTATAAAGAACTGTTTAAATTTATTAAGAATTGTAATATAAATATTTAAATAATCTATTACGCTTCAATCTTGTGGCTGTATACAAAAATGTAATGCCAATAAAATTAATTTAAAAAAAAAAGAAACAAAAAAAAAAAAAATGATACTCAATGTAATTTACGTTTGTGCAACCGCAGAATGAACTGATCATTTGAAAACAATGAAATGGGTACGGGACCATCTACAACTCAAACCGCGAATTCGCTGACAATTTCATCAAAATCGGATGAAAACTGTGGAAGTAAAAGTCATTACAAGTATTTCACATTGGCGCATGCGCAGTAGCTATTAATGGTATAATCGTGTGGAAATTGATGTGGGATGATCAACTCGTCATCCCCTATCATCCCAATTTTAGCAAGATCGGACGACTAGGGCGTGAAAAAATAGAGCATAATGGAATTCACGTTTGTGCATGCGCAGAATGGAGTATTGATTTGACAAATAATACAGTAGACTACTGGTTAGTAATACATTGCATAATCATTTTTATTTTTATTTATTTTTTTTCAACTTTTAACACAGAATGTGTTTTAGCCATGGACTAACTAGCCGAAAATGGAACACGGGATGGGAACGAAATGTGTGACGGATGATTTTCACGTACAACCGAGCCGTTGGTAGGGAAATGGAATTTCCGCCATTTTAATCGCACAGAAATCGTTCACCATTCGTTGGAAAGCTCTTGATTTATCACGAATTTATTTCGTATTTTTTTTCGTAGTTTCATACTATAACTATATAAATTGATGTTATAAATGAATAGTAAACAATGACGCTTGTTTGGTAGTCACTTGGTTGCGCGACAACGCAATTTTCGTAGTTTCATACTATAACTATATAAATTGATGTTATAAATGAATAGTAAACAATGACGCTTGTTTGGTTGTCACTTGGTTGCGCGACAACGCAAACACATTCTGTGTTTCAATAATTTCGTCCGAAGTATGTAAATAGAGGTAACCGGGGGTCCAGGGGGCTTGCCCCATGGCGAGGCGCGGAGCGCCGAGTTTCAAATGGATTTGTTTCATTTACATATTCCTCAATTGAAGTTTATGTTCATCATGACCGTTGTTTTCGGTGTCAATAAATCTTATACCTATCTATCTAATTTCATAAAGGAAGATTACCAGCACTAGTAATCCTTAAGTCGATCGGCTACATCAAACCTAGCGCGCACATGATGCTAGCACCCGCTATTAATACAATTTAATTTCGAAGCTTGGCAAGCTTACCTACGTATCTAGTAAACTAAGGTGGCTTGCGTTATCCTGGGTCAGAAGCGGAATAAAGGTCTAATAAAGGTTCCAAAATGAAACTTTTTTCATAAGAGATTGTTTACAATCTCCTTCTTTCGTGATATGAATATCAGTTTCTGCCGGACTTCTAATACGACGAATAATAGCGTAATATGCTAGACTCAAACTTTATATTAGCTCTTGTTATCCCGTTTCCCTTCACGGCAATCTTATCCCCGAAAGTTACTTAACGCTATTCCACCTAGTTCGCCTAATTGTCCCGACCGCTCAAATTCAAAATTCAAATCGCTCCTTCGGCAACTTCGGTAACGAAATTTTCCCGCGATATCGCAAGTTCTGTTTCCGAACGATCATCCCCTCTCAGCGGCGCCCGACCTTAACGTCGTCATTCCATCAAGGATTCGCGGCAGAATGCAGTTCGTCTTGCGGTATGAAGCCAAGTTGTGCCGCCATCGAAGTGACTTGACGATGGAACCTTAAGTGAATTTTCACCTACTCCGATGGGCGGGTTGCGGAGGAAGAATTGGATTACGCTCAAGGACGGAGGGAACTGAGGTGGAAAGAGGGTCGAGGCGGGACCAAGTTATCGTAGCTCCTTCCGCACGGGTTTTGCCACCTTTTCGGCCAACCCTTCGTTATTTTTCACAATTTGCAAAACTTTTTTTTTCTCCTGTTATAACAAAAAACGCTTATCGACGGACTTCCACGTTCTATAGGTATTCGTGTTGCTAGCCATAATTTCTCACGGGAGTACTGGTATGAGGTGGAAGTTATGCGGCTTATTCCTTTATATGTTTATTAACACAACTAGTTTCGCCTATAAGAGGCCTCTTCAGGTTAAATAAAGGAGGACATTATCCATACAACTGTATTGGTTTATTATTTCCAATAATAAGCCTATGTGATCGTGTAGCAAAAAATTTTTATAAACCCCCTCAAACTTTGTAATATTCTTTCGCACATAGACTCCATTTGGGGTCTAGTTGGTCCTAACGTTTAACCATCCCGATCGCTTTACTCGCATAGATGCTATGGGCCAAAAACGGGCGAAAAAGTGTCTTTTTCGAGGGTTTGAGTGTTAGACTTACGCACGCACGCATGCTTGGCAGGGGGTCACGGTTGGTGGTGAGGGGCGGTGAGCGGGGGGTGGAGTGAGGAGGCGCCGCGGCACCTTGTGGTGTCTGGGGTGATATTTAATAACATATCCTAATGATATTATTAAGGCAATAACTAGTTGAATAGATAGGAGCTCAAATCGAGAAATATAAACATGCGTATATAATTATAGAAGTATAGGTTGTGGCAACTCGAAATAGGACACGCCGAGGAGTCTGGTCGGGCCTTATGACGTACGCAAGCCAACTAAAACTACGATCATACTCAATTGAAAAAATAGCAACCTTTGTGAAATAATTTGCAGCGCTTTTTATTATTATTATTTTTTATTTTTTTATTTTATTTTATTTTATTATTATTTTATTTTTTTCAAGTTTTTCAGAAGATTTAATTCAGTCAGCTATAGTACGCCTATATGGGCCTGAGAAGGGTCTATCTTGGGAAGATTCATGGAATCCTGCATGGCAGTTAATTTTCCTATAATATATAGGTATTTTTTTCAAAATTGTAATTGATTTATGTGGGTTATAGTAATTAAAATAAACGATAAAGTGAATTTCTTCCCCCATAAAATTCACTTTATCTTCTTATAGGCGAAACTAGTTGTGTTAAAAAACATATAAAGAAAGAAGCCGCATAACTTCCACCCTCATACCAGTACTTCCATGTTCTATTTAGCTACAAATGTGCGATTTGAGGACTCAGTTTGTCTTATTCACCTCAAGATCCATTTGATTTTATACCTACTGTTTAGATAGGTATAGGTTTTGGAACGCTGACATGTACAATCAAGTGCCGCACTGAATTTTGTTCCGTGTGTTCTGCCAGTCGTCAATTGCTCTCCATTGTTTGTGCACACTCGTTTCTGAATCGACGAAATTATATTTATGAGTAATTTTAATATGCTCATTACCGTGTCTGTACAATTGATTAATTGCCGTGTGGCATTCCCGCTCGGCCTATTTCGTTATCAAATCTTGGCAAAGCGTAGTCCTACCACTATCAACTCATTTCGAAGGTGTTGCCACTTACCATATCAACTCATATCGAAGGTATTGCCACTTACCACTATCAACTCATATCGAAGGTATTGTCGCTTACCACTATCAGCTCACGTCGAAGGTATTGTCGCTTACCACTATCAACTCATATCGAAGGTATTGTCGCTTACCACTATCAACTCATCAAAAGTATTGCCGCTTACCACTATCAACTCAAATCAAAGGTACTGCCACTTACCACTCAGAAACACACATAGACCCAGACAGAGACACACAGACAGGCAGACAGACACGGTACCAAAGTTGTTCAGAATGGTCTAAAACATAAAATGCAAGTGGAAATTTTGAAAATGGAGACCAACATTTTTTTTCTCCCGAGAGTGAAAACAATGCTCCCGCTACCTTAAGGTAGACTTGCAAGCTATATCTCAACTAACCATAGTTCCTAGCATGGAACAACATATTCCATAGAATAGAAGATCCTCCTAGCACCTGCCCCTAAGTGATAATAACCACAAGTGTTATCAATTGAGTAGTGAAATGCATTCCTCTCATAAAAATTAGCTGTTTCTCATGTATCAAGCTATAACTTCATATAATTTGCGTATAAACGTGTTGAAAATAACTATATAAATATATAAAACAGGGAAATCATCTGCTATGCAGGATTTTACGATTCTCCGCAAGGATGGTAAGAGTACCCACCTCTGTCAAATACACTTAACTTTTTAAATCCCTACACATAACTCATACACAAACTCAATATTTCGTAATTACATTCTACTCTCAGGCTCCTTATGAAAAGTATCCTTGCCGACTAAATTAAATCTTGTGCCCCTTTGACGAAATAACTTGTATGGATTATGACTCTACCCTATTTGCCACTTACTGTGCCTGTACTTAATTTAACATCTAGTTATAATAAACGAAGTATAATACGAAGATCCTCTGTAAATTTATCAAAAAATATTCTTCAACCTTTGTAGAACCTGAAGAGATAGGCGAAACTAGTTCTCAAGAGAGAATAAAATATATACAGGCAGAAGCCGCCTAACACTACTCTTTCAACAAATGTCAAGAACAATGGCTTCAAAATAGTGCGAAATACAATTTTTAAAATCACATTATGGCAACCAGCTTTGGTTCATTCCAAATCAACTGCGAGTCTTGAAAACTGTTCACGTACCTATTTCAAATGATACAATGGCAACTCCACCACAATCCTTTTCCAAACTCAACACTGTCTAGAATGTGGGAGCCCGAAACGCTGTCGAGGCTTTCAAAACTACACCAATAAAATGCAGTGGAATCGTCCCTACGACTCAGTATGAAGATGCTCATAAGAAGAGACATAGCTAAATAATTAAAGCTCTTGCAGACAGATTGCTCCACCATCATGACAAAATGAAGGAACGGTACAATTTAGGGGAAATTTTGATAACACTCAACAAACTCCACGAGGTTGTAAACGTTTGCGAATTTTTGAATGATGCACAGCTACACGACTCTCTAGTCCTTTCTCATACTCTACACAGACCAATAAGCATGATTCATAGAGCAATTGAGACTGACTACGACGAAGAAAGCAATCGGGATGAGCGAATTGACGTTTTTAACCCAAGAGATGATCAATGAACGATATGGGTCTCACTTAGAAGAAAATATTCGTTGAAGCATCAAAACCCGTTTCAGGAGTTAGAATTGGAACATTTGATCCTCAAACGAACGAGATCTTTGCGAAGATTGGACAGTGAAAAAGTGTGATGAAATTGATAGGGGACTCAGGGATGCATTTTGAATTTGTGATCAATTGTTTTTATTTTTGTTTAGTGATAGTTTAATTTTGTAAATGTTTTTGTGGTTATATGGGTTTAAATAAAACTCACTGTCAATGAAAAAACAGAAAAAACTACGAATTGTCCCGATACTCTCTGAACATTATGCCATGGTCACCTATGTAGCAAAGTAGTAGAAAATATAGTATAAAAGAATGCATTAAATTCATTTGTTTCACTACCGAGTCTTATCAACGTAAATGTAACCGAATCGAACGAATTTTAGTCACTTTCTTTGAGTCACCTTTTGAGTTTTGGACGTTCTTACCCGATTGCACGAATAAGCATCGTTCATGGAAAATCATTGCCGGATTGAGAGTATAATCAATTCAACCGGTAGATAGGATCCTTCAATAGATACTAATGATGTTTCCCATAACCCCAGCTCAACATCGACAACAAGGCACCACAACAAGGGTTGATTTGCAATTTAATGGAATATTACCTGGGGGAGCAAATCGCAATCCTACTATATACTGATGGTCACTTAGCTTGGGTATAGATATCTGATGGTCTGGCCGTACATCGGAATGCTATTCACGTTGATGGGACATGTGGAACATGTGGTATACCACAGACCTCAATGTAGGTGAAAAAACGATGCAAATTATTACACAAAGGTTTATTATTTCTGTATTTTATAGATCTTATACGCAGAACACCTGTCTATAATTATTAAACGAATCATTAGGTAGGTATCTAAATAAATCTAAATAGGTGTACACGCCTACTGAAGAGAGATTAATCAAATTAACACTCCTACACTTTCCTTGTAAGTATTCAACACGAACTGATGCCCGGCAGCGCGTTGGCAATGTTGTGACTTGTCCGTACCCAAGTCGGACACTTTTTCCACTGAGTTACGATCGCCTGTTGTGATGATTAGGAGCAGTTCCTCCTTCTCGATTATTGAAAACGCTGCACCAGGGGATATTCGTGACGGCTTACTCAACCTGAATACATACCTCTACTTTATCTATGAGTAGGATGATTCAACTGGGTTTGAAAACATTAAATCTGATCAGGATGTATGATAAGTACCTATGTGATCTGTTCAAGGGGCATGAATTGATCTCCGTATTGAACACGTATTCAAGTCCTAATTCAGCGATGAAAAATTCCATTTAGGTATTCATATTAGGACGGGTGAAATGAAAATACATACATAGACACATTTAAAATTGTACAGCGTTTGCCTTATCGTTTCTCGCCTCGTGAAGCCGAAATATGTAGTTCGCATCTAGGTGACGGAACTTGAATACGTAGGATTATTGAAAAATCCTCGTCCCCCTTGACTAGCCATACATTGTTGGTAGGTACCTATGAAAAATGGGCAGAGCATTATCGATCTTTTGATTCATACACCCTGCCTGAAAATTTCCTTCATCTTGAAGAGGATCAAATCTCAAAGTTGGGGGAATACTATTTTCAACAATGGATGTGTCAGAGGTATTTTTATATTGACCCGTTTAGCTTGTGAAACGGACCCACGGTGTTCCAAAGGCCAGTAATGCAAGCCTTGGGCTCCTTTTTTTTCTGCATTATTTTGAAATTTTTTTCATCAATTGGTTTTGAACATGTTTGAATAATATCATCCCTTGATATCGTTATCGCTCAATAAGTTTTTACCATTTCTACTTTACTTCCTCTCCTTGGCTTCAACCTCATTTTGTCAGACTCGCCGAGTGGTCGTTCTGTTGGCTAGTGAGTTTCAATGTTCTACCACATCATGTGACAGGGACTGACGCTGTCAGGATTGGCCGTGTAGGAGAGACAATAATAATGTCGTAGACACAACAATAACTTCATATCGAGAGCCATTTTGGCGGGTGGAAACTCTGAGGCAAGCATATGAACCACCAGTAGTACCTACTTAATCTAAAGAAGACTAAACAGGGTACTACGCCCCAGAAGAACTAAGGATGGTGCTAGCGTCCTCTGGGAAACTATCTCTTGTTTTAGTTCACCTTGTTATTCTGAACGTAGTTGTCGAAGTTCATTACGCATTATATTAAATTTAAGTCGAGTTCTATTTCAAATCCGTCTCCCTCCGTTTTATATATATATATATATATATATATATATATATATATATATATATATATATATGAAAAAGCGTTAAACTCTAGGATTCGTTTCCGAATGTCTCAAAACGGATTTCAATGAAGAAATTTTTCGAAAAATTTGATTTTTAACATTTTTGGAACCATTGCAATAGCTTCATTTTTTAGAATTCGCAAAAAGGAGTGAAACCCGAACCGGAGGGTTTCCTCAGGGTAAGAACAATATAAGAAGTAATGAGAATAGGAAATTGAAGAAATAAATGAGCGCGGATATTCGTCATTCAACGTGCTCGTTGACGCGGTTGTTTTAATGTGGATCTCTGGGTCGAGTGTGGGTATTCTAGAAAAGATGGCGAACTGAAGGCGTCGAAAGCGTCGTCTTCACTTTGACAGCCTTTCTCGGCTCAACCCTCCACCCCATTTCCCGCTTTCCACGTGCAATCAAAAGACAGGACGAGGGAAAGAGGGGACGTGAATAGAGTCTGATATTCATCAGGTAAGGGGGTTTAGGAACGTTATGGAGGGCGCGAGAGCTTTAGAACCCCGGTACAAATAAGACGCCTTCCCTGATCTTATCTATACAAACAGCCTCCCCCTACCCCCTGTTGCCTTCCCCTAAACTTTTTTATTCCACAACGACAACAGATACGACCTACCTTCCAATGGGATGCGAAACGATAATGCTGTACTTTCTTCATGTCGACTGTTTGGGAATGGCTTGGCATTCTTCCTTTTTTCAGTCTTGATTTTTTACTTTACTGTTGGAATTTACATGCCATGTGGTGGATTTGATGGTGAATCGAGTAAGTAACAGTAAGATACGAGTAAACGGCGTACAAGATAAAAATATACTGCTCATTTCTCGTCTTAACACCTGTCAAAGTCGCTGCACATACCGAGCTGATGCCATTGGTGTCTGTTTTCTTGTTGCATGTGTTATCTGTCAACTGTATATATCAGTTTTCTGTAGAAATACGCCTCCCCAGCTGCCACTCTCTATCCAACACAGTAACACGTTTAAAATCAAACACATGTCCATGATCCAGTGCATAGTGGGACAACATAGTACCACTCTGCGATTCCCCTCCACAGTCTGACCTGTGTCTGCCCATTCAAACCTTAATGCAAGACTGAGCCTGAGAGAGATTGATTGATTGATTGATTGACTCAATTTTTATTAATGTGATACAATTAGGACTATTGGGTCCTCTCTTACATCATACCACAATTACATAACTACATTATTGAATACAGTTGAGTCGGACTTCAATTAAATAACAATTATCTCTTATATTAAAAATTTAAATTTGATTTTAGTAAATTCTATTCTGTGTTAGTTGAACGGCATATTTAACTACGAAAGTGCGAGTGTACTTAATAAATTTAGGAAGAAAAAAAGAATATACGTCTTGTGACCCTAATAACATAGATGGTGCCATGGATTCATTGGGTATTTTTATACCTTTCCAACATTTTGGCTTTGAAATCAATCTTAAAACTAGCTATTGATTTTTCTATATTGAATAACTTGGAATGTTCATTATAAATCTTTATGGCTTGAACTTGAAACGATTTACCATATACTTCGGTTCTATGCTTAGGTATTCGTAAAAGGTTAGTGGCATTTCTAGTGGTGAAATTATGAATTTCAGCCATGAATTGAAATTTGTCCTTCAAATAATCTGGCCGACCAGATTTCAGAATTTTGAATAGTAACATTGCAATTCTATACGTTCTCCATTCATTTACTTTTAATAGTCCATTTTGATAATAATACTTTGTAATGTGCTCATAAGGTGAAATTTTAAGAGCAAATCTCAAACATGCGTTTTGCGCACGTTGGAGCTTTTGGATGATTTCTCCTGAAAGATTACAGTATGCAATTGCTCCATAATCAATTATCGGGAATAGTAATGATCTAACTAAATTCAGCCTGATTTGCTGTGGCAAATGATAAGCAAGACGTCTCAATTGGTAAAGACCTTTAAAGACTCTACTACTAACATTTATTGATTGAAATTCCCATTTCAGTTCATCATCTATTTGAAGCCCTAGATTTTTCACCGAGTTCTCAATCTTTAAAGCAACTGAATCTACCATAACAGATGGCAATGTTTCCATATTTATTTTATTCAAAAGTACACGATTTCCTATTAGTATCACTTTACATTTCGCAGGATTTATCCGAAGACCATGATCACAACACCATGAAGACAATTTAGCTATATCATGATTCACTCTAGAAATTCCACCTATTATATCCCTGTAATCTACTTGTAGAAACAGCTGTAAATCATCGGCGTAAAGTTGATATTTACAATTATCAAAATTGACCGATATTTTGTTGATGTATAAAGTAAAGATCAGTGCTGAAAGCACAGATCCCTGAGGTATTCCAATTTTATTCGTACACCAGTTAGATCGCGAACCATCATTTGCCTTAATCATTTGCATCCTATTTGATAATAAAGATTCAAACCATGTAACTAAGCTCTCAGAAATATTAACTGATCGGAGAATTGATAAAATTAACTTATGATCTAATGAATCGAAGGCTCGGGCGAAATCGATCAGACATAATATTGTTATCTTCCGATCATCTATACCTTTTCTTGCCTCATCGAGTACCCGAACTAGAGCTGTCTCTGTACTATTGTCTTTTTGAAAGCCAGCCTGGTACCGATCTATCACATTGGAAGCCTCAATGAAATTTGAAAATTTTTTGTAGATGCACAAATCTAGTACTTTACCTAGAACACATAAATTATTAATCGCTCTAAAATCGTTAAAACATTCTGGGTTTTCTATTTTATTAAGTGGTAAAATAATCGATACTTTCCAATCTGCGGGATAAACACTGGTAAGTAGTGAATGCGTTAGAATATGACTCAATACAGTTGATATTTGATGAATAATAAGCTTTAGAAAGTAAACTGGTATTCCATCATGCCCAATTGCTTCAGAATGTATTTTCATAATGGATTCTTCGATTGATTCCTTATCAATATTATCAATTATCAAAAAAGGTTTGTCATCTCTTCGCAAACTATCATAATGATACTTAATACTTTCATTTATGGTAAGATTGTTAGCCCGACAAAAGTGCTCATTCATCAAATTCAAATTTAACCCTAGTGTTTTTGACTCAACCGTTTTATTTCCAATGCCTTGATTTCGTATTATTTTCCAGTACTCATTCGGTCTATGATTCGTAGAAAAAAGATTTCTGTAATGTTTATTACGCGCATTACGCAGCGCTTGTTTTGTCTTGTTTCTTAATTTACAATAATTAGTTTTATTAAATTCTGACCGGGAATTTTGATTTTGATGACCACACGTTTTTTTTCACCCGAAAGTGAAAACATTGCTTCCGCTACCAATAGGTAGACTCTAGACTCGTAAGCAATATATATATATATATATATATATATATATATATATATATATATATATATATATATATATATATATATTCCGACATTCATGCCAATTACAAATAATCTAACATCCGACCGAATAATTTGAATCTAATATTCGTGTTCGCGCCCTATTTTTCGCCCTTGAAGCGCTTTTTTGTAGAGCAACAAAGCTCCGTGATAGAGCCCATAAAAGACAATAAAACGCCAATTTATCACGAACAGCCCAGTCCGGGAGCCTCGCACCTGAGAGCTGTAGTTGCAGTCTGAATTCGCTCTCCGAATTACCGCTCCGACAACAAGAGACCTCCCACTGAGAGACTATTTAATGCTGGATTAGGTTCCTCGCTCAAAGTCAGGTCGAACCTTTAAATAATTGATGTTTTAATTACAGGAACCTTCAGGCGGCCTTTTTGCTAGCTTGGACTCCCACACACATCCTCTCCACTTGCCTGGTACACCATTCATCCTACGCGGAATTATTCTGTCATGTATATTTCCTTCCTCCGCCTCAAACTCAACCCCTTTGCTCATCCTGCTCTTGTTCTCTCATTCTGGCCACCAGTCCGCCTAATTGTTTCCCCTAAGTAACTCGACACTAATGGCTTGTTTTGCCTTCGGTCTAATGCGTTCTTGTTTGTTTTAGTTTACATTTATGTCCTATATTTGTGCTAGAGAGTAGACGATGGGGTACCTACCAAGAACTCAAACATTTTTTTTCGTCATGTAGAACAATAGGTAGTTAACAATATTTCTCTCCACTTTCAGTACTCTAATTTCTAAACAATGCAAATAATAGTATAAGATTAACATAATTAATTAAAGGAAAGCGGGTCCACAACAATGGGAACACGAGAGTTGACGATCAATATATGTGACCCGTACCCGTCCTAGAAAAAGGGACCTTATCTTACTTACTTCGGCAAACTTTTCAGGACAGCGTTTTTCGATAAAATGGTCAGAAATATCGATTTTTAGGTTTTTATCGATTCTGAAGTAATAACTATCCCTCTACACAGTACAATAGTCACTTATCGATGTTTAGCTGACAAGGGCGTACGCAGGGGTGGGACAAGTGGGGCAGTAGCCCCAGTAGACTACCTACTCCGCAATTATCTCGTCACACAAATTAATACACATCTCTGTACATCCCATATTTGGATTCACTACTAAGTTCATTACATGACCGATATTCGGAAGATAATGTAACAGCTTTGTACTTCATTCATCGAAGATGTTGGAAATGTCAAAGGAAGAACTCAAACAGCGACTGACACACTTTTGTAACTATTATGGTCTGGATACCCTCATTGAAACTGAGGCTGAGCTATGGCTTATATTTTGGAAGAAAAATGGTCTTACTACAGATAAATTGAATGAACTGGATTTGATCAATGAACTGCAAGAGATCAATTGGTTTCACCCCCAAATGAAATTGGTGCTAAACGTTCTTCTCGCACAGCCGTGCACAACGTGAACAGTTGAAGGGTCATTCAGCTCGTTGAGAAGGCATAGTCTCAACGGACTATGCCTATTGAATGTACACAGAAAGTTGGTCCACGAGTAGAAAACGCTGCAAATTATTTCACAAAGGTTTATTATTTTTTCAATTGAGTATGATCGTAGTTTTAGTTGGCTAGCGTACGTCATAAGGCCCGTCCAGACTCCTCGGCGTGTCCTATTTCGAGTTGCCACAACCTATACTTCTATAATTATATACGCATGTTTATATTTCTCGATTTGAGCTCCTATCTATTCAAATAGTTATTGCCTTAATAATATCATTATCTAAGTACGTACGAAAAGTCGAGAGGATATGTTATTAAATATGCGTAGGAAAAGCTTTGGTATTAACACACAAATATGACCTTAAAAAAAACATATATTCATGCCTCGAAGGAACGCCGTACCCACCACAAGGTGCCGCGGCGCCGGCGCCTCCTCTCACTCCACCCCCCGCTCACCCCCCTCACCACCCACCGTGACCCCCTGCCAAGCGTGCCAGGCGTGCGCGCGTCGAAAAAGACACTTTTTGGCCCGTTTTTGGCCCATAGCATCTATGCGAGTAACGCGATCGGGATGGTTAAACGTTAGGACCAACTAGACCCCAAATGGAGTCTATGTGATAAAGAACGGGTTTTTTAAGTCAATTCTAAGGCCTTTTATGGCCCGGACGGCGGACGGCGGACGGTTAACGGCGGACGGCGGACGGACATTTCAAATTTGGATTCCACGCACCTTGAAACGTAAAGTGACAAAGTTTGAGGGGGGGGGGGGGGGTTATAAAATTTTTTTGCTACACGATCACATAGGCTTACCTATTATTGGAAATAATAAACCAAAATCTATTTGTTGATGAAGTGTTGAAACTATTTTGTGAAAACCCCAGGCGTTTGATGTAGCAGTAATAATAATTTTCAAGTTGTTCTCAATTCATAAATTACAACTTTGCATTTACCCTCATTTTGTTCATGATTGTTTTTGCCTACATCGCTCTTTTAAAATTACCGTTGGCCCCAGTAAAGCAAAAAGTCTGCGTACGCTCTTGTTAGCTTATTATGATATCGAACAACTCTAAAAACGTAGTAGCGATTACACAAAAGGGACCTTATCTTACCCAACTCTCTCATGTCAAATGGGCGTGAAAAAATAAGGTAATTGATGCAAAAAAAGACCTCATGTGCCTCAACTCTGCGGGAGGAAACATTGATGATGGAGATGATTGATTGGTGATGGATGAAATCTTTGTACCAACCTTATTTTCCACAGTTTTCATCAGATCAAGATGAAATGTACAGGGAATGTTCGGGATAGAGAGTAGACAGTCTCCTGTCAGTTTCATTGTTGCCAAATCAATACTTCAATATGCGCATCCGTAAACGTAAATACCATGATGCTCCATTTTTTCACGCCCAAGTCGTCCGATCTCGCTCAAATTTGGATTATAGTTGGGGAATGACGATTTAATCTTCCCATATCAATTTCAATATGATTGTATCATTAATAGCTATTGCGCATGTGCCAATATGAAATCCTTGTAAAGACCTTAATCTACACAGTTTTCATCCGCTTTTGATGAAATTGTCTGCGAATGCGCGGTTTAGTAGATCCGTACCTATTTTATTGTTTTCAATTCATCAGTACATTCTGCTCTTGCACAAACGTAAATTACATTGAGTATCATTTGTACGTTTCTTAATTGACCAATTATGACATTTCACGCTACTTCTTGATTTACTCTTTTCCGCTATATGGAATTTTTCAAGATCATTCAAATCTTCTCCATGATTTATACATTCATGATAGGTAAACGAGGAAGCTAAGTGCCACACGCAACTTGGCAGGCTTTTGGTTTATTATTTCCAATAATAAGTATATGTGATCGAGTAGCCAAAAATTTTTATAACCCCCCCTCAAACTTTGTCACATTACGTTTCAAGGTGCGTAGAATCCAAATTTTAAATGTCCGTCCGCCGTTCGCCGTCTGGGCCATAAATGGCCTAAGAATTAACTTTAAAAACCCGTTCTTTCGCACATAGACTCCATTTGGGGTCTAGTTGGTCCTAACGTTTAACCATCCCGATCGCTTTACTCGCTTAGATGCTATGGGCCAAAAACGGGCGAAAAAGTGTCTTTTTCGAAATTTTGAGTGTTAGACTTACGCACGCACATACGCCTGGCACGCTTGGCAGGGGGTCACGGTGGGTGGTGAGGGTGGTGAGGGTGGTGGGCGGGGGGTGGAGTGAGAGGTGGCGCCGCGGCACCTTGTGGTGTCAGGAGTGACCAGGGGCGTAGCAGAGGGGTGTAGGAGAATGGATATTTACTACTTTTACGTGTTATACCCATATAATACACCGCGGCACCTTGGGGTGGGTACGGCGTTCCTTCGAGGCATGAATATATGTTTTTTTCTAGGTCATATTTGTGTGTTAATACCAATGCTTTTCCTACGCGTATTTAATAACATATCCTCTCGACCTTTCGTACTTACTTAGATAATGATATTATTAAGGCAATAACTATTTGAATAGATAGGAGCTCAAATCGAGAAATATAAACATGCGTATATAATTATAGAAGTGTAGGTTGTGGCAACTCGAAATAGGACACGCCGAGGAGTCTGGACGGGCCTTAAAAAGTCTGGCAAGCCAACTAAAACTACAATCATACTCAATTGAAAAAATAATAAACCTTTGTGAAATAATTTGCAGCGTTTTTTGTATTACCAAACGTAAGATGGATATAAGATAACACTGAGCAATAAGGAACGCGAAAGAGGTTGACTCGTTAATCACTAGGCCTGTTCATAAAGGCAATTACTCTGCCACTAGGGGCTCTCATGAAGACTACCTTGTCAAGAACCTCTCGAGCTCTTACCACTTCAGTCTTACTTTCCTCCTCTCTGGCAGAACAAGCGAGGTTTATCTCCATGAAACGGAGATAATTGTAATCTCTAGAATTGATAGCAATTGTTATAAGGAGTACAAGTACCTTGGAATAACACTTAACCCTCCGTTTAGACTTAGGAGTACATTTCGTGAGTAGAGTAGCGGACGCAAAGCATGGGTTGGTTGCGGTTTGGAACGATAAAATAAGGAAATGACGCGTACCACTCGATGTGAAACACCGTGTATATAGGCGATATTCTCAAGACTTCGACACTAGCGCACCCTTACATCGAGACAAAGCTAAAACCCTCATTGTCGAAGATATTTCACCTTGTTGTCACGGTTACGAGTAAACTATACTAAAAAGCGCCATTAGGGGTCACCACCTACCTCCTTTCTTAAGGTTCAGTATTTACCTAGTTCCTAGTTCATTATATTTTATTATGCCAGGTAATAAATTTAATGTGAATTATATGAAGCTGTAATCAGGCAATAACCTGAAACGTTGTGAATGCAAGATTAGTTTGTGCGATCGAGATCCAAATGAAATTTGTGTTGGGTATCAATTTCGACATGATTGTATTGATAATAGCCTCTGCGCATGCGCCAATGTGAAATACAAGCTCATTTCCCACAGTTTCATCCGATTCGGATGACATTTTCAGGGAATGCGCAGGCTAGGGTGTAGACAGTCTACATCTACAGCTATCACTTTAGCTGTTGTCAAATTAACCCTGGAATGTCCCGGCTAAATTTCCAACACTTAACTCCCCGGTGGGGTGTGTCAAATCCCAACTCTGAAAAATGTTGGAAAATTCAAAAATAAGTTACACTTGAATCAAATTGTATTTTTATTCTGTTATCAAGAGTGTAAAGAAACATGAAGTAGGTATCTAAGCTCATGAAGGAAAAAGTAATAGTAAGGACTCTAAAGAAATAAATAATAGCAGAAAGGTACCTCATTGTAACAAAATTTCAATCTAAAATTAGCACATTTTCATTTAAAAACAAAAATAAATAAATAAATAAAATCTACAAAACAATTTTCTGAGATTAGTTTGATACCACTTACAAAACCCAAGAACTAGAATGAAAAGGTAACACAAAATTGGCACCAAGCAATAGGATCAACATTCTCAACATTTTGAAGATCTATGATGTTCACAGAAGGAACATCGAACTAGTTTCTCCAAAACTGTCACTTTTGACGCTTCTTCATCGGAGACAATTTCTTGTAACTCGACATCATCTCCCACGTTTGAATTTTCTCCGCCAAAATATACATCTTCTTTCTCCAACTGTTCCAAAATGGATCTAATGTCTTCAGGATCCGAAAACTTGCGTTTTTCGGCCATTTCTAACGATGATCCAATAACAAAACTGTGAGAACGCCCACAAAAATAACACTTGCTATAGAGGAAATCACTAGCAGTTAACTCCCCGGTTTGGTCTGCCAAACCCCAGGCAGAAGAAAGTACTACACTACACAGAAGTCTTGAACGTACTAAACTGGAAAAAGGCCTTTAGGGAAGAAGTGTGGGGTGATATAGAAGAGGGCGAGAAGAGGCAGACGTGCGGGATTCAACATGATAAACTGACTTTGACTGGTTTGACAAACCCCACGGGGCATTCCAGGGTTAATACTCCACTTTCCGCATGCAAACGTAAATTCCATCATGCTCCATTTTTTCATGCCCTAGTCGTCCGATCTCGCTCAAATTTGAATGATAGTTGAGGGATGACGATTTGATCATCCCATATCTTTTTTAACATGATTGTATCATTAATAGCTACTGCGCATGCGCCTATGTGAAATACTTGTAACGTCCTTAATTTCCACACTTTTCATCCGATTTCGATGAAATTGTCCGTGAACTGTGAACAGTGAAATTGTGAGTGGGTTAGGTTACAGATTGTTCCATACCTATTTCATTGCTCTAAACTGTTCAGTTCATTCTGCGCATGCGCAAACGTAAATTACATTGAGTATAATTTTTATCGTTTTTCTAATTGACCAATTAGGACGTTTCACCCTACGTCAATGATTCATACAATAATGATACGTAAATGATGAAGCTATGTGCCACACCCAACTTGACAGACGTTTTTTCGTTCTCCTGGGAAGAAAGCCTTGGCAAATGAAGCTCCTTTTTCCCTTGCACGGTCACATATATTAATTTATCTATCCTAATGTCTATCCTATTTTCTAAGATAAGTGAATTCTAAAGGGAACGTATTGGATCAAGCAAACCCTTAGAATTTCAAACCGAAAGAAAACCAACCGTAGAAATTATTAATATGCAGTTCTCCTATCTGTTTGTAATATCGACAAAAGTAAATAATCATTTCCATGCTCATAGCCCTGGTATAATAATCCAAGGAAGAAAAACATCCCAGGATGCTGCAGTATTCCAAGTATAACTCACACCTTCATGATGTAGAGTCGACCGTATACATACGTTCGTGTAATGCGAGCCTTCAAAATCCTCGCTTCTCAGTTAGAAATCAGTCCTGATTTAGTCCCCTTTGTCATCATTCAGGCAGAGTCAATTGTGGAGAAGTTCTGTTGAAAGTTCCCGTAGTTAACAACCTACGAAACATTTGGCTCATTCCAGTTTTGGAGGGAGAACAAAGCCTTGCAATCAACTGCCAGCCGTTGGAAGTTGTGGGGGGGCCAACAGGAGGCCGCCATTTCATCGATAATCACCGCTTCATTATTGCACCGCGAAACTATCCGAACTAGTATTTTCTCGTGAAACTAACATTACGATGGTGAGGAAGAATTTCGTTTGACCTGCTCTCTGACACGGGAATTCGGTTCAACTTTGCTATTTTCACCACTTTCTTGGAACTGAGGTTACTTTTATCATTTAATAATGATTAATAGGACATTTCCATTTTCCGACCGTCATGTCACGGCCACCAATTTCAATAGGGCCTCTCTTTTATAATCTGGGAAGCCTTGCTAATTATTACCTAGCTTCAGAGTGAGAGCTTCAGGGGGAGCGAATTTAACGATTGAAGCCCAGCCTATTTGTCTAAAATCTATTTCAAAGTAAGTAATGATATTGAGATTAATATTATCCAATATTTGTGCATTATTGGTCTATTGTTTTCAATCCTTTGTGATCCTGTTCATAATAGGGTCAGGGGAGGGGGGAAGGGCAAATGCGTACCTGATTTTCATAAATCTGACTTTGTGATGCTACTATTTCCCTCAAACTACAAGTTCAATAATGACTATAGTATTATTGCTTTTAATATTATTACATTTTTATGATGAATTGAAGTTAGTAATTTATTAAAAGTTGGGAAAAACCTAGAAGTATTCATACAACGCACTTGCCCACTGTTGGGGGGCATGTGCGTACGTACAGTGGGGCAAATGCGTTTTCAACTTTCTACCCGAAAAATAATAAAAATAAAATTAACCAATGTAGGTAGATTTTAGGTACCTATAATTTGAAATGAATTATTAATGAAAAATAAAACGGCGCAAAATAGACCATTTTTAGCAATTCAACGTGAATTTCTGAGTTGATAAAACGGTCAATAAAATCATCCACTTGTTGGCTGTCCTCTGATTCACTGATGGTTGTGGGATGAGGTTTTCGTGAGAGAGAATTTGAAGAATCCAGAGTTTTGCACAATCAGATAGGACTGAGGTTTGAGAGAAGTGTGCGGTTGTGCGTGGGGGTTGAGGAAGAGGTTCTAAATGGAAACTAGGCTTCTAGACCTTGACTTTAGCGAATTTTAGAAGAAAATTAAGCTATTGCTCTTGCCTCAAAATTTGTGGAATGTGATTTTTTGATAAAATTGTATGCAGAAATCCGTTTCAGGCTATTCTGAATCATATTCTGAAGTTAAACGCATTTTTTTATGTATGTATGTATGTATGTGTACATATGTATGTAGGTATATAGGTATGTATGTATATAAAACGGAAGTTAGTGAAAAACGTTGTCTATTTCCACGAAAAATAAAGAGTTACAATGTTAAATCGATTTCGACGGTTAGGCCATCATCAGTAACAAACAATAATAAGTTATTGTTTTTTACTGATGATGGCCTAACCGTCGAAATCGATTTAACATTGTAACTCTTTATTTTTCGTGGAAATAGACAACGTTTTTCACTATCTTCCGTTTTATAATGGGTTTCCACTACTTCGTCGCGAGTGATTTAGTTCGTATGTACATGTATATGTATGTGTGTGTGTCATTCCAGACGATAACTGTCGGTAGAACTGTGCTAGAAACTTCAAACAAATTTTAAAATGTTAAGGACACAAAACGAAAGTTCAAGTTCGTTGGCCAGCATGATCGGATTACATCTTAGGGTTGACATTTTCAAAAATGTAGTAAAAAATTTCAAAATAGCTTGTTTTTTGCGATTTGTTGTGCGAAATAATTTTTTCAGCATACTAACATGTGGTATATTCGGAATCAGCGTACAATTTCCTATAAGTATATGTATCAAGTTTTCAAAAATTTCAAAGTTGAAAAATCAGTCAAAAATCGAAATAATGCCGTTCGCTAGTTGTAAAAATCGGTAATATTTGCATGAAACATTGTCCAAATTCAGATTGAACTACTCTTATAGAAGTATCCCCGTATAACCAATCCTAGAACCATGCTGTTTGAAACATAGGTAGTAGGTGCTTGTTTAAAAAAAAAGAAGAAAAAAAAAAAATGTAATCACAACTGATGAGTTTACTCTGTGAAATATTCCGTCCTCCGATTTTCTCGGTCGCTCTCTTTAATGTTTTACGCTCAACTGTTTTAGGACTTGATGTAGCTTTAATACTGACTGTGGCTTAGAAAATATCAGCCATGAAATTACGAAGAAGTTCTATTTATGTACGTACTAGCACGCAGACCCAAGGCCTCGCTCCGCTCGAAATGTCGAAGATTTCTTCAAAAATTCGCTCAAGAGGTCATGCTGCATGACTGGACTTTTATTATTTATCCTGGTAATTTTTTGCGGTTTTTAATGCAACGCACTTGCCCCTTATTTGAAAACACACTGTCAAAAAAAGAGGGGCAAGAATGTTTTATTGATTTACTGCAGCAATTTTTGTAGCCTTGAAGTTATCAAGTGCGCAGTTCATACAGAGACAAATGGTTAAAAGGTGAACAGTGGAATGAACAGGAAAGGAAGGGTTTTTAGACAAGAAAACCAATGAAAACGCGGAAAACTCGCGGAAAATGGTTCCAATTACGCTCATTTTTTCACTGAGGAGGTTAAAATTTTTATCAGGCGATAATAAACACCTATCATTAGCTAAAAAACATTAAAATAGAGAGGCTCCATAGCGAAATAAAACAAAGAGACGCACTTGCCCCAAAAACGCACTTGCCCCGCCTGACTCTATTTAAAACGTACATTTCGAATTTTGAGGGTTGTTAAAGACATTTTATCATTTAATAATGATCAACAGGCTATTTCCATTTTCCGACCGTCACGTCACGATCACCAATTTGTGGTGATTTTCGCTTACAACCGAGTAGTTGCTAAGGATATGGTACTTCGTCATTTTTAGTGATTTTTATAACATATTTTTCGAAATTAAACCAATTCAATGTAAGTACCAAAAAGTATGTTCAATATGTATACATATAAAAAAGCGTTATAATTTAGAAATCGGATTAGAACGCCTGAAAACAATTCAATCTAAGTCATTCTAATTTTAGAACGTAGGTATGTCAAGAGTTTCAAATTTCATTATTGTAGGGGGTGAATGGAGGGGGTTATATACTGATAAATCGTGATGTTTGAATTATTCTTGTAAGATTTTCTCGATTTCCTTTTTTCTTTTTTTCCACTTATGAATTTGGTCTGGTTTTGGAACATTTATGTAAGGAGTGTCTTCTTTCAATATGAAAGGGGTGAATGGAGGGGGTTATAGCGATGAATCGATGAATATTTGTGCTATACCTACTCACCTGATTTCCATCACAGTCTTTTTCATTTGTTCGATCCAGATTTAAGTCCAGGAGGAGGTTAAAAAAAAGGAGAGGTGAGGGGGTCGAGATATTTTCGTTTTTTATTCATTCATTTTCTATTTTCATCAAACTTCAGTACAATCCACACATAGCGACATCCATGCAGTGGATGCATTACTTATACCTATTTGTTTTGAATGAGATTAATTTTTCGCCAGTATATTCAGGTTATAGATAGTGGCTATAAGATGTCTTCTGTACTCGTGTCTTTTCCTGTTTCCCCTTGTTCTTTTTAAAGCGCCTTATGACCCGCTCTACACAGACCTTCAACCGGCATTTAATAATCCCGACTTTTCAAAAACCAGGCCAAAGGAAAATCCCTGCATCAATCTTGATCTCTCAAGAGAAGCCTGCGGAACCTGAAGGGAGAGACCGCCGGGGGGAACACTGTAGAATAGATATCTTCCAAGTCTGAGCCATTTGTTTCCGGGTGAGAGGCCGAAGGCAGACGCCAAAACGGGCAGGGGCGGTGGAGGGGGTAAAGACCTTTGTACCGGGAATGCAAGGCAAGGATAAATGACAAGGGAACCTAGAAAACAATAAGGGACCGACCGTAATTAATTTCGTCGCGATCCAGTCATTAGTGGAGTGACATGAGTTTCGTCAGACTTGTGTTTCCCGTCTCTTCAAGATAAAATATATGTGCTTGGTTTTGAGATGCTCTCCGGCAATCGGATTGACGTCCCCACAAAGCTTCTTTTTGGCTCTCCAGAGACAAGCCTATCCGTCTGTTGCCAAGGTTATTCAATTTTCAAGGGGGTTCTTCTCATATTTCATTATGATCTCTATTTGTTATGAGCGGTTAACGCAAGTGCTCTCTATATAAATCAAATGTCAACTTCTATTTGTCAGTTTCATTCGTCGAATTCAGAGCGTTTCTACTATTTATCAGATACCGTCATAGAAATCTGTAACAGTACTGAACCAAATTTGTGAACGTAACTTGCAATTTATATCCCTGCTTGATTGTTTCGAAGAAGACTATCTATATGTTGATTAGTAGGTGTCGCCTATGGATTTTCTATTGCAAAAGGAAAGAACTAGAGATTTTGTCGATATTTATTCTCCCAGGCTTTAATTATGGCAGAACTGTGTTGCATGCCTAAGGGGTTTCGGGAGTTGCGAAATAGAAGTATTTTTTGTTTTGCCGAGCTTTCGATGTAATTACATCATCTTCAAGGCGTATCTCCCATGACTTCCGCGTCACCTATCTCGCGTAACGTTTTCGGGCAGTTAGCTCAAGACTAAAGCATGTTCCATGCTAAAACGGACGATAGACCTACGGTTTTACAGTCAGATCATTTAATAATGATTAACAGGACGTTTCCATTTTTTCCGACCGTCACGTCACGGCAAAAATATTGATTTTTACGTACCATCATTGCGTTACTAGGGAATACACTTCGGGAAGTGTAACTCCCTTTGCTTTCATAACAGGAAAATCGTTTGCCGGTTTTTTGAATGCTCTTATTTTATCTCAACATCTTACGATCCCTAAGGCTCTGTGGTGCATGGAAAAGCTGATTTATTACGCTACGTTATAAACTAATGTTGCTAAGTGATCACGATTAACTAATAATGTGTAAAATTAATCATTATTAAATTATCTGACTTTAGAATGATTAATTTTACAAGCGGTTGCAATCATGATCACAATATCAATTATTGCGAATGATCACCTGTGTGCATAATATGATTGTATAAATCGAGAGCTTTCGGACGAATGGTCAACGAATTTTAGGGGATGAAAAATTAATAAGTACCATTTTCCTAGAAACGACTCGGTTGTTAGCGGAAATCATCATAAAATGGTGACCGTGACGTGACGGTTGGAAAATGATAATGTCCTGTTAATCATTATTAAATGATAAAATGCCTTTAGCAACCCTCAAATTCGAAGTTTACGTTTTAAATATTATGAACAGAATTACAAAGGTTCATTATTGAAAACAATAGACCAATAATGCACGAAGATGGATAATATTAATCTCAATATCATTACTTACTTTGAATTGGATTTAAGACAAATATGCTGAACTCTATTCGTTAAATTCGCTTTAAGGACTTCCCTCTGAAGCTAGGTAATACTAGCAAGGCTTTGCTCATTATAAGAGGGACGCCCTATTAAAATTGGTGACCGTGACGTGACGGTCAGAAAATGAAAATTTCCAGTTAATCATTATTAAATTATGAAAAATTAGCTAAGTCAGCTGATCAGAAAAGACCCAATCAATTCAATTATCTCTTAGTGTCCCGAAAAATTGCCCAAGTCTGCTGATAAGAAAATACCCGATCAATCGAATCGTCTCCTAGTGTCCCAGAGAGTCTCCCTATCTAATCTTAACTTCCAAGGATGAACAGGAGAGATTTTAGCTCACTCAGCTGATTAGGAAAGAGCCAATAACCGCAATCGTCTTTTAGTGACCCAAAGAGTATCCTTATCAAATTTCAACTTCCTAGGGATAACGGGTTGAATGTTGCTGATACAGCTGATTGGCAAAGAGCCAATAATTTCAATAGTCTCTTAGTGTTCGAGAGAGTCTCCCTATCAAATCTCAACTTCTTAGGATAAATAGGAGACAATTCAGCTGACTCAGCTGAGTAAGAATGAGCTAATCTTTTCAATATATGTCTCAGGGAGTTTCCCTATCAAATCTCAACTTCCTACGATGAACAGGAGAGATTTTAGCTAATTCAGCTGATTATAAAAGACCCAATAATTGCAATAGTCTAGTACCTATTGCTTGCAAGCAGTGACGGATTAATAGAATTTCGAGGGTGGGGGCGGTCCTCTACCGGGAGTACCCCCCCCAGACCTTCAGACCTTGAATAACTAGCAGTTGTAAACGGTATAGACCCACATTTTATATCAGGTATGTAAAAATTAACATGAAAAACATAATTTTTATTTGGTTACCAAACATCCATGTACAAAAAAATAAATAAATACAAAACAAACTTATTGTAGGTGAGTAATTTTTTTGGAAAAATGATGTCGAAAAAAACATGGAATGAAATGGAATGAAACACAAAACGCTGGAAAACTTCAGTCCTCATGATGTAATATTATTTAGAAATTATACATTTATATTGTAAACACAGGATTAAATAATAAGTAATACACTCTTTATTTTTTCAATTTACTTTAGAAGTAAAAAACCATTTAATAAACACTCACGATGAAATTGAATGAACAAAGTACAGTTTTGATTAAAGATGAAAATAAAAATAGAAATAAAAAATCAAACTTCAAGTACCGAACTAAACAACTCGTAAACGAGTTCCACTATCTGCTTTACAAGCAGATACCATGTTGCATGGATACGTCAGTTCAAACGATGGATAGCCTTTTCGAACAGAGGGCTCATCCAAGATCAAACTGGGGATTTCTGATTGTCGATGCCATGAACGCATTTAATGTAGCAAATAGAATGATGTCACTGTGGCAAGCACGGGTGTATTAGCCAAGATGTGCAAGATTTGTATATAACACATACAAAGGGCACGCAGAATTGGTGGTTAGAGGAGGGAGAGAGAGTTTGTTCAGCAGAGAGGGAGTGACCCAGGGAGACCCGCTATCTATGCTTCTTTACGCTTTGTCCACAATACCTCTCATTGATCGACTCGACAATCCACATATAACTCAGTGTTGGTATGCCGATGACTCTTCGGCACAGGGTTCATTTGAGAATTTGAAAAACTGGTGGAACCAGCTGAATCAAGAAGGCCCAGGATTTGGCTATTTCCCGCGAGGAAATAAGACCTTTCTTGTGGTAAACCCAGCTGACATTGATGACGCCCAGAACATTTTTCAAGGGACAGGAATCACAGTTGTGACTGGTCATAAGTTTTTGGGTGGGTTCATAGGGCAGTCCAGTACGAAACAAAATTTTGTCGAGAAGAAGATTGATAACTGGATACAAGAAGTTGATCAGCTTGTAGAAGCAGGAAAAATTCAGCCTCAGTCAGCACATGCAGCATTCTGTAAGTCAGTGCAGTTCAAATGGCAGTTTATGCAACGAGTGCTGAACAGTGATGGAAGTGAATATCGCCAACTTGCATCAACGATCAGGACTAAGTTCGTTCCAGCATTAGTCGAAGGTGTTGCCACAGAAGCAGAATGCAATCTGTTCTCTCTCCCAGTGAACAAAGGAGGCTTAGCACTTACGGACCCAAGAACCTGTGCCGAAAGGGCCCATGAATTGACAAGAGAAGGTTCAATGGAGCTAATTTCAGCAATAAATCAGCATCGCCCACTAGATTTTCAAGAGCACCATAGAAAAGTTAATTTGGCTAGGAAAAGAGCGAGAGAATATAAAACTGAAAAAGAAGATACATTACTGCAGGATACCTTGGAATCGTTTCCAGCGGATAAGAGAAGGGCGATTGAGCGTTCGGTGGTTCAGGTCTCAGGGTCGAAGTCATCAGGGTGGCTCTCAGTACTAGGGTGGCCCTCAGAAAGCACAATTTCGACCTCTCTCCATCAGAATTCAGAGACGCAGTGGCAGTGAGGTACAAACGGACACCAACCAATATGCCGACTTCTTGTGATGGATGTGGTTCACGAACTTTCAGCTTAGAACATGCATTAAGCTGTAAAACGGGAGGCCTAATCACTCGGCGACATAATGAGGTTAGGGATCTCTTAGGAGAGCTCATGACAGAAGCATGGGGCAACTGTGTAAAGGAGCCGATTATCATAGAGGCCACTGAGGAATCACCAGGCCTCAAAGGGGATTTGGTATGCAGAGGGGTGTGGGAACCACAGAGGGAGGCGCTGTTTGACGTAAGTGTCACAGACACAGACGCTCCCTCTTACGTTTCCTGTCCTGTAGCATCCATTTTTACTGCTGCAGAAGAAGAAAAGAAAAGAAAATGCATGGCAGCTTGTGAAGATAGACGATCTTCATTCACCCCCCTGGTCTGTTCGGTTGATGCCCATTTTGCACCACAGATGGTTAGTTTTCTGAAAGTGTTGGCTGAGCGACTGAGTGATCGATGGAGGCAACCGCAAAGTGTAGTGCGCGGATGGATTCGCGCGAGATTGGCTTTTGCGATTTTGCGTGCATCAAGCATGTGCGTGCATGGAGCTCGAAAACGCTGGCGAAGCTGTGAAGAACTAATCGGATTCTACGATGGCGCAGCAACGCGACTACATAAAAAAAAAATACCAAACACCACGTAGAACGTCAACGGAGTCTCAGTTTCAATCTTTCAACAAAACATTGTTTGTCTATCCCTGGTAAATGTGAAACAGCGAATAATTCACTTCAATCGAAAAACACTGGTTGCAATCAGTTAAGAAAACTCGATTCTTTTCTTCCTTCGTCGAAACAGTAGGTAAGTTGATTATGTATAATGGCAATTGATTATGTATTGTTACCGTGATCAAAAGCGGTAAACGAGAGAAAAATACAGCTTAGGTTCCTACCGTAACTTGATAAATAAACTGATTAACACAAACATATCCCTATTAATTAAAATTTTATTCCTTACCAACTGCCTTATGTTTTTTTAAAAAAGAAAGATGTTATCTTCCATGCTCGTTTCTGGACGGAGTTAAACTCAAACACTGAAAAACTTTGGTTTCTACTGCTCTTCTACTCACGGGCGACGATGGACGACAGCACGAAAAGGACTCAACACCACCGTTGCCAACCTGCTTTGATGATTTTTCTCTCAAGCACTTCTGGGAATCTCAGAGTTTACCGACGAAAATTGTGACATAACCACGTAAATCTCCAATTGATACCCCATGTCACCTTCGCAGTTTGTGGGCCTACTAAAATCCAAACGATTAAATACTAAATTGGCGTAATAGATTAGTAAAACCGGTAGGTACGTATCATAGCAGTTTCCGCACAGTATGAAGTTCCTTCATCTATACTCGTATTTTTTTTCAACCTACAAGCCCGACGGTGTGATTCTATTCTGACGTTCCCTCGCAAGAATTATTTTCTTCTGCCTCTCGGGGTTGGGGGGGCGACCGCCCCCCTTTTAATCCGTCCCTGCTTGCAAGTACCTACTACTCAATAGTATTCCTACCATGTACCTAGTGCCTTCTTTTTACATTATTAGTTCATTATGGTTACTTAGCAATATTAGTTGATAACTAAGCGTAATAATTCTGCTTTCCTTGACATTGCAATGGATTAGGGATCACGAGATGTTGTGATAAAATGAGAGCATTCCAAAAAGCTCTTATAGTTAAGCCGTTAAATAACTACTACAGTTAACCTGTTACGCCAACGTGGCCCGCCTAAATATTCATTAAATCATTTAAACTTGCACGGTTCCTCTCCTCACGAATGAATTAACCAGAGGTAACATACCATCGTTCATTAGAGAACCGCAATCCAGGCTCACAAGTCACAACCAATATTCAACAAACTTACAGTACCTACATCCCAAGTGTGAGAAATAGATACCTACCCGATGAGAAGGATCTACCCAGTAAATCAATTAAAAGCATCAAGTCAGCGGTACCTGAGCACGGGATGAAAGGACGGATGGCGGAATCTACAGACCAGTCTTGGGCATAATGTTATCGTCGAATATGGATACGATTGTAGTCGCGATAATTATTCGTTGATTCTGAGTCAACTGCGATTATATTCGTATTCGTGTAATCGTATTCGTCTGTCGGCGATTACACGAATGCAACTCATAAAAATGCGTCACTGTCATCAATTTCAATAGGGCGTCCCTCCTACAATATGCGAAGCCTTGCTAATATTACCTAGCTTTAGAGGGACGTCTTTAAAGCGAATTCAACGATTGCAGCCCACCCTATTTGTCTCAAATCTATTATAATAGGACGTCCCTCTGAAGGTAAGTAATATTAGCAAGGCTTTGCATATTATAGGAGGGACGCCCTACTGAAATTGATGACCGTGACGCGTTTTTATGGGTTTTATTCGTGTAATTGCCGACAGACGAATACGATTACACGAATACGTATGTAATCGCAGTTGACTCAGAATCAACGAATAATTATCGCGATTACAATCGTATTCGTATTCGACGATAAGATTATGCCCAAGACTGCTACTGACCCGGTGCCTTACACGAAATACGCGTAATTACGAGAAGATGATGTAATTACATCGAAAGCTCGGCAGCACAAAAACTACTTTTATTTCGCCACTGCCTAGCCCAATAAAATATTTCCCTTGTTTAAACTCTTCAACGACTCAGTGGAAATAGCGTACTTTATTATTATACGCGAGTTAAATTCACTAATTCAATAGCTATAGCTGAGTTTTGTTGAGCATATGTTCAGTTTTTGTTTAATATTTACTCTGAATGTTTGTTGTTGAAACTTTGACACTAAAAATAGCAAAAATGTACCTATATTGCTGTTACCAAATCCATGGTTTTCGGTAACCTAATTTATTCTCTCGTTTCTTTTCAGTGAAAGGTGCACAGACTACGGGGAACAGCTCTTCAAAATCCGGTAGCAAGACGAGCGGCGCGGGTCAAAATGCGTTAACCCCCACCACGCGATCGGGTCCCATGATCGATAAGCCTTCATCTAAAAATGTGACGGCGCTGTTAGGGAAAACTGCCTACCTCAACTGCAAAGTCAAGAATCTTGGGAATAAAACGGTGAGTGATTATTTTTCTATATTATGATTATTTTCATCTTTATGAATCTAAAATTGGTCTTCAGTTATTTTTCAGAACAGTTGTTACCATCTGACAGGTTTTTTCATTGTAACCATTATTCCCCGATAGATCACTTTTGTGTGTATGATGTTTTTTTGCGTATCGCTTCCGAGTCTACCCAAGGGTAGAGGAAGCATTGTTTAGCATTGTTTTCACTTTTGGGAGAAAAAAAGTTGTTGGTCTTCAAAATCTAAATTTCCACTCGCATTTTACGTTTTAGACCATTCTGAACCACTTTGGTTCCGTGTCTCTGTGAGTGTGTGTGTGTGTGTGTGTGTGTCTCCTATCAGTTTCATCGTTCCCGACTCAATACTACACTCCGCTCATGCGCAAACTTGAATTACATCATGCTTCATTTTTTTCACGCCCTTGTTCTGATTTCTTAAGATTTCTCAAATTTCAACTTTCGGCTGGATTTCTCTCCCATTAAACCTGCTTTCAAAATTCTGAAATGGTAATAAGGCGGTAGGAAATTTAACGTTCGTTCCAACGGCGTACACATTTTCTATTTTTCACTGTCAATTTAGGGAGTAAGGGTTATTTTAGTGACATAAGGTTGAAAACACGAAAAAAATCTGGAATATTGAATTATTTGAGAATTAAGCGAGGAACTTCTGTGAGGAACTTTTTGTTGCAAATTGGTTTTAGAATCGATCCCTGGATTTTTGACCATTAGGTTTTTCAAGTCACGAGAGTATCGGCTATATGGATAGTATTTTTGCTTAGGACCTAGAAAACTAGTTTAAACCTCAATCAACGCCTATCTTGCTGATAATGTAGCTCAGGGCGTACAAATACGCGAAGAGCTAGCATCTGCAGTTGCTTGATCTAGACGATGCTCTACGCGTTAACGGGGGAAAATTGAATGGGCAATACGATAATTTACGAAAATTCGCTCATATCATCTTGCTGCATGACTTGAACTTTACGTTCAAATTCACGTTCAAACGGAATGGTGTTCGTTTGTGTGCACTAAAAATATCGAGTGATGGGTTCTCATATTTTAGGGTGGTGGGGCCAGTGTTTGACACCTTAAGAGGCATTTTGACTTTGACAAGCAATTAAGTTATGTTTTTTCGTTTGTTCAAACTTGAATCTTACATCTATTGCAGCATCAGGATGTCCTCAAACTGCTCGGTACTGAAAAAATCACTAGTTCAAGCCACAAAACATCATAAATTCGTTTTTTCGAAATCAATTTTTTGACTCAGTATTTGACAGCCACATTTTTTGTTGTATCTGTGATTGACACCCTATGATTGATACAGCAGTTCTTCTGCAATAAATGATTCCTTGTATCAGCAAAACATTTATTCCAACATTTTACAAATCAATTGAGTATTTGAACGTAGTTTTATTTATTTAAATAGAAAATTACTTAATATGAGTATTCATACAGACAAAGTTGAAAATATCACCAGATGTTTCATCAATTAATAGGTACAATGTTTTCTCGATACCACAATACGGTTCTAATGGTAAACTAGCAGATTGTGAGTTGCTACGTATTTATATAAATAGAAAAATGAAGAACGAATGACAAGAACGAATAGTGATCCATATTGACAGCATCAGTTTGGGAACTAGTAATTGACATTTAAATTTACACATGTTATCTTTGATTATTTCCAAAAAAAACCAGGTGTGCTAAATACCACACGAGAGAAGTGTAAACTTCTATGACGATTTGGACACTACTTTCCACTCTGTTGGGATGTTGGGAAAGTAAAAGTGACAGGCTTCGCCCCTGGACCCTCGGTAACTTTCCGCCTTGAGCCTTCGACTAAAATACTAAAACATGGAACATGCTTTCTTCCACTAATTCGTAAATGTAAATACATTTAAAACTACGACATTAATGTTTTAAAAATCGAAATTAGAACAGAGTACCTAAGTAGGTAATTTTCTGTTGTGGCGTGCGTCTACAATTACTATAAGCAAGATTAACTTCTCCACCAAGTGAGAACAAAATAAGCGGCATTGTTTACTATATCAATTTATAACATAAATAAATATAAAAGTACGACATGAATAGAAGAACAAGTACGAAAGAAATGCATGATAAATCGAGAGCTTTCCAACGAGTGGAGAACGAATTTTGTCCGGTGAAAAATAAAGAAGTTTCATTTCCCCAGCAACGGCTTGGTTGTCAAAACAGTGTGACGGAAAAACGTGACGGTAAAATCGTATTCACACCACACTAAATTTTTTGACGCGGTGCGCCTATAGAAGTTTATACTTCAAAATGATAGCATACCTAAGTGCAATCTACACAAAGAAGTGATTGAGAAAACCATGCAAACAATCGAATCTGAAAATGTAAAAGGCATGGTGAAGCAAAATGAAACGCTTACCTACCTTCTTAGCAAAATCACAAGAAACAGCACCAAAGAGATTACAACACGAGGTTCTGTTGGGTAACCTTCCCCAGATTTCACAAAAACCCGCCTGAAACCTTTTCCCTACTTTATACTTTACTGAGAAGGTATTTTGCCTCAAAATTCAAATAAATCAAGCCCGTTAAACACTTTTAAATGCCTTATTACTAAAACTTCTTGGTGAGATATCAATCACTGGCCCCTCCACGCTAATTCTCACCAAAATTATATACAATCCAAACATGGGGATGTCCCGCATTACTTACCTATGTTTTAGTAAATGTACATAAACGTAACTGTTAAGACGAACTGATGTTAGTTTGATGTTGTTATTGTTGTTCCGATGGGATCTTCGATGGTTTCATCATTGAGGTTGTTGTGAATTCTCCCTTCTGAGACGGTGACGGGGCCAACTCGGAGTCGGATCCTCTCTAATTGTTAGTAAGGTATAAGGCCCGCTTCTCCTCCTCGAGCAATCAGCGACTTGTTAGTGCTCCCTCCGCCACCATCTTGAGCCAAGTCCCTTGTCATAAAGTTGGTCTGAACCGCCCCGCTCCGTTCGGGAGCTAACAACAGATTCAATTAAAGATTCTTTATCGAGCCCTCTGTCACGTCCAGGATCCCCGTTGTTGTTCCGTAACTCGAGAACAATGAATTCGATCGGATCTGTTAGAAATGGAATAAATGCACTCTTTCATGTATGAACTTACTTTACCAAAGGTGTCACAATAGCAGGGACCCTTGGATCGTCATGTGAATGATTAAATTATTCAACTTACTGAATCAACTGCCCAGAGATGTGGCCTTTAAGTGAATTCAGGCAAAACTAATTCTATGCGGGTAAATGTCACTTCCTGTCACCCTATCCATCTCAATAGAACGGTGATTGATGAGGTGGATGCATTCACATACCTGGGCAGCTTGATAACCATAGGAAGTGGAGCAGCAGTGGACATTGCAGCATGCATCCGCAAAGCGAACGCTGCATTTGACCAGCTTTACCCAGTGTGGCACTCAAGAGAAATTACTATCGTGACCAAACTCAACATTTTCGGTTCAAATGTAAAGGCTGTCCTCTTATAATTTTGTAAAACTTGGCGTGTGACAGGAACAGAAACAAAGAAGCTCCAAGTTTTAATAAACCGATGTCTCCGAAGACTTCTCCACATCTTTTGGTCCACTGTAATTTCCAACGAATATCTATGGAGGAAACCTGGTGAAACCCCTTAAGGGCCTTCCTAAGTCATATGGTAAAATTGTATCTCCTTTGAGACCCGTTTTCTCAGCAACTATATGACCTAGATTCCTAATTTTTTTTTTGTTTCCTAAATCTAGATCTGCTGTGTTTACTGAGTTTTTTTCATATATATTCAATAATAAGTTATATTTTTTATCCTCATTTGCCCAAACCCTTATTTTGTGTTTCAGTTTTCCCGCCATTTATAACACTAACACAATTTTTAGGACGATGAAAAAAACTCAGTGTAGAATTTAGCTATTTGCCAACAAAACAAAACAAAAAGCAGCTCGATCGGTTCGGTAGTTTCGGAGAATTAGGGACAAACGTGTATAAAAACGTAGTTTCGAGAAAACGGGAGAAAACTTCGGGGGCGTGGAACTGCGTTGTCCGCGTGCTTCTTGCTCTACTCCCACTGACGGCTTCACTTTCACAATGAAGAAAAAATATCCATCCACATTGTAATAACTGAAGTTATTACATCTCTAGTCCATTATTGTCAATTCATGGAACTGTCATGGATGCTATGTACTCCTACTATCCTAAAAACAACAACAATTGAAGAATTCACATGTATGGTTATCTTTTTGGTCTGAACGTTGTTTTGCTTCTTTCTCAGCCTTTCATTTCATCTCATTGCTTTCTTCCAATCGAATTGAGTTTTATAAAATAATGCCCAAAAGTGGTCGTGTTTTCTAAAACCGAAAAGGGAAAGGTGGGCGGAAAAAAGTGAATGTGGAAGGCAGAAGAAGAATCACTAACGCTTCTACTTTTTTTCCAATTTCGTTTATATATACGTAAATTTTTTGTGTAAATATATTTATGTACCTATCTATGGTTCATGTTCATTACAGTTCACTCATTATTTACACATCGAAAGTTGTAATCCCAAGCAAAAGCTCGGAAGAATAGAGTAGAGCAGGGCGTTTGAAAAGGTGCTTCTAGAGGAGCGCTAGAGTGAAATGCTCAACTTTGAGAGCTGTTTACAGTAATTATATAGTGCCAAACCACCAACATATTGGTATCAAACGATTCAGCATTGAATAGAGAATTTTTAGAACTAATAAAAAAAAAATATTTTTTTTTTTTTTCATTTTTCGACTTTGGAAGGCCCTTAAGTAATCCCCATAAAGTCTAAATCAGGAAAAGAAAATTGGGATAGATTGGCCATACCCAGCGCAAGGGCCACCAAGCAGTTAAGAATATAGAATAGAATATATTTTACTGCAGACATTCATAAAGTATATAGCATACGTCAAACAGAAGCATTGAGATTAAAATAGATATAACAAAACACTAGGTATACAAATATTTACACATTCAACACCTTGAATAGTCAATAGTCTCATCGAGGGAGTATGGTGACAATTCAACTAATCTATTTTTTATGGTTTTCATGAAGGCAACGTCCAAGAAATCCTTTGTTAGGTAGGGCATTAAAGATTTTTGATCCATAAAAGTCGGGGCTAACATTCTGGAAAAGAGTCAGACGGTAGTTAGGAGTTACGAGATCATCTGGACGACAGGTACCTTATTGATGAGAGTCCTCCTGGCGTGGAGGTGATGGTGATTTCCTCTTTATACGAGTAAGAAAAGCCGAGCAGGCAGGGTCAGAAGACCGAGCTTTATACTAAGGGGCCGGCAAGAGGCACGTGTCGATGCATTGCATAGGACACGGACAGTGGCTTTTTGATGTCGTTGAGCTCGAATGTGACTAAGGGGACCTCCCCCCCCCCCTCTCCCCCATAAAATAATCCCATACCTACAACGAGACTCGAAGGGAACATGGTAAGCTGAGAGAAGAGCTGACTGTGATACAACCAAGGACAGCCGCCTCAGGAGGTGTACGACTTTAGCAAGGGGACCAGACAGTATGGAAACGTGCTGATTCCAGGTCAAGGCGGAGTCAAGCCGCAAGCCCAGGATGGTCTGCGTTTTTTCGGCATTCATTAGTAACCTGTTTGCTTGACACCAATCCGAGGTAGAATCGTTAACCGCCGAAATGGACCGACATGCTCTGATATGGAATACAGAAGGACAACGAAAAAGGGGAAGACCACCTGTAACCTGGCGCAGGGGTGTGGAGGGAAAGGCTCTAGCAGCTGAAAATTCTCGGGATCACTTGAAAAGTCTGGCCAAAAACAGATTTCGCTGACGATCCTTCGAGGACGCCCTTTGCTCTGATCAAGAGCTAAAAGACATATGTATCGAGCCCTCTGCCTTGTCCAGAACCCTAGCTCGATCCGTTGTTGTTCTGTAACTCGAGAACAATTAGTTAGATCGGATCTGTTAGAAATGAAATGATTGCATTATTTCTTCTATGAACTAACTCTACTAAAGGTCACAATAGTTGGCACCCTTGGATCGCCGTGTGAATAATTATATTATTCAACTTATTGAATCAACTTCCCAGAGATGTGGCCTTCAAGTGAATGCAAGCAAAACTAATTGTTCTGTAATAATTTGCAGCGTTTTAAAGATTTTTTGGGTGCATTGAGTTGGTCAAATCTCAAAAAAAAGTGCCCAAAAACCTCTAAAACTCTGCAAATTATTACAAAATGGTTGATTATTCCTGTGTTAGATAGCCCTTTTACGCAGATCATTAGTTTATAATTACTAAACCCCGTACATAATATAGGTTCAAAACATGGCACATCGTGCCTCCGAGAAAGGTTCACACTTTTACAGTTCCAATACCCCCACATTTCACGCTTCACAGTAAAGATGTTTGAAAAAGGTCGATAGGTAAGGGAAAAATAAATAAGGTTCAGAGGCCCCACAGCTAATTAGTGCGCCTCCGTACCTCGTAATTGTTCCCAAGGAGCCCCAGAGGAGCTCCATCTAAATAACAACACCGTTAGTCGAATAGGAAAGTTAGCCTCGGGGGTTCGAAGCTGATCTGAGTCCCTCCATACTTTGTAATTGTATTCCAGATCTCCGAAAAGGAGCTAAATTTCAGGTTTCAGCATCATAAGTCGATCTAAAAACAAATTAGCTCAGAAGCACTGATATTGAATTCTTGATATTACAAAGGAGGTCTATTTCAAATTGCAGATCCTTAGGTTGACATTAATATGCCTGCGTGGATATAGGCACCTGCAGAGGGAAAATTATTGCAATAAATTGAAATATCTACATTTTACTAGTCCCCTGATGTAAAATAGTATCGATCATTGAAATGGATCATTAAAAACTCCATAGCGGAATATAGCCAATCAAGTTGTAGGTAACATAAAATTTCGAAATCGGTTATTTATGACACGAGATAGTGACACTTGGAGTAATTTACGTTAGCGCATGCGCCAAGTGGAGTAGGTAATGATTTGAGAAAAATGAAATCGGTAGGGAACAATCTTCACCCTGATCCACGAATTCCCAGAAAATGTTGTCAAAATCTGATGAAAACTAAAGATTAACCTCGTTCCTGATAGCACACTTTCGCGCATGCGCAGGAACCAAAAAAATGTTTATCACATTCTGAATCAATGAAAAGCTATCTTATAATTGGTATTGTTTCATTTTTTACCGAATTGTTATCACGAGTAATTCATGTGCCTTCTTGTACAATGCGGTATACAACCGTTTCAAGCCTCGCCATTCCCCTGTTTAGGACCGACCTATTTCGTTCATTTCTGGTGGGGATCTCTCGGTAAAGTTATCCAATAAGCCCTTTTTGTAATATTTATAGGAGCTCGTTGACAGTCTCGCCAAGCCCTCTCACCGCTAAGACCGGAGAGAATGAAAATTTCTTAACTCTCGCCGCAGCTGAAAGTTGTGGAAGAATTCTTAATTTCACCTTCTCGGAAGAGAACTTTTGAGGTTCCCTAAAAAGTTGTCCATGCACGATAACATCCGTGTCACACCATCTTTGTTTTAATATGAGGGTAGTCGTAATTAAATTTTAAAAATTGTCCCTGTTCACAAACAATTCCCATAATTTTATAACTTTCATCTTCCTCATCAACATTGAAGGTAAACAGAAAAGTTAAACAAATGAAAAACGTCTGCCAAGTTGGTTGTGGCTCATAGCTTCCTCGTTTACCTACCTATATCTTCTTCCGACTATCATCCAAATTTAAGCGAACTCGAACGTCTAGAGAGTGAAGAGATAAAACATGATGGTATTTACGTTTGCCCATGCGCAGACTGAGGTATTGATTTGGCAACAATGAAACTGATAGGGGACCATCAACAACCTAACCCTTGCATCCTCTGACAATTTCATCGAAATTGGATGAAAACAGTGGAAATTAAGGTTGTAGCTATTGATGATACAACCATGTTGAAATTGATATAGGATGATCAAATTGTCATGCCCCAACTATCATCCAATTTTGAGCGAGATCGGACAGCTAGAGCATGAGAAAATTATACTTGGTAGAATTTACGTTTGCGCATAAGCAGAGTGAGGTATTGAGTCAGGAACGATGAAATTGATACCCTTAATTGGACCGTCTTCCCCCAGCCCAAACGTCTACATCTCCTGAAAATGTCATCCAAATCGGATGAAAACTGTGGAAAATAAGCTTGTAACAAGGATTTGCGGACACACACACACACACACACACACACACACAGACACGGAACCAAAGTTGTTCAGAATGGTCTACAACGTAAAATGCAAATGGAAATATTGATTCTGGTGACCAAAAATTTTTTTTCTCCTGAAAGTGAAAACAATGCTTTTGCTATTTTTAGGTTGACTCGGAAGCAAAATGCGATAACTTTACCATGTAGTATTGAAATAATAATTAATCTCCATGAATTATAAAAATATTATACTTTTCTGTCTTCATATAATATTTCTGTAACACGTAGTTTGTAAATATTTTCTGCACCTGTGGAATAGAAAGATGGTAAATAAATAATAGAACGCCTGCTGAGTCGGTGGGGCTAAAACTTAGAATGCGAGTGGAAATTTTGATTTTGGAGACCAAACATTTACTTCCTCCCGAAAGTGAAAACAATGCTTTTGCTATTTTTAGGTTGACTCGGAAGCAAAATGCGATAACTTTACCATGTAGTATTGAAATAATAATTAATCTCCATGAATTATAAAAATATTATACTTTTCTGTCTTCATATAATATTTCTGTAACACGTAGTTTGTAAATATTTTCTGCACCTGTGGAATAGAAAGATGGTAAATAAATAATAGAACGCCTGCTGAGTCGGTGGGGCTAAAACTTAGAATGCGAGTGGAAATTTTGATTTTGGAGACCAAACATTTACTTCCTCCCGAAAGTGAAAACAATGCTTTTGCTATTTTTAGGTTGACTCGGAAGCAAAATGCGATAACTTTACCATTTAGTATTGAAATAATTATTAATCTTTATGAATTGTAAAAATATTATACTTTTTTGTCTTTATATAATATTGTTGTAACTCGTAGTTTGTAAATATTTTGAGCACCTGGGGAAAAGAAAGAAGGTAAATAAATAACAGAACGCCTGTTGAGTTGGTCACATGCTTTCCTTATAACACGATTTTATTGTCGTACAGATAAATAATTAGCTAACCATCCGACGGACGCATGGTGGACTTCAAGTCCGCCATTAATGTGTTTAGGTGTATCACATACATTGGTATATTACATACATATCGTATTGACTTACATTTGGTATACAATGTTGGTTTACATTTCAAGACTCATTTAATTCGAAAATCGAATAAAATGGAAAATACTAATAATAATTACAATAATTATTATAATAAATTGAAAAAATAAAATATAAATCTGTTGGTCCGCCATCCAGAGCAGCTGTTCTCCAAGTCTACAGGACCAAGGTTTATGAAACTTGAGTTATAAATCGCATTTATTAGTTCATCTAGAAGTCGGCATCAATTTCGATCATCCCTCAAGTTTTAAACACTAAAGAGCTAAAATTCTCGGAAATTGGAGACATCAAAATATTAAGGGTTTATTAATATTTGTGTGTTTAAGTTTGATAGATATCATTCCAAAGAATTTAATGAAACTACCAGCAACGTTGTACGTTAATCTGTCTGCTCTCCCTAAGAGCTTTGAAAGCGAAATCACAAGAGAACGACATCTTCAAATCACTGGGTCAATCATCAATCACCACTAGTAAGTATAAGAGTTGGAGGGGCATCTATCTCCTATCTATTCTCCTCCTAGTTATCATTATCAGGAAATAAGATAATCATGATGAAATAAAATTCGTATGGTATTTCATGAAACTGGCTGTGAACAATTTGTTTACATTCAAAGTGCTAATATTACAAAATAATGTAATAAAATATATCATTATAATAATCTACGAAAATTCGCTCACAGATAATGCTGCATGACTGTAAGTTTTTACCGTGGGCTTAGCTGGTGTGATACTGTTGAGCTTCACTCTCCGGTGGGTAAGAACGGTATATTTTTTATTCAATTTAAAAAAGAGAAACAGCAAATGTCAAAGGGAGGCATCCACCTTGGAAACCCTTCTTTCTCACAGTTCTTTTGACTTATCCAAGATTATTCAACGGGCTTCGCTCTTTGACTGAAACGAGAGAATCACAAATTTACGGCGACGCTCAGGATTTCTTCTACGTTGGTGACCACGCAGAAGAAAGAGGATTAAACACAAGAGGATAGACGGGAAACTGAGTGAAGAAACGCCGTGCGAAAGGTAACCACGGATAACCCTTTGTTCGGTACGAAAAGACGCTTAATGATGGATGACTGTTGGTAAACAATGGTGTTTTTCTCCCACCTGCTTTGATTAATGATGGCCTGAGCGAAAATCAAGTATTCGTACGGAGTATTTATATGTACTCCCAGTTTGGAGGGACAAGTAATTCTAGCAGTTTGAATATATTATGTTCTTTAACACAATACGATTATGTGAGTTAACGATTATTGTGAGATGTGATTCAAATTATAAACCCTACAAATTATTGCATTTATATTATTTAATAGTTGGTTATTTTTCATTTGTTGGAGTGTTTGATAATATAAATAATACCTCATCCAACACAAGCCCCCACCAATCACCACCCAACATAACCAACTTTGCATCTCTCAGATACATAGGTTCCACATCTGAAGTTATAAAGAAAAAACTTGATACATACAGCCCAACGACAAGAATAGCCTTTTACAATCATCAAAATAACAGAAATAAAAAACATTTTTCAAAACTTGAAGACCCAATGAAAAAAGAAGAAATCAGTAACATATTTTACTCAGCAAACTGTCAAGACTGTCAGTCAGTTTACATAGGTGAAACTAAGCAACTAGGGATTGAACGAATTAAAGGCCACCTCAATGACAATACAAATGCTTTAAAAAAGAACAAACCCAACCCAGAAGATGACAAACATGCCACAGCATTTTCCAAACATATAGCTGTTACCAAGCATAATCCTGAAATAAAGGACTGCGAAATTCACTGCATTGAACCAAACTTTGGCAAAAGAAAGATTAAAGAAATGGCATATAATATTGAAAAACAAAAATCGTAACCAGCCCCTCAAGTGGATAAAAAAAAAATCCAAAAATAAAATAATACCACAAGACTTGATATAAAATAGGCTAACAACCATATACATACCACCATATTATACAATCAGCAAGAAGTGAAACAAAACAAGGACTATACAAATATATCACAGGTCAGATATTACAGTTCGTAGTAGAGCTCAGCGACTCTCAGGTACAACAACAGGGATCGGACCTTGTCTGGTCCAGATAAAACGTCAACCCACAGAGGGGGCTGATGCTGGGCTAGGAGGTCCACAAGGGCTGGACAGTCCTCCAGAAAGTGGCGGATGGACAGATCACCCCCACACCTCCTCTCGACGGCGGACGGACGGATTATTTTTTATTCGATTTTTGGATTCTACGCATCTTGAAACGTAAACTAACACATTTTGAGGGGAGTGGGGGGGGGGGGGGGGTAACTTTTTTTTTTCCTTGGTCGATTACAAAGGTTCGATATTGAAAATTATAAACCAAAAGGTAAAAAAATGTTGTTTTGCAAACTCGTGCTCGAAGGTCACGACGCACATGCCACATTAAGTCAGTAATTATTTCTCAACCCAAGGTCTCTAGAAAGACAAGCGTAGCTCCCCTTTGCCCACCCCTCTTCCTGGTAGGTATAGTAACTGGTAATTTATTTCACAACTTTTTGCTTCATCCTTCCAAATGACAAAGTTACGTCAATTTTGGTTTATTATTGTCAATAATGAATTTTTGTAATAGACCAAGGAAAACACCGCTGCAAATTATTTCACAAAGGTTTATTATTTTTTCAATTGAGTATGATCATAGTTTTAGTTGGCTTGCGTACGTCATAAGGCCCTTCCAGACTCCTCGGCGTGTCCTATTTCGAGTTGCCACAACCTATATTTCTATAATTATATACGTATATTAATATTTCTCGATTTGAGCTCCTATCTATTCAAATAATCATTGCCTTAATAATATCATTATCTATGTACGTACGAAAAGTCGAGAGGATTTGTTATTAAATATGCGTAGGCAAAGCATTGGTATTAACACACAAATATGACCTAGAAAAAAACGTATATTCATGCATCGAAGGAACATGAAATTCGAAAGCAATACAAGTGTAGGAAGTTTTCCACGCCACCCTGGAGGTACTCCCTAGGTCTCGTTACCTCACAACCGGAGGTTCACCGCCCTATTACGCTTACACAATCAACATTCACTTGAAAGTTGTGCATTTTGAGATGAGTGAATTTTGTCCTAACATGAGAATAATAATTATTAGGTCTTGCAGTTGTGGTCGTGCATGATCTGGTCCTGAAGTGTTCTGTTGCGAAGTCCTACTAACTATTGTTATTCTAACCGTGGAATATTAACTTGCGCAGTTGTGGTTGAGCAGGTTGGAGTTTTAACACGTCATTCTAACACTCAAAGCCTCGAAAAAGACACTTTTCGCCCGTTTTTGGCCCATAGCATCTATGCGAGTAAAGCGATCGGGATGGTTAAACGTTGGGACCAACTAGATTCCAAATGGAGTCTATGTGCGAAAGAACGGGTTTTTTAATCCAATTCTTAGGCCTTTTATGGCTCGGAGGGCGAATGGCGGACGGCGGACGGCAAACGGCGGACGGACATTTCAAATTTGGATTCTACGCACCTTGACACGTCAAGTGACAAAGTTTGAGGGAGGTTATAAAAATTGTTTGCTATACGATCACATACCTAGGCTTATTATTGGAAATAATAAACCAAAATTGGTTAACCCCACCCTCAAAGTTTGTTGGTTCACGTTTCAAGATGTGTAGAACCCAAAAATAAAAGTTAAAAAATTCCGTTTGTACGCCGTGCGCCATTTGCCGTCCAGAGCTTTTCTCCAAAACTACTGTACCAAAGTTTATGAAATTTGGCTCAAAAATCAAACATCGGCCGGGGATGTGGGTGGATGGATGGATGCATATTTTCTTTGTAAAGGCCTATACGTGGCAATACAAACGTCAGGTACACAAAATACAGGAATACAATATAATAACAATACAAATACTGATAGTGCCAGTAACATCGGCATCAGTTTTGATCAACCCTAAAGGGTAGTAATTAAGGGCCAACATATTCAAAAATCGAGATCTCAAAAACTTTCGAGGTAACAGTGATGATTTTTTGCATGTCAACGATAAATTTAATCCCAAAGACTCACTCCGCTGATCAATGACCTCTCAGTCGTCTTCAGAATTCTCCCTTGAGCCTCCCTCTCAAATTTCAGCTTCCTGCGTAGTAGTAGTAGTCAAAAAGACTTTGGAGTTCACTCCGTTGATCAATGACCCCTCATGCGCGCCTGATACATCTTTATCTCGCTATGATACAGATTACATACATACCAAGTTTCATCAGAATCAGACTTCGGGAAGTGGCATTTAAAACGATTTTAGGAGGACACACATACATCAATAGACAAAGTGAACACAATAGTCTTTTTTTTTTTATACTACGTGCTAAAAATCTTTTCTTGGGAACGGATTGAGATAGAAAGGTACGTGTGTCGGCATTCTCTCCATTTTAGCAAATTTTCGTAGAAAATGAACTATTGCAATGGCTCGGAAAATTTTAAAATCAAAATTCTAGAAAATTTGTTCAATGAAATCCGTTTTGAGGCATTCTGAAACGAAACCTACAGCTCAACGCTTCTTCATATGTTTCATAAATATATATCTGTGTGTGTGTGTGTGTGTGTGTGTGTGTGTGTGTGTGTGTGTGTGTGTGTGTGTGTGTGTGTGTGTGTGTCCTTCCAAACGATAACTCTCCTTAAGATTAAGATTTAAAAAAAAACCGTTCTTGCGCCAAAAAGTCAGGCTTTCACAAATGGATGAGTTTGATGGCGAGCAATTTTTGAGCACATTAAATGGATCAACTTTCAAAAATTGGCTAAAAAATCACTAAAAATGGCTATAAACGGATAAAAATAGTTCAATTTATACTTATTGGTGAAACATTGCTCTAATAAAGTTTATTAACTTTAAAATAAAACATTCAAAAATTTATATACAAAATAATGCTGAAAAATTTACTTAAAATTCATTTAAATTTGCTACAAAGAAAATCGTTAAAAACTGCAAAAAAAGCTAAAAGTTCAAAACTTCTATTATAAAGAAGATTCATTTCCCCAGCAACGGCTTGGTTGTACGTGAAAATCAAAAGAAACTGAACTTGGTATTAGAACCTCTTGAAACTCATACGGTGGATACAGCTTTCGTACAAGTACGCAACCACGAGAGACATTTTATGTCTTTGCGCCCCCTTTCCCCTTCCTATAAAACCCCGTATTGTATTCTAGAGCCACTCAGCTGATCTGGGATCGGTCAGTTGTGTTCAGAAGTCCCTCAAGGGCCCACATACCAAATCTCAGAATCGTGGGATCATTAGGGAAAAAACTGGATTCTAGAGCCACTCAGCTGATCTGGGATCGGTCAGTTGTGTTCAGAAGTCCCTCAAGGGGCTACATACCAAATCTCAGAATTGTGGGATCATTAGGGAATCTCCGCGTAACGCTCTCCGCGTGACGCTCCCCGCGTGACGCTCCCCGCGTGACGCTCCCCGCGTGACGCTCCCCCGCGTGACGCTTTTTCATTTATGTGCCATAGTAAAGACATAAAATGTCAATAGGAGATTTTATCTAGAATACGTTTTTGTCATACAATTAATAGTAAGCAATTTTCTTGCACGCAAGAAGCTCAAATTTCCAAACAATTTAACATTATACAATACGATAATTTACGAAAATTCGCTCATACGATCATGCTGCATGACAGGAACTTTTTTAGTCTAGTTTCACCCAATTTTTTTGATAGGTCCACCATGTGCGAAACAGACAATATTCAATTATGTAGACACTTTTAACACGGATATGTCTTTGCTCTGTGGGGTCCAGCAAAAATTTTCGTCACGCAATAGTTGATGTCACGGTTTTCCAAACTAATAATTTTCACGTACAGCCCAGTCGTTGCTAGGGGGAATGGAAGTTCCGCAGTTTTCATCGCACAGGAATCGTTCGCCACTCGACGGAAACCGCTTGATTTATGTGATAAATGTTCACATCTCAAGCTACCAAATTCTTCCTTCTTACGTCCTAAACTAAGTCGATTGAACTATAAACAATTTTCGTTTGGCGGAAACTAAATTTTGCGATGACACATGATTCAGTATGGCAAAATTTAATATTTCCTATTAATTTACCGTTAACTGCTTGTTGTGGAGGAGAGTCTAGACATGATTAATGTGTTTCCAAGTGCAAACAACCCAGCGATTTGGGAATTTCCCAATAAGAAGATACAATCAAAACCATCAGTGTCCGTTAATTCTCCTATAACCGTTGACAATTCAATCGGCCTGCTTGACGAGGATATTAATGTGTTCCCAAGTGCAAACAACCCCGCCATTTGGGAAATTCCCAATAAGAAGATCGTTCCGGTTAATATGCTGCAAAATTTGAATAATTAGTAGGCACGTGCATAGTCTTTTACAACAAAGAATGCTTGGCTGAGGAACAGAAAATTACCAGTATGAAGAAAATGCTCGAGGAACTCAAACTGGCTGGAGGAGGTAAAAAAATGAAAAATCCATGTCCATCCATATCCATATCCATGTAACATGGTATCTGCTTGTAAAGCAGATAGTGGAACTCGTTTACGAGTTTCTTTCTGAAGCAAAATAAGGAAACGTTTTTTAAATTAAGGTTTAAGCCACACCACGACAAGAAGGGTCATTAGCGGCATTGAACAAGGTGTCTAAAGGGACACTAGGAATGGCACGATTTTAAGGGGAGCCATATTGTCATCCTTGACAAAAAAAGAGACAATTACATTACAATATAGACCAATATCTGCGTAGTAGGGCTATCTAATACAGAAATGTTGAACCATTGTGTAATAATTGCAGTGTCTTTTTCCTCCCAAATATACACTGGGATCGATTAGTTGCGGGATTTAAATCGACGTGTGGAGGAGTTATCGCTGCATCAAATATTAATTGATTTTTTTCGCAGAAATAAAGTTGGTGGTGCCCAATATTGCAATAAAATTGGTATGTATCCAACTATGTATACTGCAAAAGAATTTTTTTTTTTTTTTTTTTTTATATTTAAATAAACAAGGCCACAGGAACATTGGAAAAAAATCACTTTAAAATTCTACTTTATACTCTAGTATACTTTATTTTCGTTGTATTATATTCAATAATAAAACAAAACAAAAAAAACTTAATCACTTAAACCTTTTCGCCTCATTACTCAAAAGCTAACTCCAAATCAGGTATGAGGTAGTTAGTGATAAGGACAACATTATCAAAAGTGATAGTAATATCTACCGTGGATAGTCACCTCTTAATTTATCGCCAACCTTGTCTTACAGATAAGCAGCAAGTGCTTAAAAGTGAGCTCTCCCGAAATTAAATGCAGTTGATAATGGAGCCTCACGTCGAGTTACTTTTAAAAGATATTGCCGCGAGGGAAGGCTTGCATTCAAGTTTCCGAGCAACCGTCAGCGCTAATGTGATAGGCAAAAGCTTCCACGGCGTTGTCAACTTCGTGACGTTAGAAGACGACTTCAAGCGGATTCCACTTGTCGTGAAAAAGTGTCACACGGACGGCTTGACTCGCGAAACTCAGAAAACTCATGATAAATTTAGCAACGAAATACTTTTTTACAGCGAAGTCGTTGGGCGGATTAGCCGCTACGGTCATCTTCCCCGCCTTCCGAAATATTACGGCTCCGTTCTTACGGATTTGAAAGAAACCATCGTTTTAGAGGACTTAAGAGCCGAGAATTTCGTGCTGAAACCGCTAAGCGATGGTCTGGATATCACACATTTGAATATCGTTGCAAGGGCGCTCGCGAGATTGCATGACGCGTCGCTTAAGTGGAAAGAGGTAGATCCCAGTTCTTTTCAAACAACCCTTAATTCGTTCAAAGAAACATTTTTCGTCTCTCATGAGAAGCCGGAAAGTCGAAAGTTGGCCAATTTGGTGTTCGAACACGCTTTGAACGCGGCCCTGGGCTGCGTTTCGCCAGAACTGGGGAGCCGATGTGAAGACTACATCAAGACCCACATGCTAGAGAGATTAGATGAACTGGGTGTTTTGGTCGAACCATCGGCCGGAGATCCGTTCACATCGCTCCTCCATGGCGATGCTTGGTGCCACAATTTTCTCTTCAAGTACGACAGCAAAGTAAGATTATCATATTCTAATAAATTCCATTAATATTTGCTGAAAAGTTGATATAAACTGAAAAAAGTTCCAGTCATGCAGCATGATCGTATGATCGAATTTTCGTAAATAATCGTATTGTGTTATGTTCCATTGCTTCGAAAAGTGCACTTCGAGTGAAGAGAACATTTTAATTAACAATTTTTTTGGCAGTTTTTACCAATTTTTAAGCACATTTTAATGAAATTGAAGTACTTTTTAAGCATATTCTAATGGCATTTAAGTACATTTTTCAGCATAATTGTATATATGGGTCGTTCTCAAACTAGGGGCAACTTTCGGACACAGAAATTTCAAAAAATAGAAGTCATCAAAAAAATTTGAAAAAATTCAGGGTCAACACTGATTGCAAAAATACATATTACCCAGATCAGCTCTCAAATTTAAGCCTAGTTTTTGGAAAATTTCAAATTCGGTCTCCACGGTAATAGCTGTAGTTGCCATGGTAATTTCATCAGTGTTTTCAACAACAGATAATTATACTAGGAGGTAGGTAATAGCGTAAAAACGGTTTTAATCCAGCAATTTTTTAATTTAACTCTAATTTAAATAATATAAAAACGATCCAAACTTGAACACAAGATCGTACATATGTAGGTAACATTCGTCGTAAAATAGTCAATTACACCTAATTAGACTTTTAGTTTTTATTTGTAACCTTAGGATCACATAGGGGTTCATATTAGCAAAACCTGAACAAAAAACCAACAAAATTAAAAAAACTAATTAACTAAAGAGCGCCCAAGTGGCGTTGCACTATACCAGGCAAATCAGACAAAATGTTGCGAAGTGTTAATGAGATGGTAAGTTCAGTATATATAGGAAGGTATAAAGATACCTATATAAATAACTTTTTCGAAGAATAAGCTTACCTAGTCAACAACAACTATTTTTACAATGTAGATCGGTACCTAGTTACGTGCTGTTTAATGGCTAACTATGTAAATAAGGTAGGCAAGTTTAACAAAGTAAGTAGGTATTAACGTACGTTTATGAAGGCTGGAATTGAAATTATAAATTCACCAGAATTAACGACATGTTGTGTCAATGGAAAAAGATGGTGACGACGGAAAAATCTCCTTTAAAGTAAATCTAACTAGTAATAAGGTATGGTCCACCATCGTTGGACAAGAACCCAACACCGAAACTAAATCATCAGTCTAGCTATGCCTAAATTGTGTAATTATGTACTAGATTTAAAAGAAGTAGGTAGGTACATTTATGACATCACCCAGGGAGACTCTGAAGCAAAAATATTGACTCTGAAACCTGAGAGTAGAACCAAAATTATACTTGTAGAATAAAGCATTGAAAGGCAAACGACAAGGGGATTTTGAAAGATAATTCTCATTAATTTAATCATTATCTGAAAACATATTCAAATAACACTGAATAAAAGTAATAAACTATTATAATAGATATATAAAATTAAGAAGCAATAGTAAGTAAACTAATACTCTTAACATTCAGTACCTAGTAAAAAAAAAAGGTTGGTACTTCAAGAACCAACGTGACTTGAAAATTCGAAAAAAATGAAAAATTCCGAGTCTACCTAAAGGTAGCGGAAGCATTGTTTCACTTTCAGGAGAAAAAAAATTGTTGGTCTCGAAAACCAAAATTTCCACTTGCATTTTACGTGATAGACCATTCTGAACAACTTTGGTTCAGTGTCTTCTGTCCGCAAATCCTTGTAACAACCTTATTTTCCACAGTTTTCATCCAATTTGGATGAAATTTTAAGGGATTATGTGGGCGTAGACAGGGTGTATGTAGGTGGTCCCCCTATCAGTTTCACCATTCTGTACTCAATACTTCACTTTGCGCATGCGCAAATGTAAATTCTACCAAGCGCCATTTTCTCACGCCCTAGTCGTTTGATCTCGCTCAAATTTGGATCATAGTTGGGAGACAACGATTGGATCATCCCATATAAATTTCAACATTATGGTATCATTAATAGTTCGGGTTCATTTCTTCGCCTCTCTCTTCTCTCGCGTTCTGCATCTCTTTCTCAGAAGTACCTCTTCATGCTAAATGCCTGACTTCCGTCTACCACAAGCCATGTTTTTCCAGTGGAAACAATGTCGAATTTATTTTTTTATTTGCGGTTTAGTCAATAGAAAACTACCAACAAGCAAGTTGCCACGTGTGGAAAGAACCCTCCCATCTGATGACGAATTAGTATTAAAATGCTTCCCCAAGTTGATGGTCATGCAAAATGTTCTGTTTTACATTTTCCCCTCATACACATGCACTTGATGGTGTAGATAAAAACACTGAAAGGTATAATTATTGCTGGAAAGTTTGGAAATGCAGTGGAATTATATTACCATGTAGCTAATGCAATTACCGTGGATTTTAATAAACCCATGGTAATAGCTCAATTTCAGACATGGTAATTGAAAATCGTTGTTTGAGATCGATTTTCAACCCAATATATAACTTCAGTAACAAAAACTTAGACGTATTTTGAAAGAGGAGAACGAAAGGAAGAGGATGGAGGGAAAAAAATATGCTAAAAATGTTCCCTAGTCATCAATTTGACACACATGGTAATAGCAAATGAAAAGGTACGCTCCTGACTGCACTCCTTTCGACGTGGCGGTCCACCAACAACAGCGTTGGGTGAGGGGAAAGGGTCCTATCCCCACCCTAACAGATCCCAAGCTTCCCAACAGAATGAGATTCAAACCAAAATTTCGGTTGGTTGGGGTCAGAATTGAAGTTTTCAGTTCCAACCATGGTAATATCCCAAAACATTGGGACAATTTTTGGCGATATATTAAAGGGATCGAAAAGTTGATTAGCACATTCTTTCAATCGATTTCATGATGCTCTACAACCCAACTTTGGAAAACGAAGACCTTTTTGCCACACATAAATCAATATTGTGGGTAAAAGTAACATTGTAGAGCAAAAAATTAATTTGGGACACCCACGGTAATTGCATTTTTGGCCTTTTATGCGCAGAAATATTTGTATAGATGTGCAGGTATGGCACTTGAATTAATCTTTTCCAACACACTGGCCTGCAAGGAATCCCTGGGAAAAAAATTTGTCAGGGAAAAAGTTACTGTAGCTGAGCAAGGCCTGTGGGACTCAATAGTTGCCCCTAGTTTGAGAACGACCCATATCAATTTTCGAATGTTCTATTTAATAGTTACTAATCTTTATTTGAGCAATATTCTTCTAAAATATATAAATATAACAATTTTTAGCCATTTGTTGCTATTTTTAACGATTTTTTAGAGTAAAATTTCTGAAATTCGACCAATTTAATGTGCTCAAAATTGCTGGCCAACGAACTCATCTTTTCGTTTGGAATGCTTGATTTTTTGGCGCAGGAAAGGTAGGTATTTTTAACTCAATCCTAAGGAGAGTTATCGTCTGGAATCACACACACACAGACAGACACACACACACACACACACACACACACACACACACACACACACACACACACACACATATATATATATATATATATATATATATATATATATATATATATATATATATATATATATATATATATATATATATACTATTTATAAGAATGAAACTCCGTCTGTCTGTCTGTCTGTCGTGTCTATGCACGGCCAAACGGCTGAGTGGGGGGAGTCTACGAGTGGGGGGATCTTCTTGGGATTTTCCGAAAGGTGGAACGAGCGAATTTAAAATTTTCTAACCCCAGCCGAACCATGGGCCGTAGGGCGGGAGGGGGGTCGAAGTAAGAATTAATGTGCGCTTTTTGGACTTCCCCGCTTCCTCTACCCCTCTAAACGGCCGTTGAAAATTCCGGAAAAATACCGGTTTCGTAGGTTTTTAAACGAGGAAGACGACGGCGCGATCGGATCGCGAAAAAAGTATCGGGAAATGCGTCAAAAAAATGCGAGAGTACGGACCCGTTTTCTCGAAAAGTCCGACGAAAAACTACGTTTTTTCCGATTAAAATATACCCCATAAAGGTACGTTTTTCGGAACGGTTTTCGCGGGCGAAATACAGCTTTGATCCCGCCGAATCTGAATCCAAAATCGGATATCGAAAAAAGTGAACGGAAGTTGGTCAAACTGCAAGCGGAAGCGAGGCGAAGCGATTAAAATTATTGGGCCGTGGACGAGAGAAGGCTCAAAAATTGGTGTGAAGGGTTCGATGACTCAGGTATTTCACAATATTGCGAGCAGGCCTATTTCAAAAGAATAAATACGGGTTTTTTTCCTACCTGTATACAGGTATATCTTGCGAGCGAAGGAGCAACATCTCCTAATAAACTTTTCGTGGTTCCACGTAGTTTTATAAGATTTAATTTGTTTGTAAGAATTTCCAACAGAAAAAAACGTCTGCCAAGTTGGGTGGGCAGTATAACTTCCTCAAGCGACCTAAGCGAGCAACATCCCCTACAGAGGTTAAACCTACCCTTAGGGACCTACCGTTTGCGAGCGAAGCGAGCAACATCCCCTACATGTTTCAATTGTAATACATCGCATGTATACATCCCACACTTTGCGAGCGAAGCGAGCAACATTCCCTACATGCCACACTTTGCGAGCGAAGCGAGCAATTTAATGGGGGGTCCGGGGGGCTTGCCCCCCGGCTGGACGTGGAGGCGAGCGTAGCGAGCCGGAGCGGCTAGTATATAATAAAGCGCAAACTTCAGGAATCGTTTCAGAATGCCTCAAAACAGATTTCAATGAAGACATTTCTCAAAAATTTTGATTTTAATATTTTCCTAGCCATTGCAATAGCTTCATTTTTTACGAAAATTAGCTAAAACAAACGTAGTTTCAAATGAGTTGTCAGTCTATGCAACCTGCAACATGATGTGCAGATGACTCGGTCATGTATAGTTTCATGTTTTAATAATTACCATTAAAGCGTAACATTGTGGGCTCTTGGAGCTGTAGAGGTTTGAACCCTTTTGCGAGGCACAAAGCGCAAAGTTTTGATGCTAAAATGTATTTGGGGTTTAATATTGTTCTGAACTAGGTAAAAGTACAATGAATTAAGTTTGGAATCACAACACGTTAGATTCGAGAACCGAACAAGAATGCAACATTTATTAACAACCAACATTTCAAGTATCAACAAAGAAGGTAACCAAGGCTGAAATAGCACCTGACTATTTCAACTAGTGAATCCCAACATCACTCCCCTTCCCCTTTGAAGGATGAGCCGTTGGTGATCGATAGGGCGCCAGCTTATCTGCGTGTACCACTTTGCGCTTACGATTAGGTGTCAGTATTCTGAAAACAACGTCTGATATTCTCTTTAAAACTACACAAGGCCCAACCCAAGGCGACTGCAGCTTCGGGGTGACTCCCACTCTCCGTCTAGGCCAGTGAAACCACACTTTCTCGCCAACTTGGTAGCGGGGTATGTCTCGTCGAACATCGTAACGTCTTTTTGAGTTTTCTAGAGCTTTTTGAAGATGTTGTCGCGCTGTTTGATGAACTTCCTCCAGGTGTGTGTTCAACTGTTGAGCATACTGGGTGACCGTAGTAGCATCTGGCGATTTCCCCGTTTGCAAGTGCAAAGGAAGCGTCACCTCTCGTCCCATTACCAGACTAGCCGGAGAGAATTCAGTGGCGGCATGTTCTGAAGCTCGGTAGGCTAACAACACCCACGGTAACCTTTCATCCCAGTCATCCTGTCTGTCGTCCACAACCTTTGCAAGCATGTCAATGAGGGTTCGATTCAGTCTTTCGACTTGACCATTACTTTGGGGGTGCATCGGAGTTGTTCTAGTTTTGTGGATGTTGAGCAGTTGACACATCTCCTGGAACACTTCAGATTCGAACATAGTCCCCTGGTCAGAGTGAAGTTCTCTAGGGACTCCAAATCGTGACACAACCGTCTCCACAAGGCCTTTAGCGATGGTCTCCGCCCGTTGATCGGGAACCGCAAAGGCTTCCGGCCACTTAGTGAATGCATCCGATACAACTACAATGTACTGATTACCCCGTTTAGTCTGATGAAGACGACCAAGGACGTCAATAAATAGCCGCTCGAAAGGAACCCCAGAGTAATATGGCTGAAGAGGAGCTTTTTTCTTAGGGGCAAACTTCCCTCGTTTACCACACGTTTCACATGATGCACAGACTATTTTGACGTCCTTGGACATCCCGGGCCAATAGTACTGATTGCGAATGAAATTCAGAGTTCGCCTCCTCCCGAAATGTCCCAACCTATGAGCTTCCCCCACCAAGTCCGTTTGTAAACATTTGGGCACCAATAGTTGACTTGTAGTGCACCTCCCAGACGCATTTTCCCAACGTCGCACCAACAGTTCATCTTCTATTGAGAGGGAGTCAAACATGGCCCATAGCGCTTTCGTTTCTTCTCCCAGGCCAACTATTTTTTGCCAATCTGGTCGTCTTTTCTCCACTACCCACTGATAAACCTGTCCTAGGATTTTATCCTCTTTTTGTAGTGTAACCCATTCCTCGTGAGGTGGCTGAATGCGCGTCAAGTAGGTTGTGCCGAAGTCCGTGGGGAATTTTAGTTCTTGCCTAGGACAGTACTTGCATTTATCAACTTCACATGGCCGCCTTGATAGTCCGTCGGCATTCAGATGTTTCTGTCCAGGTCGATGTTCGACTTGAAAGTTGTATGATGCTATTCCCTCTAGCCATCTCGCCAATTGACCGTCAAGCTCCTTAAAATTCCTCAGCCATTGCAGCGAAGCGTGGTCCGTTCGAACTCTGAATGGTGCTCCACACTGTAGGCCAAATGATTTAAATTGCTTCAAAGCTTCCACTAGGCTCAAGAGCTCCTTCCGGGTTGTGCAGTAACGTCTTTCTTCTTTCTTCAAGCATCGACTGAAATAGCTCAAGACCTTCTCCCTACCATCTTGAATTTGTGAAAGAACAGCTCCAATTGCGTGGTCACTCGCATCAGTATCGAGAACAAAAGGAGCGGTAGGGTCTAAATGAGCCAAGACAGGGGGTTGTGCCAAACATGTTTTCAGATCATCAAATGCCGCTTGAGCCGTCTCATTCCATGTAAAATTTGGTTGGTCTTGCAAGGCATATAATGTACTCGCTCTTTTGGCAAAATCGGGCACAAAAGTTCGATAGTACGAGCAGAACCCTAGAAATGAGCGCAGATGCTTTTCTGTTGTAGGAACAGGCCACCGGATTACTTTTTCGACTTTTTCAGGATCTGTAGCCACTCCTTCTTTTGATACAATGAACCCCAGATATGAAGCTCTCCGCCCAAACAAACGGCATTTTTTAGCATTTAATTTAATCCCGGCATTACGAAATGTTTCGAACACTTTTTTCAGCCAACTCATGTGCTCCTGAAAGGTCCCTGTGTCCAGAAGGACATCATCCAGGTACACCTTGACCCTACCATGTCGAATGGAATCATGTAATACTCGACCAATTGCTCTTTGGAATGTAGCTGGCGCATTAGAAAGTCCAAATGGCATAACCTTGAATTGCCAAAGCCCCCAGGGCGTACAAAATGCCGTTTTTTCTTTATCCTCCTCTGCCATAGGAATCTGCCAGTACCCACTCTGGAGGTCCAAGGTTGAAAACCAGCTACTTCCTTCAAGACCACAGATTAGCTCGTCAACTTTGGGGAGGGGATGGGAATCTTTTTTGGTGACGTCATTTAATCGGCGGTAATCTACGCAAAATCGGGTGCTTCCATCCTTCTTTTTTACAAGCACAATCGGGCTGGCCCAAGGGCTCTTAGATGGCTCAATTATGCCATTTTTTTCCATTTCCGCCACAAGTTTATCAACTTCTCCCAACCGCGCGGGAGGTATCCGTCGAGGAGCTTGGCGAATGGGATGATTTGCACCAACATCTATGGTATGGGTACAACCTTCAATTTTACCCATGTCTGAGGCATCCCGAGCAAAAATGTCAGCAAACTCACCTATGAGTCGCTGTACATCACACAATTGTTCTGGCAACAGTTCGTCCCCTAGTATCAACTTTTTTGTATGATCAGGCGTATTCATTATACATGTGGCTATTCTGTTTTCCTCGTAGTAGTTCAATGTCACAAAACCTTCATTCTCTTCTCCGATCTGTTCCTCAAAGATTTCTTCTTCACTTACCGCCAGTGCTGGAAGCTGTTTTCCCCCTGTATGAACAACAGAGTTAGCTGGATCAATGACACATTTGTGGATGGCTAGGAAGTCCAGTCCCAAGATGCATTCTTCTTGAATAGTCGCTACTAGGCTGGTATGTTTTCTTGGTTGACCATCACCAATGTCAAAATTTAGGTCAGCTTCTCCCAACACAGGAACAGTGTCACCAGACACAGCGCGAAGACTTATGGAACCGGCTGACCTTAACTGAGCCCCAGAGCGCCTCATGATGTCGCCATTCACAATAGTCCGTGATGCTCCAGTATCAACAACTAGTCTACAAGGCTCCTTATTGATCCTCCCAGATAATGTCAGAGACATGAAAGAAGCTACTCTGTAAACAACATCATTTGTCATTGTATTTTCATTAGAGGATGAACGATGTAAACAATAAGTTTCTGATGAAATGGCGGAATGCAATGTAGGTGCCGTTGATTTACCGGTCGGGTCAGCACCCCTCAGGCCGACCGGTCGTCGTTTCCCGCAAGTTTTTCCTTTTGGTTAGTAGAATCTTTTCTTGTTCTTTGCCTCCGAGTTGGACAGTTGCGAAATATGTGGCGTGAGGAATCACAGCGCCAACATAATCGTTGCTGATTTACTTGGTAAAGTTGTTCTACCTCTTCTTCCGGTAGCTGGTCCACGGTTGCACATCTGATAGGCCTAGCTCTGTTGGCAACCTCCATGCGCAATGCTAATATCAAGGCATCTGTCAAGCTTGTTTTGCCACAGGCAGGCCATACATTTGTTACCCATTCTCTGAGCTTGGGGTCTTGAAGTCCCTTAAAAAAATAGCTTGCTACTTCACTATCTCTTTTAGAATCCAATCCCGCTTTACGCGCAAGTTCCTTCACTGCTTGATGATATGTTGAGATGTCCTCCGTAGGTAATTGAGTGCGACTTTGAAGTAGAGCAAGGCAGAGCTCCGCTTGATTCTGTACACCATAGCGTCCTTCTAGGGAGGCGACTAGATCACTGTAAGTATACTGTGGTGGCATTTCAAGCAATGCAGTAAGCGCAGGACCGGACAGAGCAGCTGCAAGCCCCATGGCCTTCTGATGGTTGGACCAACCATTTGTTTCGGCTATAGCCTCAAATTGCCTGAGGTATGATCTCCAATCGGCGCCTCCATCAAAGGCTCGGGGTTTCCAAATCTTGGATCCACTTGGTACTGCCTGATCTTCCATTTCGTGGGCTCTGTGCATGTCAACCGGATGCAACTTATCAGGGTCAGGTTGGTTGACAGTAATTTGTCCAAATGTCGTTATTAAATCTTCGCGTAACGCAGCACGAAGCTCCCTCATAGATTCATTGACTTGTTCCCCTACTTCTTGAATGATTAAATCTCGGAAATATTGCATGTTCGGTTGTTCACCACCAGCTTTTGTCAAAACGTGTTCAATATGCTGATCATCTATCACTTCATTTGTCGACTCGTTATCCACAACCTCACCATCCGTTGCATCTACACGGAAAGGCAACCCAGAACGTGTGCTCATGATAACTATCCCACCGCTGTCACCAGTGTTCTGAACTAGGTAAAAGTACAATGAATTAAGTTTGGAATCACAACACGTTAGATTCGAGAACCGAACAAGAATGCAACATTTATTAACAACCAACATTTCAAGTATCAACAAAGAAGGTAACCAAGGCTGAAATAGCACCTGACTATTTCAACTAGTGAATCCCAACAATATTATAGACGACTGATCTGTGTCGAAGGGCAATCTAAAACAGTAATACTAAACCTCTCCGGTATAATTTGCTATGTTATCTTTTCAGAAGGTTATAAAATAGGTTTATATCATATAAACCAGTATAAATAATTTTATTTTCGGAAAACCAACGAAAAACAAGTTAACTTCATTTCATAACCTAATTATAATTGTAATACGATTACATTGGATAGCAGGATAGAAGGCAACTTACGAGTATATTCACAACGATCAGATGCAGCATGATATTATAAATTGTGTAGGTATGGTTAGGTGGTAGGTAACTATTGTGTATGCTAATATGTTTGCTATGGTATTCTTATGTATGCTAATAATGATTTTTCCGGTATATGACAGGGGGACCCCATTGAGGTGGCACTGGTTGATTGGCAAATGGTTCGTCTAGGGTCACCTGCGATGGATATCCTGCAATGTTTCCTGTCATCAGCTGATATCAGCAGCTTAGTGAGACCAATGGATTTTCTGAGCTGCTACGCCGAAGCAAGATGCATAAAAAGCGAACTGCTGCTGCTGGATTTTCCAAGATGGGGACGACCAGCGCTCCTACTTGCAATTTGCATCTTAGTTCACGGATTGGCTGCTGAGAACACCGCTGTCGCTGATAAATTTCGTTTATCCCAAGTTTTATCGAATGGGACCGACGGTGCATTGCCGTTAGAAACGTATAATCGAGTTCAAGGTGCCTTGAAGGCTGCCTTAGACCTTGGATTGTTCACGGGTTGATTGAAAAATGCAAAGCAAACCAGTGAATCGTTGAGAATTTATGATCCTGTAACACAAAAAACTTGAAAACAGGCGCTTTGTGACGAGTTGGTCTCGTTCTTTGACCAAATATTGGAAACTGATAATTAATACCTTAACATGCTATCATCATACTCTCTGGTACCTTTTGGGGTCCCTCAAGGTTCCCATTTGTTTTTCCTAATTTCCCGTTTCCACTTTTGGAAGATGAAAAATTTTGTGTATCCAACATCAAAATTTTCACTCGCATTCTACATACGTTTAGAATGAATTCTTATTCTACATTCATTTTTCAATGTTCAAAATAAAACTGTCTCAAAATGTATAAAAACGTACGCAGTTAAAGAGTGAATTGTCCCATTGAAACTGTCTGGAACAATGAACATGTATAAATGCTTAAATGGTTAAGGTTTATAAGCGTTACATTTTACAGTTTCCTGAGGATGAACCGTAGAACTGGTCTCTCTGAATTAGGCTTTGACGTGGATGGTAAGAAAAAAATACCAAAGCACTCAGAAAAATATGATTTATCCATTTATTCACGGGCGAATCGGCCCGAAATACAATAAGAAATATACATAAGGAGTTCAGAGTAAGATTGCAATTTGTAAAAATATACAGAAGTTCAAAGAATCACTCTACAAAAGAACAACTCAATAAAAAAAAAACGAGTTCTACTATCTGCTTTACAAGCAGATACCATGTTACATGGATTTGTCTTTGATTGGGGATTTCATAACGATTGTCCTCGAGAGTTGTAAACAAATCCTTTAACTTTAAACAAATCCCTAGGCCGCATCCCGACTAATTCCAACAAAACAACGGTTTACTTATAGAAATGTTGAAAATAACTGTGGAGAGAAGCCACTACAATGAGTTGTTGTTAACAGTCGACTGTTGTCAAGAGGAGGAAAATGTTTCCTATGGAGTGGAGTAAATGATGCTATTGCTTTACGTTAAGAATATTGTAACCGGCTTATTAAAATTGTTTATAGTCCAATCAACTTAGTTTAGGAATGTAGCCAGGTACGTAAGGAGGGGGAAATTGGTAGCTTGAGATGTGAACATTTATCACATAAATCAAGCGCTTTCCAACGAGTGGCGAAAGATTTATGTGCGATGAAAACTGCGGAAGTTCCAGTTCGGAAAAACACTGAAATTGTGACACAAATTCTGCGTTACGGAAATTTTTGGTTGACCCCCCAGAGCAAAGACATATCCATGTCAAAAGTGATTTTTACTGGGTTGGCTGACTTAAATGATAGGGAATACTGTTATTAGAGAGTTTTTGTTCTTCCTGTAATTTTCTACCCGTGTACGCAAAAAGACTGAAATACCTACTGCGCATGCGCGAATCTTCACGTCAACGTGTAGAACTACGCGTGTACGGGAAAAAGGCCTATCTACACGTGCACGGGAAAATGCATTCGTTGGAATTTCGACCTACGGGTAGTTATCATAGCCTGACGCAAAGGTAACCACAGCTTCCGGTAACCACAGTGTGACCAAGGTAACCACAGTTACGCAGTTACCAGCAAAGGTAACTACAGTGTGGTTGCCAACAACACGTTTTTGGTCAACAAGTCGAGAGGTTATAGTGAAATGCTCCGCTAAAAAATTCAGCCATTTAAGGTACCTAAGCAATAAATGTATTCATAATTTATGTATTTATAAATAATTATAAAGCAATTAATTATTTAAATAAGAATAGGTTGTACGAAAAGAATACGAAACAACTTCTGAAACACTTATAGAGACGTTAACGTGACGTTAGCGTTTGGTTTTTCACGTATACGTGTAGAAATACGCGTAAAAATCACGTGAAGAGCTAGCATCTCCAGCTGCTTGCTCTAGACGCTGCTCTACGCGTCAACGGGAGAAAATCTTACGGGAAGAACAAAAACTCTCTATTTTTATAAACAGAAAAACTATTGAAAAATGAATCTACGGCTGAATTTTCTGCTTCTGTTATATTATAATGTCTAGCCGTGAGGTAAAGGGGGTTATTTAACAAAGAATTGAACGGGGCAAAAGAGATGGGAAATAAATCATTACTTCTTTTGAGACGGATCGTTGTACGAAAATCGAAATATAAGTAAAAGTTATGGGGGGGAGGGGTATAAGAGGGGACTATTCTCACATGCCTTCTCTATTAAATTAATAGTTCGTTTAGAATTGATAGATTTCACTTGAAACTCTTTAATACTAGCCGCTCCGGCTCGCTACGCTCGCCTCCACGTCCAGCCGGGGGGCAAGCCCCCCGGACCCCCCATTAAATTGCTCGCTTCGCTCGCAAAATGTGGCGTGTAGGGAATTTTGCTCGCTTCGCTCGCAAAGTGTGGCATGTAGGGAATGTTGCTCGCTTTGCTCGCAAACGGTAGATCCCTAAGGGTAGGTTTAACGTGTGTAGGGGATGTTGCTCGCTTCGCTCGCAAACGGTAGATCTCTAAGGGTAGGTTTAACTTCTGTAGGGGATGCTGCTCGCTTGAGGAAGTTATACTGCCCACCCAACTTGGCAGACGTTTTTTTCAGTTGGGAATTCTTACAAACAAATTAAATCTTATAAAACTACGTGGAACCACGAAAAGTTTATTCGGGGATGTTGCTCGCTTCGCTCGCAAGGTATACCTGTATATGTGTAGGACAAAGTCCGTATCTATTATTTGAAATGGCTCTCGCTTCGCTCGCAAGGTAGGTACCTATGTATACCTGCTCGCCTCGCAAACGGTAGGATCTCTAAGGATAGGTTTAACTTCTGAAGGGGATGATGCTCGCTTCGCTCGCTTGAGGAAGTTATACTGCCCACCCAACTTGGCAGACGTTTTTTTCTGTTGGAAATTCTTACAAACAAATTAAATCTTATGAAACTACGTGGAACCACAAAAAGTTTATTCGGGGATGTTGCTCGCTTCGCTCGCAAGGTATTGCTGTATATTTGTAGGAAAAAATCCGAATTTATTCTGTTGACATGGCTCTCGCTTCGCTCGCAAGGTATACCTGTATACCCTTCAAGACGTAAGTGCGTGTACCTGCTCGCAACCCGTTCCCGTCAGGTGCAAGCCCCGCCTCATCGAACCCCTGACTTCGTAGAGCCTTCTCACGAACACGGCAAAATTAATTTCTGATGTTAAACGCTTCTTCTCGCTTCCGCTCTCGATTTGACCGACTTAACGTCACTTTTTTCGATATCCGATTTCGGATTCAGATTCGGCGGACCCAAAGCTGTATTTCGCCCGCGAAAACCGTTCCGAAAAACGTACCTTTATGGGATATATTTTAATCGGAAAAAACCAAGTTTTTCGGCGGACTTTTCGAGAAAACGGGTCCGTACTCTCGCATTTTTTTAACGCATTTCCCGATACTTTTTTCGCGATCCGATCGTGCCGTCGTCTTCCTCGTTCAAAAACCTACGAAACCCGTATTTTTCCGGAATTGTCAACGGCCGTTTAGAGGGGTAGGGGAAGCGGGGAAGTCCAAAAAGCGCACATTAATTCTTACTTCGACCCCCCTCCCGCCCTACGGCCCATGGTTCGGGTGGGATTAAACAATTTTAAATTCGCTCGCTCCCACTTTTGGAAAATCTCAAGAAGATCCCCCCACTCGTACACTCCCCCCACTCAGCCGTTTGGCCGTGCATAGACACGACAGACAAATAGACAGACAGACAAACGGAGTTTCATTCTTATAAATAATAGAGATGTTTCAACGTTTTAGAATAATTTATGTCTCTAAAATGGTTTTACATCAACATTATGAACCATAATAACTTTCATAGTGTGTTGGAACCATAATGTAGGTAGTTGAAGAAGGTAATAGGTATATATATGTCAGCAATCGATATTATAATATTATGTAATGTGTACCAAAATTACAGTTCAACCACAAAACGTCTAAGTAGTATCGAGTAAATAAAAGACCACACTTCGACATCAGTGTCTCCTTTGTATGTGGTTATTTTTTCTCATGCTTGGGTTGTCCACTACCCCCCTGGATCAATTCGAATAGGTCGTCTCTCTCAAATAAGAAGCCTTGCCTGTATGTATTAACTTCTGAGTGACGTCCTCAAAATGTTTTTCTTGAAGAGAAGAAAAGTAAAGTGGAAAGTTGATTTTTCTGTTGGGGTAATACATGGAGGAACACCTCTCTGCGGGAACACCTTAGATCTTAGAATATAGACGCAGTGTAGCATAATTTATTAGACGATATTAAAATATTCTTCAATTCATCAATAATTCAGTATAATACTGTCCATAAATCACCTCCACAAATCAAATTATATCCATATTCGCTGCAGCCTTTACTATAGATGCGACCCTCATTGTGAGTTTCCTAAATCCTTGGTCTTTCAATTGTGAAGATCGGAGGATCCCTTTTATTATCTGATCGAGAGGCAACTCTTCTTCAACGCAAGCAAACAATATGTTTATCAGCGCCATTGTGAACCCGAATTTCCCAACTCTCTTCAGTTCTTTCTTCGCTTCTTTCTCGGGAGCGGGATATCGATAATAACCCACGAGTGACAAAGGTTGCTCCAAGGATTTCACACTGGCCGACGACAGGATCACCAACGACAAATCTGCTAATGGTGAGCCGACCCTGATCTGTTGCCAGTCCGTTATTGCCATTTCAACGGGCGTTTTCTGTGATAAAAAAGGAAACTACAGTACCTACGCATAATTTGTTCTTCCAAGATCTATTTGAACAATAAGTTACCATTCCTACGTTCATATTATACAGGGTGTCCGAAAAGTAACCCCCCTCCCCTCGCCCTAGCTTTTTTCCACAACTTTTGAGATATCGATGTGAAAATTGGAGAGGGTATTTTGGGTGTCTGATACAAGTTTTAAGCAAATAAAAAAAAGGAACCCATAAAAATAAGTTTTTATGTAACTCTTTATTTTTCTCATGTTCTCGGTTAATTTTATTGTTGTTTCAATATTTGGTAGTTTCTTGGCAACAGTAAATTGAAACAAAATCACATTGTTTCAAAATCACATTGATAATAACTTAAATTAAATTGACAAGGAAAATCATTCAATATTTTATTGACCCTGGATTCGTTGTCATTTTATGCAGACGTTCAATAGTATCCTTCTCCTCCCTCCTCCTCTTCCCTCGTCATCCTCCCTCCTCATCCTCATCCTCCTCCTCCCTCACTCCTCCTCCCTCCCTCACTCCTCCTCCCTACAATACAAAACACTTGTAAGGTTTCCCATATTAAATTTCAAATTTTCGAAAATTTGTAGTATAACTAACTTTTTCTTCGCGAAAATTTGATAAATTAAAATGTACGCCAGCATGAACTCGTGTGCAAAATTTCAGATCGATTGAATATCGGGAAGTGGGTTAAAAATCGATCTGAAATTTTGTCTCAAACAAGGAGAGAATCGAAGTTAAAAGAAAGAGTTAAAAATCAGGACTTGCAACGTGCTGAATGAAAAATGTCTTCGCGGGGCGCAAAATTACTCGCATTCGCATTTTGGTGCATTTTGGTGTTAGCGTTAGGTATTTAGATGTTATAACTGAATTTGCATATCTAAAAAGCCTTTATTTTTTGGTTGTGTCAAAATTCAAAAGTTCTAACATACGGGTTAAAATTCGTTCAAACAAATAGATTTTAAAAAATTAATAAATATCTAAATGAAAAATCGTGTCTTTGTAATAGTTTGTTATTGAAATAACAAACAAAGAGGTTTATTAATTGGATAAATGGACTAATAAAAATAGGATGATATGAAATGAAAGTATACATAGGTAATAAATTAATATTCCTGTCCTGATTACTAACAAATAAGTTGAAAATAAGCTTCAAACTTGGTATTTAGAAGGCGTTCTTGAATCAACTGGCATTAGTATTCAAAAAGTATGTTAAAAGGAAGAATGCCTTAAGGCTCGAACTTCTGTGGAGGATAAACTGTCGAAATCTAATAAAACGCCTCATGGGCGATTCTTTACAAGTAGAATAGATTATTCGATCGATAATTTGATGTCCAGGTGATCACTAAAACTTATCAATAACTAAACAACTCGTAAACGAGTTCCACTATCTGCTTTACAAGCAGATACCATGTTACATGGATATTATTATGTCTTTGATTGGGGATTTCATAACGGTTGTCCTCGAGAGTTGTAAACAAATCCTTTAACTTTAAACAAATCCCTGGGCCACATCCCGACTAATTCCAGGAAAACAACGGTTTACTTATGGAAATGTTGAAAATAACTGTGGAGAGAAGCCACTACAATGAGTTGTTGTTAACAGTCGAGTGTTGTCAAGAGGATGATAATGTTTCCTATGGAGTGGAGTAAATGATGCTATTGCTTTACGTTAAGAATATTGTAACCGGCTTATTAAAATTGTTTATAGTCCAATCAACTTAGTTTAGGAATGTAGCCAGGTACGTAAGAGGGGGAAATTGGTAGTTTGAGATGTGAACATTTATCACATAAATCAAGCGCTTTCCAACGAGTGGCGAACGATTTATGTGCGATGAAAACTGCGGAAGTTCCATTCCCCTAGCAACGGCTGGGTTGTACGTGAAAAATACTGAAATTGTGACACAAATTTTGCGTCACGGAAATTTTTGGTTGACCCCCCAGAGCAAAGACATATCCATGTCAACATCGAGTAACCGAGCTACGAAGAAATTTTGAATTTTTCACAAACAGGAGGGAAGTTAGGACGGAGTAACCGTGCAAGACTTTGAAGTGCTCTCCTGAAAATTCGTATTTTAGTGAGAAAAGGCATTTATACTTTTTACGGTAGTATACTCGTATGAATAACACCTACTTGGACACCTCAATTTTTCCCATGGTCGTATCTACATTGACCAACTAAATTTAAAAACATATAGTTAATTTAGATTTATGTATATGTAGTTGTCGTTTTCTTAGTGTACCTCTTTATACCTGAACATGAAACTATCATTCCAGTAATTTCCGTGAATCAGGCAGTCCGTTGAGTTCTTCGAGTTGAACCATCCAGGCATCTCTTTGAATACGAATATTTCCACTTTCTCCGCATACTCTTTGCCAAAATGGTGGGCTGAATGTGCTATAGCCGCATCAAGAGAGCTATTGACAATTATTTTCTGCATAGTAGTCTCCTCCTCGTCTGGAACATCTAAAATCGTAGTGTCCTTTATACGAGAAACTATGTTATTGTAATCCTCCGTTTCTTTTGATTTCCAGCTAGCCGCAGCATCGTGGATTTGAGAAAGAGTGGATAGCACCAGTTTCATATGTTCATCGTCAAGGCCTTGAGCCACGTTGAGGGTTTTGAACCTAGAGCCTCCCATGTCCTCCAATACAATCACCTCTTTCCCTTTATCCATTAAACTTGTGAAAAACGTTGGCATCACCCCGCTCCACCCGTGTTTCTTAAGGGTGTCCCTAAACGGTTGACCAGCTTTGACCAGCTTTGACCGCCGTTGACCACGGTGTTCCCCTACTCCGATTAACATCAAATTTTACCCAAAGTCAGGAAAGGGCGGAAAGAACAATCTGACGAAGTTTCAACCCCCCACCCCCACACCCCTACGAGATATAGGGGTAAAACTGCTTTGACCAGCTTTGACCGCCGTTGACCACGGTGTACCCCAACACCGATTAACATCAAATTTTACCCAAAGTCAGGAAAGGGCAGAAAGAAAAATCTGACGAAGTTTCAACCCCCCACCCCCCCACCCCTACGAGATATAGGGGTGAAACTGCTATGACCAGCTTTGACCGCCGTTGACCACGGTATTCCCACACTCCGATTAACATCAAATTTTACCTAAAGTCAGGAATGGGCAGAAACAACAATCTGACGAAGTTTCAACCCCCCACCCCTACGAGATATAGGGGTAAAACTGCTTTGACCAGCATTGACCGCCGTTGACCACGGTATTCCCCTACTCCGATTAAAATCAAATTTTACCCAAAGTCAGGGAAGGGCGGAAAGAACAATCTGACGAAGTTTCAACCCCCCACCCCCTCACCCCTACGAGATATAGGGGTAAAACTGCTTTGACCAGCTTTGATCGCCGTTGACCACGGTGTTCCCCTACTCCGATTCACTTCAAAATTGAATCGAAGACAGAAAATAGCAAAACGAACAATCTATCAAATTTTCAACTCTCTACCCCCACTCATCGACGAGCAATAAGCGTTAAACTATTTCGACCACATTTGATTACCGTTGACCACGGTGTTCTCGTACTCCAATTCCGTTCAAATTTTGATCAAAGACGAGAAATAGCAAACCAAAGGATTTGTCAAATTTTCAACCCTCCACCACCACCCTCTCACGAGCAATAAGCGTAAAACTGATCACATTTGACCACCGTTGACCACGGTGTTCTCGTACTCCGATTCCGTTCAAATTCTGATCAAAGACGAAAAAGACCCAAAAGAACAATCTGTAAAAAACTCAACCCTCCACGTACAACCCCCTACGAGCAATGAGCGTATAACTGACCACATTTGACCCCGTTGACCACGGTGTTCTCGTACTCCGATTCCGTTCAAATTTTGATCAAAGAAGAAAAAGAGCAAAACGAACAACCTGTCTAAATCTCAACCCTCCATCACCATCCCCCTACGAGCAATGAGCGTAAAACTGACCAGATTTCACCCCCTTTGACCACGATGATCCCCTGCTCCGATTAACTTCAAAATTGAATCGAAGACGGAAAATAGCAAAACAAACAATCTGTCGAATTTTCAACTCTCTACCCCCACTCCCCGACGAGCAATAAGCGTTAAACTATTTCGATCACATTTGACCACCGTTGACCACGGTGTTCTCGTACTCTAATTCCGTTCAAATTTTGATCAAAGACAAAAAATAGCAAACCAAACGATTTGTCAAATTTTCAACCCTCCACCACCAGCCTCTCACGAGCAATAAGCGTAAAACTGATCACATTTGACCGCCGTTGACCACGGTGTTCTCGTACTTCAAATGGTAATTGTAAAATCAAAATAAATAATTTAAAAAAATATTAAAGAAAGGAAAATTTAGATTTCTAATTAGATTATAATTGAAAAATAAATCAAAACAGAAAAATAAAAAACGCTGCAATTCATATTTCTGTATTAGTTACCTAGTCTAGGACGCTTGGGGGCTTCGCGCCTCGCCAATGGGTTCACTCCATTACAGTAACTAACAGGACGCCATTATTCCGGAGATGAAAAACAAAAGACGACTCCAATTACGGGCTTCTTGATTTGCTTGATTATCAGCTGATAAGAACGGAGATTGCGATTTCAATACATCCTACCTACATACAACATACGAACCTTCTCAATGGTTCTAGACGCTAATTTACAGTTGAAAGGCAATTAATAGCAGATAGAATCGCATGTACCTAAAAAACTGAAGGCTTTGACCACGGTGTTCCCCTACTCCGATTCACATCAAATTTGACCCAAAGTCAGAAAAGAAAGAAACGAACAATCTGACGGAGTTTCAATCCCCCACCTCCATCCCTGTACGAGCAATGAGCGTAAAACTGACCAGATTTTACCCCCTTTGACCACGATGTTCCCCTGCTCCGATTCACTTCAAAATTGAATCGAAGACGGAAAATAGCAAAACAAACAATCTATCAAATTTTCAACTCTCTACCCTCACTCCCCGACGAGCAATAAGCGTTAAACTATTTCGACCACATTTGACCACCGTTGACCACGGTGTTCTCGTACTTCAATTCCTTTCAAATTTTGATCAAAGACGAAAAATAGCAAACCAAACGATTTGTCAAATTTTCAACCCTCCACCAACACCCTCTCACAAGCAAAAAGCGTAAAACTGATCACATTTGACCACCGTTGACCACGGTGTTCTCGAACTCCGATTCCGTTCAAATTTCAATCAAAGACGAAAATGATCCGAAAGAACAATCTGTCAAAATCTCAAGCCTCCACCTACAATCCCCTACGAGCAATAGCGTATAACTGACCACATTTGATCCCGTTGACCACGGTGTTCTCGTACTCCGATTCTGTTCAAATTTTGATCAAAGACGGAAAATAGCAAATCGAACAATCTGACGAAGTTTCAATTCCCCACCTCCATCCCTGTACGAGCAATGCGCGTAAAACTGACCAGATTTCACCCCCTTTGACCACGATGTTCCCCTACTCCGAATCACTTCAAAATTGAATCGAAGACGGAAAATAGATGAACAAACAATCTTTCAAATTTTCAACTCTCTACCCCCACTCCCCGACGAATAGCGTTAAACTATTTCGACCACATTTGACCACGGTGTTCTCTTACTCCAATTCTGTTCAAATTTTGATCAAAGACAAAAAATAGCAAACCAAACGATTTGTCAAATTTTCAACCCTCCACCACCACCCTCTCACGAGCAATAAGCGTAAAACTGATCACATTTGACCACCGTTGACCACGGTGTTCTCGTACTTCAAATGGTAATTGTAAAATCAAAATAAATAATTTAAAAAAATATTAAAGAAAGGAAAATTTAGATTTCTAATTAGATTATAATTGAAAAATAAATCAAAAACAGAAAAATAAAAAACGCTGCAATTCATATGTCTGTATTAGTTACCTAGTATAGGACGCTTGGGGGCTTCGCGCCTCGCCAATGGGTTCACTCCATTGCAGTAACTAACAGGACGCCATTATTCCGGAGATGAAAAACAAAATACGACTCCAATTACGGGCTTCTTGATTAGCTTGATTATCAGCTGATAAGAACGGAGATTGCGATTTCAATACATCCTACCTACATACAACATACGAACCTTCTCAATGGTTCTAGACGCTAATTTACAGTTGAAAGGCAATTAATAGCAGATAGAATCGCATGTACCTAAAAAACTGAAGGCTTTGACCACGGTGTTCCCCTACTCCGATTCACATCAAATTTGACCCAAAGTCAGAAAAGAAAGAAACGAACAATCTGACGGAGTTTCAATCCCCCACCCCCACCCCAGGACGAGCAATGACCGTAAAACTGACCAGATTTCACCCCCTTTGACCACGATGTTCCCCTGCTCCGATTCACTTCAAAATTGAATCGAAGACGGAAAATAGCAAAACAAACAATCTATCAAATCTTCAGTTCTCTACCCCCACTCCCCGACGAGCAATAAGCGTTAAACTATTTCGACCACATTTGACCACCGTTGACCACGGTGTTCTCGTACTCCAATTACGTTCAAATTTTTATCAAAGACGAAAAATAGCAAACCAAACTATTAGTCAAATTTTCAACCCTCCACCACCACCCTCTCACGAGCAATAAGCGTAAAACTGATCACATTTGACCACCGTTGACCACGGTGTTCTCGTACTCCGATTCCGTTCAAATTATGATCAAAGACGGAAAAGATCCATAAAAACAATCTGTCAAAAACTCAACCCTCCACGTACAACCCCCTACGAGCAATGAGCGTATAACTGACCACATTTGACCCCGTTGACCACGGTGTTTTCGTACTCCGATTCCGTTCAAATTTTGATCAAATACAAAAAACAGCAAAACGATCAATTTGACGAAGTTTCAATCCCCCACCCCTACCCCAGTACGAGCTATGAGCGTAAAACTGACCAGATTTCACCCCCGTTGACCACGATGTTTCCCTACTCCGATTCACTTCAAAATTGAATCGAAGACGGAAAATAGCAAAACAAACAATCTATCAAATTTTCAACTCTCTACCCCCACTCCCCGACGAGCAATGAGCGTTAAACTATTTCGACCACATTTGACCACCGTTGACCACGGTGTTCTCGTACTTCAATTCCGTTCAAATTTTGATCAAAGACGAAAAAGAACCAAAAGAACAATCTGTCAAAATCTCAACCCTCCACCACGACCCCCCAACGAGCAATGAGCGTATAACTGACCACATTTGACCCCATTGACCACGGTGTTCTCGTACTCCGATTCCGTTCAAATTTTGATCAAAGACGAAAAAAAAAAAGGCAAATCGAACGATCTGTCAAATTTTCAACCCTCCACCTCTCTACAAGCTATGAGCGTATAACTGACCACATATGACCCCGTTGACCACGGTGTTCTCCTACTCCGATTCCGTTTGAATTTGAATCAAAGACGAAAAATAGTAATCCCCTGTCAAATTCACAACCCTTTATCCCAACTACCTAACGAGCAATAACCGTAAAACATAATGAAGTGATGAAGTAGAACATAACAAATCTACTTTAATATTGACGATGACAAATGTCCTCGAACTTCATTAATTATCAATAGAGAAGAACATCCCAAAAAAATTATTAAGTGAATAGAATACCAAATATTATTTACAACGAGTTTTTTGTCATTAAATTGGTAGATAAGTAAAAATGTATTTTTACTTATATTGCTCATATTTCTAAACAATTTAACACAATAAAGTACGAAAATTCACACATACGATCATGCTGCATCACTGGAACTTTTTTATTTTACTTTATTTTTACAGTAAGTACATTGTTGTTATGACTGAACCTTTGTAATTGACCTAAAAAAAAACTTAATTGTTACCCAATCTCAATTTTAGTTGGCTAACGTTTCAAACAAACTACGTACTTACATTGTAAAATGAAAAATAAAACAAAAATGAAAAATTGAAAAAATACATTAACGGGAAAATAAAAATCGCTGCAATTTATATATCCGTATTAGTTACCTACCTAGTTTAGTAGGTACGCTTGGGGGCTTCGCGCATCGCCAATGGGTTCACTCCATTACAGTGACTGGAATCCATCAACACCGAGATCCCTATTTATTTCAACTACGTCACAGAGCAATGGAATCCTCACCTACGTATGTAGAGTGAACAGGAAACAATTTAGTTCATTCAGAGTGAGCTCAATTCTCTGCTGTCCAATTTTATGTAATATATAATCTCTCTGAAACAATGGGAAACAAATTAAATTGAAATGGCGTAATTGCAGTCGCCTTTTGTTGTTCATCTCCGGAATTATGGAGTCCTGTTAGGTACTGCAATGTAGTGAACCCATTTGCGAGACGCGAAGCCCCAGAGTTTCGATGATAAATGTAAGGGGTTGGTTATTAAAAACCAGCAATTGGACTTAAAATACAGAAAGAAGAAACGTTTGGGTAGTGAATAGGTACACGTAGCAACTTTTTTAATTTGTTTTTGGACATAGATTTGTCTATGTATGTCCTACGTGAGTACGAAAATTATGATAGAAAAATACAACCTTTTTTTTATTTTTCTATTGATTTTAACCTATAACCAATGCGTTACTAGCGAATTTTAACTCACTTTGTAGTATCAAGGACAACTGATTTATTACGCTAAATTATAAAGTAACTAGTTTTAAAAGCCTGTGTCACCACGGGATGCAAGTACAAACTTTAATTATGCAAATAATTGTGTAATAATTTGCGCGCGTAATTTTGTAATAATTTAATTTTGAGGTACGTTGGCTGCGATGTGTACGGTCAAATTTGCGGAGCAAATTCGGCAAGTATGCAGCTATTGGGTTTTTCACGTGTGGCTGGTCGGTAGGTGCGTGCGGGCCAATGGTTTTATTGTCGAGTGCGATGACCGCACCGTTTAATGACCCTATTGGCTAATCTATTGGCCGTTATCGAACTACCTATATATACCAATATCTCCCCAATGATCTTTTAGTTTCCATGGATGCCTCAATTAACATGTATCATGTTTTAGCCCTGGGGTCCTAGTAAATTTTGCGAGTCAATTTTTTTCCGCGCACGAAACATAATATAGTGTTACAGTGATTTCCGCCTACAACCGAGTCGTTGCTAGGGAAATGGTACTTCGTCGTTTTTCATCCCACAAAATTCGTTGACCATTCGTTCGAAAGCTCTCGATTTATCCAACAATATTATGTTAACTACTGCGAAGTGCGTGTCCAACCAACTGAGTTATGAGCATGGTTATATAAATAATTGTTTACACACAGGTGATCATTCTCAATAATTGATATTGTGAACATGATTGCAACCGCTTGTTAATTTCTGATGAGAAAACATGATACATGGTTGAAATTTTTGGTTCTAGAACAGGAATTTTAAATAATTCTACAACTTTCCCTCGTTTTTGCGGAGCAAATTCGGCAAGTATGCAGCTATTGGGTTTTTCACGTGTGGCTGGTCGGTAGGTGCGTGCGGGCCAATGGTTTTATTGTCGAGTGCGATGACCGCATCGTATAATGACCCTATTGGCTAATCTATTGGCCGTTATCGAACTACCAATATCTCCCCAATGATTTTTTAGTTTCCATGGATGCCTCTATTTTAAATAATTCTACAACTTTCCCTCGTTTTTGCACTTTTTCTTGTTTTTTAATATGAAGGAATCTGATTTATAACTTGGTAGAATTATCTGCACCAGTTTTCTTCATGCCGGTCAGTTTAAAAAAAATTTGAAGAGAATCGGTGCAGGCGTTCACCGTTCAAGCGTTATCACTTTGTATGTATCCTATTATTATAATAGATATTGGTAAGTAACCATAAAGAATTAATCACGTGAAAAGAAGGCACTAGGTACATGGTAGGTATACTATTGAGTATTGGTAATAGGTATTTGTTAGCAGTAGATACTATGCATATACCTGTGATCAGGTGATGAGCTCCTAAAGCTGATGATTTCTATGTATTTAATCTCTGAAGCTGAAATTATGAGACGATTGATATGATTGGCTCATTCCTACTCACCTGAGTGAGCTAAATTGTTTCAGACGCTGTAAATTAGCGTCTGGACTCTGGAACCATTGAGAAGGTTCGTGGGTGAGTATGTTTTATGTAGGTAGGATGTATTGAAATGGCAGTCTCCATTCTTATCAGCTGATAAACAAGCAAATCAAGGAGCCCGTAATTGTAGTCGTCTTTTGTTGTTCATCTCCGGAATAATGGCGTCCTGTTAGTTACTGCAATGGAGTGAACCCATTGGCGAGGCTCGAAGCCCCCAAGCGTCGTAGACTAGGTAACTAATACAGAAATATGAATTGCAGCGTTTTTTATTTTTCTGTTTTTGATTTATTTTTCAATTATAATCTAATTAGAAAACTAAATTTTCCTTTCTTCAATATTTTTTTAAATTATTTATTTTGATTTTACAATTACCAATTGAAGTACGAGAACACCGTGGTCAACGGTGGTCAAATGTGGTCGAAATAGTTTAACGCTTATTGCTCGTCGGGGAGTGGGGGTAGAGAGTTGAAAATTTGATAGATTGTTTGGTTTGCTATTTTCCGTCTTCGATTCAATTTTGAAGTGAATCGGAGTAGGGAAACATCGTGGTCAAAGGGGGTGAAATCTGGTCAGTTTTACGCTCATTGCTCGTACAGCGATGGAGGTGGGAGATTGAAACTCCGTCAGATTGTTCGTTTTGCTGTTTTTCGTCTTTGATAAAAATTTGAACGGAATCGGAGTACGAGAACACCGTGGTCAACGGGGTCAAATGTGGTCAGTTATACGCTCATTGCTCATAAGGGGTTGTAGGTGGAGAGTTGAGATTTCGACAGATTGTTTTTTTGGATCTTTTTCGTCTTTGATCAAAATTTGAACGGGATCGGAGTACGAGAACACCATGGTCAACGGTGGTCAAATGTGATCAGTTTTACGCTTATTGCTCGTGAGAGGGTGTTGGTGGAGGGTTGAAAATTCGACAAATCGTTTGGATTGCTATTTTTTGTCTTTGATCAAATTTCGAACGGAATTGTAGTACGAGAACACCGTGGTCAACGGTAGTCAAATGTGGTCGAAATAGTTTAACGCTTATTGCTCGTCGGGGGGGTGGGGGTAGAGAGTTGAAACTCCGTCAGAATATTCGTTTTGCTCTTTTTCGTCTTTGATTCAAATTTGAACGGAATCGGAGAAGGAGAACACCGTGGTCAACGAGGTCAAATGTGGTCAGTTATACGCTCATTGCTCGTAGGGGGTTGTAGGTGGAGGGTTGAGATTTTGATAGATTGTTCTTTAGGATCTTTTTCGTCTTTGATCAAAATTTGAACGGAATCGGAGTACGAGAACACCGTGGTCAACGGTGGTCAAATGTGGTCGAAATAGTTTAACGCTTATTGCTCGTCGGGGAGTGGGGGTAGAGAGTTGAAAATTTGATAGATTGTTTGTTTTGCTATTTTCCGTCTTCGATTCAATTTTGAAGTGAATCGGAGTAGGGAAACATCGTGGTCAAAGGGGGTGAAATCTGGTCAGTTTTACGCTCATTGCTCGTACTAGGGTGGTGGTGGGGGATTGAAACTCCGTCAGAATATTCGTTTTGCTCTTTTTCGTCTTTGATTCAAATTTGAACGGAATCGGAGAAGGAGAACACCGTGGTCAACGAGGTCAAATGTGGTCAGTTATACGCTCATTGCTCGTAGGGGGTTGTAGGTCAACAGTGCGAGTTGTAGGTCATCAGTACGAGAACACCGTGGTCAACGGTGGTCAAATGTGGTCGAAATAGTTTACCGCTTATTGCTCGTCGGGGAATGGGGGTAGAGAGTTGAAAATTTGATAGACTGTTTGTTTTGCTATTTACCGTCTTCGATTCAATTTTGAAGTGAATCGGAGTAGGGGAACATCGTGGTCAAAGGGGGTGAAATCTGGTCAGTTTTACGCTCATTGCTCGTACAGGGATGGAGGTGAGGGATTGAAACTTCGTCAGATTGTTCGATTTGCTATTTTTTGTCTTTGATCAAAATTTGAACGGAATCGGAGTACGAGAACACCGTGGTCAACGGGGTCAAATGTGGTCAGTTATACGCTCATTGCTCGTAGGGGGTTGTAGGTGGAGGGTTGAGATTTTGACAGATTGTTCTTTCGGATCATTTTCGTCTTTGATTAAAATTTGAACGGAATCGGAGTTCGAGAACACCGTGGTCAACGGTGGTCAAATGTGATCAGTTTTACGCTTATTGCTCGTGAGAGGCTGGTGGTGGAGGGTTGAAAATTTGACAAATCGTTTGGTTTGCTATTTTTCGTCTTTGATCAAAATTTGAACGGAATTGCAGTACGAGGACACCGTGGTCAACGGTGGTCAAATGTGATCGAAATAGTTTAACGCTTGTTGCTCGTCGGGGAGTGGGGGTAGAGAGTTGAAAATTTGATAGATTGTTTGTTTTTTTGATTGATTGTTTGTATTTCCCGTCTTCGATTCAATTTTGAAGTGTATCGGAGCAGGGGAACATCGTGGTCAAAGGGGGTGAAATGTGGTCAGTTTTACGCTCATTGCTCGTACAGGGATAAAGGTGGGGGATTGAAACTTCGTCAGATTGTTCGTTTTGCTCTTTTCCGTCTTTGATCAAAATTTTAACGGAATCGGAGTACGAGAACACCATGGTCAACGGGGTCAAATGTGGTCAGTTATACTCTCATTGCTCGTGGGGGTTGTACGTGGAGGGTTGAGATTTTGACAGATTGTTCTTTCGGATCTTTTTCGTCTTTGATCAAAATTTGAACGGAATCGGAGTACGAGAACACCGTGATCAACGGTGGTCAAATGTGATCAGTTTTACGCTTATTGCTCCTGAGAGAGTAGTGGTGGAGGGTTGAAAATTTGGCAAATCTTTTGGTTTGCTCTTTTTCGTCTTTGATCAAAATTTGAACGGAATCGGAGTACGAGAACACCGTGGTCAACGGTGGTCAAATGTGGTCGAAATAGTTTAACGCTTATTGCTCGTCGGGGAGTGGGGGTAGAGAGTTGAAAATTTGATAGATTGTTTGTTTTGCTATTTTCCGTCTTCGATTCAATTTTGAAGTGAATCGGAGTAGGGGAACACCGTGGTCAACGGCGGTCAAAGCTGGTCAAAGCCGTTTTACCCCTATATCTCGTAGGGGTGGGGGGTTGAAACTTCGTCAGATTGTTCTTTCCGCCCTTTCCTGACTTTGGGTAAAATTTGATGTTAATCGGAGTAGGGGAACACCGTGGTCAACGGCGGTCAAAGCTGGTCAAAGCAGTTTTACCCCTATATCTAGTAGGTTTGTGGGGGTGGGGGGTTGAAACTTCGTCAGATTGTTCTTTCCGCCCTTTCCTGACTTTGGGTAAAATTTGATGTTAATCGGAGTAGGGGAACACCGTGGTCAACGGCAGTCAATGCTGGTCAAAGCAGTTTTACCCCTATATCTCGTAGGGGTGGGGGGTTGAAACTTCGTCAGATTGTTGTTTCTGCCCATTCCTGACTTTAGGTAAAATTTGATGTTAATCGGAGTGTGGGAATACCGTGGTCAACGGCGGTCAAAGCTGGTCAAAGCAGTTTCACCCCTATATCTCGTAGGGGTGTGGGGGGGGGGGGTTGAAACTTCGTCAGATTATTCTTTCTGCCCTTTCCTGACTTTGGGTAAAATTTGATGTTAATCGGTGTTGGGGAACACCGTGGTCAACGGCGGTCAAAGCTGGTCAAAGCAGTTTTACCCCTATATCTCGTAGGGGTGTGGGGGTGGGGGGTTGAAACTTCGTCAGATTGTTCTTTCCGCCCTTTCCTGACTTTGGGTAAAATTTGATGTTAATCGGAGTAGGGGAACACCGTGGTCAACGGCGGTCAAAGCTGGTCAAAGCTGGTCAACCGTTTAGGGACCCGTGGATACACTTCTTTGTGGAAAAGAATTTCATTTGAAAACTTCTGGCCCGTTTTTTGTATCGCTCTGGTTTCTTTGTCGTCGGGCGGAGTTTTAATCAATAGATGCAGAACTTGACTCCCGTGCTTCAGTTGTAACTTTGTTTGATTGCATTTGAAAATAGTTTCTTTGGAACTTTCACTCACTGTCTTTTGATGGACTGGTAATCCGTTGTTTCTGGCAACCTGCTTAATCAGTTCTTCCACAAAAGGATCCATGAGTGATCGTGAGGGTATTCCAAAAAAATAGCACTGCTACTTTGCTTTGTACTGTTCTGATGCCATACATCCCTTTACAAACATTGGTAATCGTTTAAGGTACATCAACTACTTGAAAGCATGACTTCAAATAAACTAGAAACCCCTATTCACATAATTTGATAAGATACACAAACCTAGGTTTCATTGGGGTTAAAATAGACATAACAACATGTAGGTACTATGGATGGTATTTTCAGGAAAATGCACGAGACTCTAGACCATGGCTAGCTTTTTAGTTCGACTGCTTTCCGTATAGCACTCCTAACGCTCCAATCGCTCTATCGGTAGTCAAGTGTAGTCTTGAAAACGTCAAACGTGTAGTCAAACGACGTTTTCTGAGGTCCTCTGTTGCTAAACGGTAAGAAATTCTGCCTATGGCGTAGGGAGTCCCGAGTTCGAGCCCAACATGACAATAAATATTTTTGATTCGTATTTCAATGTAACATATTTTTAATCGTATTTCCGATCTATTTTGCTTCCGAGACTGCAAGGCACTTTCGAAATGAAAAAAAAATTGTTTGCTCCAAAATCAAAATTTCTACTCGCATTTTGCGTTTCAGAGCCTCCTGAACAAATTTGGTTCCGTGTCTGTCTGTCTGTCCTCATTTCCTTGTAACAGCCATAACTTCCACAATTTTGATACGATTTTAACCAAATTTTCAGGGATCGTGCGGGTTAAGCTCTAAATGGTCCCCTATCAACTTCATCATGATCGAATCAATGGTAGCTTCTGCGCAGGCGCTAACGTGAATTCCTTGTGACGGCCATAACTCGGTCAATGTTGACCGGATTTTGGTCAGATTTTCAGGGATGATGTTTATGGTGCAAAAGTTCGTACCTATACTGTATTGTATGTCGGCAAATTTTAAAAAGGAAAACACCTCCAGTCGATTAACAGTTTGTGATATTGACGTAGCTATTATTGTTCATCAGCAATTACAATTTTATTTATTACGTACCAATTTGCTTTATATAGCCACCTCCCTGATGCCCAGAAAGGTCGTTTCTAATTTTTGTGGCATTTCATGGTGTAACAATTAGCAGAGGCAGTAGCCTCCCAGACGGCAAGCCTCTTTACGTACAAGCGTGAATGCACGGGCCATCCTCTTTGAGCCCGAACGCTCTGAATGCGCTCTGGCGGATGAGCGGCGCGGCGCGGTAGCAGGGTGGGCCAGCAACACAGGGTAAGTTTGGAAAATGAACAAATCGGGTGGTCCATCATGCTCAAAGTTGCCAAAAAATATCCCCAAGGATGTTTTAATCATGAATTTAGATCAAAATATTAATGACATCCTGTAAATCAATTAAAAACTCCTTCAGTTTTGATCCGACTTAGACGAAATTTTCAGGGAACATGCGTACTACATCCTGGATGGTCCCATATTAAAATCAAAATTTTCCTTATTAATATCATTTATTATATGTACCATTCAGCTTCCAATTTCCCACCTTATTAATTCCCTGATGCCAGAACCGGTCGTTTCTAGTTTTCTGGAATTTAATGGTGACGTACTGTGAAGGTCACGAGGAAGCTCATGTGCCATTTCCTTGGCAGTGTATTTTCAATTAATCTGCCTTTTACTAAAAGGATTGATTTAGGATATTTTTATCTTTTGGGATGCGAGCTTGTGAGCATCCAGATCACCAAACTATACATCATTCCGATTTATTTGTCCAACTATTCTATATTGGACCTTTTCCGTTATCGTTCCGCCACCCTGATAGGTACTATAATCTATACGTCCAACTAATCTTAATTTTTACGAGGGATTGTCTATTTTATGTAATGTATTTTTGAGATGCGAGCGTAGACCATTCCAGACCACTGGTGTAAGCAAAAAACCGATCTCTGTAAAATCTCTCTTAACAGTGGTTGTAGACGAGGTTACGCCTTACACTAATTTTGACTAATTAAAACTACCTACTTTTGGAGAATGCGTTGGCAGCATATCTTGGTTTCAGTTTCACTCCTCTTCGGTTACACTCCTTGGGGAAATCAGCAATGGCGGAAAATAACAGAATGATAACATGGCGACTGGAGCGCTGGGAATGCCATGCGGAGAGTAATCGAACTAAAGAGGTCTGGCACGGTCTAAAGTCTCGTATAAAATTCTTACCTTTACTTAATGCATTCATACATGTGCCGGAATAGGAGTACGATTATTTGAGGTTTATTTTAGAGATTATTAAGGGGTAGTAGGAGACAAATATATCATTATTTGATAATCAATTCATTAATTAATTAAGAAGTAGATTATAGATTTTTTTTATTAGTATAACCCCCTCCCCCCACCCACCAAAAAAAGACGCTCCAGGTACTAAGATGCCAAGCCACAAATGCATGATATCATCCGGCTTGAACAAAGCCAATAGTTGACTCACAGCTATCTGTGGAAGCAGGGCTTTGTTCCAACCCACGCTATCGTATTACTCACAAGTACTATTTATTGGAATTTAAAAAACTGAAAACCACACCATGTAACTAGAAAAAAATGTATTGCCTATCAACAGTAGTAATAGATTGTTATTTGATTCTGAAGAATCAAGAAACTTGCACTGTTCACATTCTGGCAATTGTACACAGTTGATTCATATGATCCCGATATCAGTAGCCGTTTTGACTATGGCCAATACTCGTTCTCGTATGTCTGGGATCACATCAGAAGAGACTTTATCCTCCGTCAAAGTTTCATTTTGAAGTTCTTGCATTCCCATTTCGTGTTCAAACGCTGTAGCGACGTTGGCTACTAAACTGCCGTAGACTCCAAATATCCCATAGATCGGATAGTGATGTTCTAACTCGGCCTTGGGAATGTGCGTTGTGAAGTATTCTTCAAACATGCCTTGAAGTTGAGGAATCAAACTCGTATTTACGGAGGCGAACCCTAAGAACGACAAATCAACAATAGGTGAACCGATTCGAGGCGAGCTCCAATCTTCAAATGCCACATCTATCGGTCCTCCTGTCACCTATAACATGGAAAAGTTCAAGTTGTGCAGTATGTAAATGTTTAACACAATCCTCATTATTGATGAATGTAACGGATCTAAGTTCATCTCAGAACATATTTTTCAATCAACCCGAAATTAAGGTAGAAGTAAAGGACTGAAAAAGTAAGATTTACGTAGACAGCATCTAAGTAGGTAATTACAACGGACTCGCAAAGTATACAATTCAGGTTGAGTTCACTTACACCACATTCGGGTTTCCTATGAATTTTATTTTTCTAAGAATAAAAAATGTCGATCATCCACAAATGAAGTTTTCTAAAACAAGGTGCTCCTATCTCCAAAGAAACAACCTATAAAGCCTATTGGTTTATTATTTTCAATAATGAACCTTTGTAAACGACCTAAAAAAAAAAGTTTAACCCACCTGAAAATGATTTGGTTTGGGTTCCAAGATCCGTAGAATCCAATAGCCGAATTAAAAAACGCTGCAAACTATTACACAATGGTTTATTATTTCTGTAATAGATAGCCCTTCTACGCAGATCATTGGTTTATAATTATTAAATACCGTATGTAGTATATGATCAGAACATGGCGCATCGTTCACACTTTTACAGTTTCAAGACCCCGTAATTTTACGCTTCACAGTAAAGATATTTTAAAAAACGGGAAAATGATGATTGAAGTAATTTTTGTTAGCGTATGCGCAGAATGGAGCAATGATTTGAGAAAAATGAAATTTGCAGGGTACAATCGACAGCCTAACCCACAAATTCCCAGAAAATGTAATCAAAATCTGATGAAAACTAGACCTTGTTAATGGAGTACACTTACGCGCATGCGCAGGAGCTAATAATGATTCAATTAGGTTGAAATTAACATGGAATAATTTAACCATTGTCCCCCAACTATGCACCAAATTTGAGCGGAATTGAACGACTTGGGCGTAGAAAAAGATGCCCAGAGAGGAATTAATAGTGGTCCGCTGTCCGCGGCTTTTCTACGAAATTAATAGACCAAAGTTCATGAAACCTGCGCCAAGAATCGCATTTGGGGTCTAGATAGACCTAGAAGCTCGGCATTAATTTTTTCAACCCTAAAGGGTAGCATTAAAGGGCTAAACATTCAAAAATCGTGATCTCAAAAACTTCTGACGTAACACTAATAATTTTTTGCTTGTCAATGATAAATATAATCCCACAGAATCTATTAAAACCACCCGTGACGCTGTACGTTGAACGGTTCGTTTTCCCTAAGGGCTCGAAAATCGAAAAATACTTTCGAATTTCTAAGCGCGATTTCTAATGCGCTACTAGTGGATCTATCGATTAGACGATCAAACTCTAAATTCCATCAATAATCGCTAAATAGTGATAAGGGGGGGAGGGGGGATACATAAAAATTGCCTTCTAATCTAAATATCAGCTGATATAATGGAATTATCAGGTGTTATGGTTCGAATGGACTTTATTCTAACGTAGTGAAATCGAGTTTATTGTTTATTGTGTATTGTAAAAAAAAAACTGCCAAACCTCCTCTCTCCAAAGGTATTTTGAGATCAAAGTTGGGTGAGGAATGTGATCATTTGCGAGATACAATTACCTCTTCAATGAACGAGTAAAGCGTGTCACATCTTACTAGTTAGGAATACCTACTTCAAGTGAATGGACTCTAAGTTCCCCAGGATCCAGAACCACAAAAGTTTAGTTTCGCAACTAGTTTACATTGCAAATTGGGTACTAGAACGCAAGAACCCTTTCATCCTGTATTAAATGACAATTAATGCTTCTTGTGTCCTTCAGGAACCGTGTATGTCCAGTAAAATTCATAATTCTTTCAAACGAATTCAAACTTTCCGAACAATTTCATCATTTTTTCAACAATTGTCATAAACTTTGAACGAAGTCCCTATGTCCCCCCTAACATGACACTTTCGAGAAAACGGGTCCGTACTAATTCATTTTTTTGGCGCATTTACCGATAATTTTTTGGAATCCGATCGCGGTCGTCTTCCTCGTACAAAAACCTATGAAACCGGTTTTTTCGGGAATTTTTGACGGCCGTTTAGAGGGGTAGGGGAAGCGGGGAAGTCGAAAAGAATGGCATTAAAACGGGCTCATGGTTCGGGTGGGATTAGAAAATTTTAAAATCGCTTATATACCCTTTCGGAAAATCTCAAGAAGATTCCCCCACTCGTAGACTCCCGCCACTCAGCCCATTTGGCCGTGCATAGCATGGACAAACAAACGAACAGACAAACAAACGGAGTTTCATTCTTATGAATAACTGAGATCAATCTTGGAACGAGAGGCCGGCATCATAATTGAGGCCTATAGTCACCCTGCAGGTAGTAGGTCTGTGATTCTTTTCTTCGATGTGGAACTTACGTCAGCAGTGTGTTGGATTGATTTAAGAGTACGCTGAAGCCCTGCGGATGGGTCCCGTGGAGGGAGTAGCAGAGTAAAGGTCGTTAGGGCACGGGAATGGTGTCCCATTCGCCCCTTCCATTTTCTTTCCCTAGGCATTATTTTATTTTGGTGACCCATTACTCAGCCTGCCTATCGTACTTTTCTTCTTTGGTTTTTTCTCTTCCCGTATATACTAGGTCACGCTGAAACGGAATCGCTATAGAAAAGTCATCTGTTCGTACAGAGGCAGGTATATCTTCACTCGAAAGGTGTATTACTTGTTCGACAAGAAGCCCCAGTACCAACCACCGGATCATTCGTAACCTACTAATTTGAGGAGCAACTAAACATTCATCAGCGCTATACGTTTGTAATTTTTGCATTCTTAAGATGAAATTCTCATAAATATTATATTCCCACATTCCAAACACCTTCATAATAACTTAGAGCTATTTACCTACATATTGATCCCATCAGTTACGATTTGTATATACGAGAACTATGTATTTTTTGTATGTTTAGTGTTCAAAACTAATTTTTAGCATGAATATGCTTTAGCCGTGACCTAACTACCGAAAAATGTCCCACGAGAGTGCAACGAAAGTAGCGCCAATAATTGTGATGATTTCCGCTTACAACCGAGTCGTTGCTAGGGATATGATACTTCGTCGTTTTTCATCCCACAAAATTCGTTGACCATTCGTTCGAAAGCTCTCGATTTATCCAACCATACTATATTAACTACTGCGAAGTGCGTGGCCAACAAGCTGAGTTATGAGCATGGTTATATGAATAATTGTTTACACACAGGTGATCATTCTCAATTATTGATATTGTGAACATGATTGCAACCGCTTGTTAATTTCTGATGATTTAATTGAGCTGGTGTTTCGATTATGTGATTCATAGCAGGTGATCCGAATATTGCGAGAACGGTTTGATTTGTGAAGCGGTGGTTAAATAATTTTAATAGGTAATTTCTATACTTTACACTATAGGAAGCTGTAATTTCATATGTAGCCTCTTTAGCCTCTTTCTATAATAAAGTGAATGTTTACTCGCGAGTTTCTATTAGGAGATCATCATCTCAAAAGAGCTCAATCGTCGTGAGCATTTCTATAATAAAGTTAGAGCGAGGAGGGCCTCGCGGAGCCCCTTGCGAGGCCCGAAAGGCCGTTTTTCCACAGTTTTCATCCGATCTGGATGAGATTTTCAGGGAATGTGAGGGCTAAGGGTTAGACGGTCCCCTGACAGCTTCATTTTTGCCAAATCAATGCTTCACTCTGTGCACACACAAAACGTAAATTCCATTATGCTCCATTTGTGCACGCCCTAGTCTTTAGATCTCGCTCAAATTTGGATGATAGTTGGAAGAAAATGACTTGATTACCTCATATAGATTTCGCCACTATTCTGTCATTAATAGCTACTGCACATGCGCCAATGTGAAATCCTTGTAATGACCTTAATTTCTACAGTTTTCTTCCAGTTTCAATAAAGTTGTCAGTGAATGCGCGGTTTTGGTTGTAGATGGTCTCATACGTATTTCATTGTTTTCAACTCATAATTTCATTTTGCGCTTGCACAAATATAAATTACATTGAGTATGATTTTTTCGTTTCTTAGTTGACCAGTTATGACATTTCACGCTACTTCTTGATTTACTCTTTTCCGCTATGGAATTTTTCAAGATCATTTAAAACTTTTCAATAATCTGCATTCATGAAAGCTATGTGCCACACCCAACATGGCAGATTTTTTTTTTTTTTTTTTTTTTTAATAGTTACCTAATTCTTTTATTTTCTTGTGATAGGTGACATCGTCCAGTTATATGTTGATAATGTACTATAGACTCAGTTTGATATGTACCTAATTTGTTATATACCGGTTTTTTAAGTAGAAGGGCTATCTTATACAAAAATAATAAACTAATACAAAAACAAACCGTTTGTGTGATAATTTGCAGCGTTTTTTTTTCTCCGGATTCCGACTATTTACTAACCTGATGGGTGTACTAGTGATTAAGTAAGCATTTTGGGTAAAAGCACCAATTGTTGACACTATAAGGGGACATCTCTCATTGATCCCGTGTTTTACCCAGGGGTTCGAAAAAATTAAACTTCCAAGAAGGGATTTTAAATTGTGTGTTCGTTGTGAACAGTTTGCATGTATTTGATTTCTCCAAATAATTGTGTTTATTATCTTGAGCACTTTTCACAAATTGAGTTTTTTTTAACCAAATGTTGACACAAATGCCTTCAGAAATTCCGAATGTTGACATTTTTAGTTCCTAATGTTGGCACTGTTTCTTTTACCTAATTTCTCCGCAACACATTGATGTGGACTTAGTTATGCCAGGTGGAGTTTACTGGTTAAAGGTTCAGGTTGATCGCTAGTCCCTGGACAATATAGATCCATTCCTAGTAATTTCTTTCGGTGATTCCTCCATTGGCTCATTTATACTAGATAATCCCTTTTACTCTTTCCTGTCTCTTCGCCTGTGGTATCCTGTTGGATTCCACCTCGTTCTCCACCAATGTCACTGAAATTCCCAGAACAACTTACATCGTCCTCGCTGTTAATAGTCGAAGTGTCCCATTCCTCTAATTCAGTTGAAGATTCTGACAGTGATAAGTAAAAAACTCTCCTTACATTTTTTTTGATCGGCCAAGCCTTCTTTTTTCCTCTTAATTTCTTCTTTTTGGCAATTCGATACGTCTTTTTTCTCATTCATATTGTCCCTTTAGGGTCAACAAAGTACGTCAACTTCAGGAACCGAATGTCAACATGGGGAACAGGCTATGTCAGCTTTAGATTTCACAACATGGAATGAAAAATTCAAGTATCTATATATTTGCCTTGCTGATTTAAACACAAATATCAACTTTACAATGAAATTGAAAGTTTCTCCTAATATTAACACAGGTGTCAACATTAGAACACAAACACGTTTTATGGGACCTAATGTTGGCACGGAACAAAACCATATTTTCCTGTTGAAATTTAGGATTTTCATGCTTACGCCTTCTTCCTCATGTTATTCATACATCATCAGAATTTATTACATAATTTTTATTGATCTACTTGATTCTAAACATCCGAACACGTAGACTCACCTCACTAAGCTGCAGAGCTGTGACAATGTCACTAGAGTGACAGGTTACGGTTGTCATCAATATCACATCACCCAGACGATTTGTTCCGTTCTTCATAACTAGCTGAATCGGTCAACCTCAATAATTACTTTGTTATCCGCCGATTGACGCCAATATTGATAATCTACAGTGTCTCATTTTCTTATTTTTTTGGATTTGAAATTGAACTCTCAACATTTGGATAAGTGTCAACAATTGGTGCTTTTACCCTAGTCCTTTCAGGCTTGATGTTTACTCACCGTATGATATCTGAAGAGCAGATTTTTGCACCAAATATGGCAGTTGACGAGCGTTGCCCAGGGTTGATCGCGAACATCACCCAAACTCCGCAATAATTTCTTCGTGATATCCGTCAGTGCTCCTTCTATAGGTGCCTTCAATGCAGCACCGTACGTGGTCCTGGACAGAATCCACGCTGAGTGCAAAATCTTTTTGAGCACTCGCTCATACTCCTTCATTTTATCTTTGTTTTCAGGCCCGATGAATATTTTGAATTGGGAACAAAGATGGATGAACTCCGCGTGATTCCTCGTTTTCCAGTACCGTACAGTCAGGTGGAATGTTGACAACGTGTTTATGACAAGTGTAATCTCCGGTTTACCCAAGCCTTGAGACGGTAACAGTCGTTTGAACCCGTGGGCTTCTAGATCTTCAAATATAAGATATTCCTCACCTTTTTTCAAACTATATGCAAATAATTTCGGAGCCGACGGAACTACTCCGTACGTTTTCAATATTGGTTGTACTTTTGTGAAATAGTGAACGTTGTTGTGAAAACGATTCTCAAAAGGAACCAACGAGTACCCTGGAGAACCGAGGGTGGAGGGTAGAACGACTGACAAATGCACCGCTCTCCCATCAGTATGCACGATTCTATATTTTTTAAATAATCCAATGTTAATTTCTTCGAGTTCACTATCCAAAACGACGGTATAATGACCGGATCTGAATCCATTCTGTTGAGCCACTGACGCCATTGCTTCGGTCATTAACTTTTCCGAGGTCATTGGTTATAGTAATTAGGTATACACCTTTGTGATTTTAGAATTTCGGTTTGTTTCACTTGTTGAACATCACATCGCTACGGTGTTTTATTTATTGATACAGTAATTATTGGCGAATAATTACTGGAGAGTTGAACTGTGATAGATATATAGTTTGTGATATTTCTTTCCGAATTCACGAGCTAGTGCTCAATATATCGATTATACTAATAAAACAACAGAGAAATTACATTAGTATATAGTTTAATAAGGACAATGATAATATTATCTTAGACAGGATTGTTAGTAATAAGATATGAATACGACAATAGAATAGGTAGATACATACGTAGAAACTGAATAAAAATTTAAGACATAATAATAACACAATTAAATTAAACAGTCGTTGAGTAGTGGGGAGCGCTTTTACGACTTTTAATTGAAATTTTAAGGGGGTATGGTGCACCTTCATACCCAATTCGCTACGTTGGAAAGGCTGACTTTGTCATCTATGTACGTACGTAAATATAGGCACCTAATGAGTGAAAATTAATGCAAGTAAATAATTCATCTATGCTTTATGCCTGATCTAAGTATAACGACATGTAGGTAAGTAGGTAACCACCAGATGAAGATTTATCAGATTAAATAAAACCCTTACCCACGCTTCACGAACCCATAGGTACGTAGGAACAATAGTTACAATTAACTCGATTTCCCTCTATATAAATATCACGCATTGAATCAAATACTGTAACTCGCTCGAGTCGTTTCAGACGAGAGACTGACGGATCGTATCAGACCTCCGTTCAATATAAAGGGTTTAGAGGGGGGTGTTACGTGAAACGTATATTGTAACTTACCTGCCGAGTATGACGTATTTTGTTTGCCTACACGAGACATTTCTGGTGCAAAATACTGATTGGAATAATTTAAGAAGTTGTTCAGTTAATTTAATTTTGTGTGGATACGAGAGCAGTAAAAGTATGAAAAAGAAGACATTTTGATCAAGAAATTTTGATTTTGAACTTTTCTGAGCCATTGTAATCATTTTCTACAAAAATTCGCTAATATGATATAGCGAGGGGTTATTGTTTGATTATCGTAAATATTTTCAGGATTATAGGCTTAGTGATGAACACTCTCAGAATTTACCATTGATTTTAAGTAAAAAAAAAGCCACAGTTCCTTTGAGCCTGACGGCTAAAATTAAAAAACATGAATATGCTTTAGCCGTACACGACTCACTCCTCGTCGATTCTCTGAACCCGACCCCCCATCGGCCTCTGAACTCTGTTTATCATTCTGCCATCGATCCCAAAACATGGAATCATGTTTTAGCTCCTCGCTCTCACTTTATTATAGAAATGATCACGACCATTGAGCTCTTGTGAGATGATGATCTCCTAATAGAAACTCGCGAGTAAACATTCACTTTATTATAGAAATGATCACGACGATTGAGCTCTTGTGAGATGATGATCTCCTAATATAAACTCGCGAGTAAACATTCACTTTATTATAGAAAGAGGCTAAAGAGGCTACATACGAAATTACAGCTTCCTATAGTGTAAAGTATAGAAAGTACCTATTAAAATAATTTAACCACCGCTTCACAAATCTAACCGTTCTCGCAATATTCGGATCACCTGCTATGAATCACATAATCGAAACACCAGCTCAATGAAATCATCAGAAATTAACAAGCGGTTGCAATCATGTTCACAATATCAATAATTGAGAATGATCACCTGTGTGTAAACAATTATCGCAGTAGTTAATATAGTATGGTTGGATAAATCGAGAGCTTTCGAACGAATGGTCAACGAATTTTGTGGGATGAAAAACGACGAAGTATCATATCCCTAGCAACGACTCGGTTGTAAGCGGAAATCATCACAATTATTGGCGCTACTTTCGTTGCACTCTCGTGGGACATTTTTCGGTAGTTAGGTCACGGCTAAAGCATATTCATGCTAAAAATTAGTTTCGAACACTAAACATACAAAAAATACATAGTTCTCGTATATACAAATTGTAACTGATGGGATCAATATGTAAATAGTTCTAAGTTATTATTAAGGTGTTTTGACTGTGAGAATATTATATTTATGAGAATTTCACCTTAAGAATGCAAGAATTACAAACGCTGATGAATGTTTAGTTGCTCCTCAAATTAGCAGGTTACGAATGATCCGGTTGGTTGGTACTGGGGCTTCTTGTCGAACAAGTAATACACCTTTCGAGTGAAGATATACCTGCCTCTGTACGAACAGATGACTTTTCTATAGCGATTCCGTTTCAGCGTGACCTAGTATATACGGGAAGAGAAAAAACCAAAGAAGAAAAGTACGATAGGCAGGCTGAGTAATGGGTCACCAAAATAAAATAATGCCTAGGGAAAGAAAATGGAAGGGGCGAATGGGACACCATTCCCGTGCCCTAACGACCTTTACTCTGCTACTCCCTCCACGGGACCCATCCGCAGGGCTTCAGCGTACTCTTAAATCAATCCAACACACTGCTGACGTAAGTTCCACATCGAAGAAAAGAATCACAGACCTACTACCTGCAGGGTGACTATAGGCCTCAATTATGATGCTGGCCTCTCGTTCCAAGATAGATCTCTATTATTCATAAGAATGAAACTCCGTTTGCTTGTCCGTTTGTTTGTTTGTCCATGCTATGCACGGCCAAACGGCTGAGTAGTGGGAGTCTACGAGTAGGGGAATCTCCTTGAGATTTTCCGAAAGGGTATGTAAGCGATTTTAAAATTTTCCAATCCCGCCCGAACCATGAGCCTGGTTTAATGCCGTTTTTTTTCGACTTCCCCACTTCCCCTGCCACTCTAAACGGCCGTCGAAAAATACCGATTTCGTAGGTTTTTGTACGAGGAAGACGACGGCGCGAACGGATTGCAGAAAAAGTATAGGAAAATGAATAAAAAAAATGAATGAGTACTGACCCGTTTTCTCGAAAGTATTGTTAGGGAGGACATAGGGACTTTGTTCAAAGTTTATGACATTGGTTAAAAAGTTTGAATTTGTTTGAAAAAATAATGAATTTAACTGGAAAAAACCTAAACTTATCTGGGATATGCTGTACATACACGGTTCCTGAAGGACACAAGAAGCATTAATTTTCATTTAATACAGATGAAAGGGTTCTTGAGTTCGAGCACCCAATTTGCCTTGCAAACTAATTGCGAAACTAAAATTTTGTGGTTCCGGATCCTGGGGAACTTAGAGTCCATTCACTTGAAGTAGGTATATATATATATATATATATATATATATATATATATATATATATATATATATATATATATAGCCTAAATAGTAAGATGTGACACGCTTTACCTACTCGTTCATTGAAGAGGTAATTGTATCTCGCAAATGATCACATTCCTCACCCAACTTTGATCTCAAAATACCTTTGAGGAGAGGAGATTTGGCTTTTTTTTTTTTTTTTTTTTTTTTTTTTTTTTTTCCGCATCAGCCGAGGTAACATTCGAAAAAGGCCGAAGGATAGCGATGGCGTGAGAAGGCGGGATGGCCCTCGCGATTTGGCAGTATTGTGTTAGGAATGACATCGTGGAGCTTTGTTTAAAGTTTTGGACATTGGTTGGAAAAATGATAAAATTGGTTGAAAAAATTATCAAATTTGTTTGAAAGAATTATGAATTTTACTGGACAAAAAATATACTTATCAGGGATACGCTGTATATACACGGTTCCTGAAGGACTCAAGAAACACTAAATGCCATTTAATACAGGATGAGAGGGTTCGTGAGTTTTAGCACCTGATTTGTCTTGCAAACTAGCGGTCAAATTGCGAAACTAAAATTTTGTGGTTCCGGATCCTGGGGAAGGATTAGAGTCCATTCACTTGGAGTATATCCTAACTAATGTTAGGTTATACAACTATGTTGTTGGTTTTTTTAACACAGAATGTGTTTTAGCCATGGACTAACTAGCCGAAAATGGAACGCGGGATGGTAACGAAATGTGTGACGGATGATTTTCACGTACAACCGAGTCGTTGCTAGGGATATGGTAGTTCGTCGTTTTTCATCCCACAAAATTCGTTGGCCATTCGTTCGAAAGCTCTCGATTTATCCAACAATATTATGTTAACTACTGCGAAGTGCGTGTCCAACAAACTGAGTTATGAGCATGGTTATATAAATAATTGTTTACACACAGGTGATCATTCTCAATAATTGATATTGTGAACATGATTGCAACCGCTTGTTAATTTCTGATGATTTCATTGAGCTTGTGTTTCGATGATTTGGTTCATAGCAGGTGATCTGAGTGTTACGAAAACGGTTTGATTTGTGAAGCGGAGGTTAAATAATTTGAATAGGTAATTTCTATACTTTACACTCTAGGAAGCTGTAATTTCGTTTGTAGCCTCTTTAGGACATTTACTTGACGATGCTCAGGGTCCGGATCAGATGTGTGGCTCTTAAAGCTAATTTCTATGCTTTACACTCTAGGAAGCTGTAATTTCGTATGTAGCCTCTTTAGGACATTTACTTGAAGATGCTCAGGGTCCGGATCAGATGTGTGGCTCTTAAAGCTAATTTCTATGCTTTACATTCTAGGAAGCTGTAATTTCGTATGTAGCCTCTTTAGGACATTTACTTGACGATGTCCAGGGTCCGGATCAGATGAGTGGCTTTTAAAGCTAATTTCTATACTTTACACTCTAGGAAGCTGTAATTTCGTATGTAGCCTCTTTAGGACATTTACTTGATAAATCGCTCTTGATTTATCACGAATTTATTTCGTATTTTTTTTCGTAGTTTCATACTATAACTATATAAATTGATGTTATAAATGAATAGTAAACAATGACGCTTGTTTGGTTGTCACTTGGTTGCGCGACAACGCAAACACATTCTGTGTTTCAATAATTTCGTCCGAAGTATGTAAATAGAGGTAACCGGGGGTCCAGGGGGCTTGCCCCCTGGCGAGGCGCGGAGCGCCGAGTTTTTAAATTTTTTTTATTCATTATTATTATTTTTTTTTTAATCTATATTTTTCTATATTTCGTTTTCGTTTTCTTCCTTTCCATTCTGTATATTTTTCCCAACGACACAAGTACTTACGGCCGACTAAACTACTAACATATCCTAACTAGTAGGATGTGACACGCTTTACTCGTTCATTGAATAGGTAATTGTATCTCGGGAATGATCTCATTCCTAACCTAACTTTGATCTCAGATTACCTTTAGAGAGAGGAGGCTTGGCAGTTTTTCTTCGCATCTACCGAGGTAACATTCGAAAAAGGCCTTTTTCGAATCCCGGCCCTCGCGATTTGGCAGTATTGTGTTAGGAAGGACATAGGTGGAACTTTGTTCAAAGTTTATGACATTGGTTGAAAAAATGATGAAATTGGTTGAAAAAATGATGAAATTGGTTGAAAAAATTATGAAATTGGTTGAGAAGTTTGAAATTGTTTGAATGAGTTATGAATTTTACTGAAAAAAGCTAAACTTATCTGGGATACGCTGTGCATACACGACTCCTGAAGGATGCAAGAAGCATTAAATTCAATTTAATACAGGATGAATGGGTCCTTGAGTTCTAGCACCCGATTTGTCTTGCAAACTAAAGAGGTCAAATCGCGAAACTAAAATTTCGTGGTTTCGGATCCTGGGGAACATTGAGTCCATTTACTTGGATATGGGTATATACTAACTAGTAAGATGTGACACGATTTACTCGATCATTGAATAGGTAATTGTATCTCGGGAATGATCTCATTCCTAACCTAACTTTGATCTCAAATTACCTTTAGAGAGAGGAGGCTTGGCAGTTTTTCTTCGCATCTACCGAGGTAACATTCGAAAAAGGCCGAAGGATAGCGATGGCGTGAGAAGGCGGGATGGCCCTCGCGATTTGGCAGTATTGTGTTAGGAAGGACAAAGGTGGAACTGGATAAAGGGGCAGAGGAGCCGGGAGGTGAGGAGAGGCTGGAACGGGCTCGCTCGGAGCTCTGAAATTGCTTCACTTCCCCAACGATAAACATTTTCCGCCGGCGAACTCCAGGGCGCGTTTCAGCGGCGGTGAATTGGCAATTTGAGGCGTGCGGTCGGGGAGAGGAAAGCAGGGGGTAAAGCTAACTTCCCCCTTGGCGACCCAATCCATACCTCCCAGGACTGGCTGCGGTGATTATGTAGATTGGTGCCCGCCTATTCTCAGATCCTCGGAATTCGAACGTCGCTCTGCGTCTCGAAATAATTGCCCCCGTATGAGGTCCGTCGCGGCTGTCACGACCAACAATAAGAGTTCCCTGCCTGCAATTTTAACAAACCCAGTAGAACGGGAACTAGAAAGGACGAATATCTGATCCGTATCTGATGATAGTTCAGAGGAAGTTGAAATGAAATATGCCCTAGAAAAATCAATAAAAGCCACAAATATACCTTTCTTTTGGGCAATCGTGTGTTGCGAAACCCATTTTGGTTCTCTGGGAGAAGGTGGTTCGATTCAACAAAGCCCGATAACCTGTATAGCACAATCGCGTTGAAAATTTTGAGAATGGTGTTGATTAAGGAAATGCCCCTACAATCACTCTTCTGATGCAACCCAATCCATACCTCCTAGGACCTGCTGCGGTGATTATGTAGATTGATGCCCGCTTATTCTGAGATCCTCGGAATTCGAACGTCGCTCTGCGTCCTATAATTGCCCCCGTATGAGGTCCGTCGCGGCTGTCACGACCAACAATCAGAGTTCCCTGTCTGCAATTTTAACAAACCCAAGCTTCGTTCACAGTGTGCGTTCTGTCAGTTGGGATCGGTTCTGGGCAAGTGCAGTTGAGCTTTATGATTAGTTTTCTATGATCGAAATGTCAACTAGCTCGTCAAGTATAACGATAGTTTTGACGATGGTGTTTCATGGTTTGTAGACTATTAGGACGAGATTGAAGTTATAGTTGGGTCCCGTTGTTGGACATCCACGAAATCGTAGAATTCTTTTTGCAATTTTTTTTATATTAATAGTAAGTAATATTTAATAGTTAAGTAATAGTTAAGTAATATTCACGGGCATAATAAGTAATAAAAATATTCACGGGCTCAAAAAATATTCTGAAAAGGAGCACCAGAAGGTAGCAAGAGTTGAGTGAGGTTACAAACAACAACACAGGTTATTCTACTCCCAAGTTCTGAAATCGTTCGCAGAGTAGAACGTGGTTTCACAAGTTCCGTAACGCACCTGGATTTCCCGTCCCAGTTCTGATGAGTTCGAAAACTGTCAGAACGCGCACTGAGAACGAAGCTCCAGTAGAACGGGAACTAGAAAGGACGAATATCTGATCCGTATCTGATGATAGTTCAGAGGAAGTTGAAATGAAATGAAATTGTTTATTTGTATAAGCCTTCCGGCGTTACAAGGTTGGTGAACAATGTACAAAAATAATAATCACACTATTAAAGAAATAATGCCCATGAAATAGTAATATCCAGACTAAACGTACAGTGAATGGTAAAAGAAAGAGTAAGAGGAGGGTCGTCAGGTTCATTTCGTATGGACAAGGTCGCATACAGAGGTCAGCGAAAATGAAGCCCCCGACTCTCAGTCCAATGCAGCACGACAAAACGGAGAGTTTTTGGATGTTCGGGTGCCATGCACTGATACATACGGCTGTATTCATAGAAACCTGAAAGTTCGTTGGCAGCAACTCTAAGATGAAGCCAGAGTGGGTATCAGATACCGGGAGATGAATCCTCGAATCGCGGTTAAACCTTGGTTCGCTCAATTTGAATTGAGTAGACCCAAAATACGAGTGATTGCCCGTCTACGTTACAACCGTGGCTTGTGTGGTGCTTATTTGAGCAGAATAGGAAGGTCGAACCTCGCAGCTTGCGAATATTGCCACAATGAAGAAGACGACCTTAAACATAGACTGCCAAAATATTCCGGAGCCAGGTTGGTTATTTGATGTATGCGTGAAGCACATGGTGAATTTAATGCACTTTCATCACATTATTCATTCTAGAAACGTGTACATTTTTTATAAGGCAATATTTTCTTTTATACAAGAAGTTGATGTAACAATTTGAAATTATAATTGTAGGTATAATTTGTTAATTTTGTACTTCACTACTTTTGTAATATACGTAAATTCATGGCTATGGCTAATGGCTAATGCCAATTGAAGAGAAAAAAAGAGTAACAGAAATGAATAAATAAATCAGGTAGTGTAAGAAACCTAAGTTCAAAAAGAAAACTCTTATTCGTATACAATTGTTAACAAAGCAAAACACTTTTTAGATGTGGCCACATCTTAAAGAAGCAACAAAGAAGAGAGTTCATAGCAGGACAAGACATTTGTTAGAAAAAATAAAAACGCTCGCCACGAAGGACTGGACATACACTAATAATATGGAAGATAGTATCAGACTCAGAAAGGAAAGGGCAATCTCACTACCGTACGCAAAAATACTGTAAAAATTGAAATCCCAAGTAAATATATTACAGTTCATACAGCTTTACAACATTTTAGCACGAGTTCATAGCTAAAAGTTACAACAGGTTTTGAAGAAGGAGAATCACAAGCCTTCTGTTTAGGGTAGGTACTACCAACTGATCTAGGGTGAAAAATGAATGCAACACCTGCCATAATTTTCATTGAACTTCATTGCCCTCCCCCACTCAAATGCACAATGTGAGAGGATTTTTACCAAAGTTAATCTTATAAAAATACAGCCATGGAATAAGTGAGCGCGAGCCCATTGCTGGAGTCATTTGAACTTTATTTTGATACGTGGTATGCGATAAGTGATGATGACATCAGATCTATGTATACTTCTATTTTCACCGATTTAAAATCCAAGCTCGAGTCACCAGAAAACCCCAAGACTGAAAAATAAATCAAAGATGAATTTTTCTTGTAACGCTTTTCGTTTTTCTTATGAAGTTTTATTGAAATAATGTCGTTTGGTCAGTTGAATTCAAATTATATCCACCAAGTTTCGTTATTTTTGGATAAATTCATTGGACGAACACATAAGTTTTGTTGAAATATGTGTTCGGTGAAGGTGCGGTAGGTTTTAGGATTGTTGTACGAGAATGTACGGTAATTTTTAAGAGCTTAATGTTGTAAACTTTTGATGAATTGGCAACTCTGGTTATACTATGTCTGGATACATATATGGTTTCGCTTTGAGTTCCATCAAAGTGCAAATATTTTTATACATTTTTGTACTTTCATAATATTCTTTGAGGCGAAGTTTTTTTCTATTCTTCCTGTTATCACCCCATAAAGGTTTTCCCTCGCGGCCACTACCTCAGCTTTCTTCGAAGCTCAAAGACCACCTCGACCCATCTCTTCCAGAGTCCCCCTTAGCAAGTTAAATATTCACCAAAGGCTTGATCCGCAGAGTGGATACTCGCAACTTTGGTTCGACTCGCTTTTACTTTTCCCTTCTTAGAGATGAAGTTTACGCACCATTAGTCTTGTAGAAGTAAATACGGATTCCTGTTTCCTACGAAATTCACGAATGTTTACTTTCCAAGACCTTCTACCTGTAGTAGTTCGGCGGAGCCTCTAAGTGATAACGCAATCAACGGGTTCGTTAGAAACCCAATATGTCCTCAAGAGTCAATCTCCAGCCCCTGGTACAGGGTTAGCCAGCGTAACCCCTGGAGTTTCGGAAATTCGGTTAGGTAATGAAGGTTCGGCCTATGCAACCAAGAATAAACAGAGTTAAGACGTTGACCGTTATGAACACATTGGGAGTCTTTGGCATTATACAACCTCACACAGACTATGGACCAAAATTTTAGTGACTACAATGAAACTTTGAGCAATTTGAAGACAAAAAAATTGTTAAGAACCACTTTTATTGTAACAAACGATAGCATTCCAAAAAGTGGCGATCGATTTTTCTGCTACGAAAACTAAGAGAGTTACAAACACTTCGCTACTAACGCATTGGTTGTACGTAAAAATCAATAGAAATTGAAAAAATTTCAATATCATTTTAAAAAAAAGAAACCTTTTTTTGGCCCATTTTTGGCTCATAGCATTGATGCGTGAGAAGCGATATGTCTGGCTAGTCCCAACTAGTGGATTCCATGTGTGAAAGAACGAATTTTTTTCATCAAGTTAAAGGTCTATTATGGCTTGGACGGCTGACGGACGTTGCAGTTTTGGAATCAACGAACCTTGAAACGTAAAGTGACAAAGTTTGAGACAAAATAAATGTTTTTTCCTACACGGTAACAAAAGCTTATTATATTATATAATATACCAAAAACTAATAGTAAATAAAATTCGGCGACTCAAAACAGATTTTGGATTTTTAAATATTTTGTTTGCAGTTTTTATCGATTTTTCAGGAAATATTTATGAAATGTACGTAAGTTTTTCAGCATAATTTTGTGAAAAAAGTTTTTTTGTTTTGACTAAAATTCTGCTAAATATTTTTTCGCAGAATATTATGTAGAACGAGTTTTTTGCCATAAGACTGGTATTTAACAATTTCATTGTACTCAAAGACTTAAATTTCATAACAATGTGACATAATATAATACGATAATTGATGAAAATTACTGGAACTTTTTGTAGTTTTTATTGGTTTTTCAGCATATAATAATGGAATTCAAGTACCTACATTTTCAGCATAATTTTGGGCAAACACTTTTTAATGTCATAGTTCATAGTTGATAAACGTTTTTTGATTAATATTCTGTTGAAAATTATAAATTTACCTACCTATGATTTTTTTTAGCCATTTATAGCAATTTTTCAGCACAATTTTTGAGATTTTACCATTTTATGTGCTCAGAAAGTGCAGGCCAACGAAGTTATCATTTCATTTGGAAAACTTGATTTTTTCGGCGCAAGAACGTAATTTTTATTCCAATCCTAAGGAGAGAAGTTATCGTTGGAAATAAACACACACACTTATATATATATATACCCAAATCCAAAATTTTTTTAAATCAAAATTTTCGAAATTTTTTATATTTTTTATTTGATTGAATTCCGTTTTTAGGCATTCTGAAACGAATCCTTGAGAGTAACGCTTCTTGGTATATGTATGCCTTCGGTATATATATTCTTGGTATATGCCTAAAAACGGATTCAATAAAATAAACAAATTTCGAAAATTTTGATTTTAAAAAATTTTGGAACAATTGCAGTACCTAGCACATTTCCTACGAGAAGTAGTTGAAACCAACATACATGGCCGAATTTTTTAACCTAATAAACCAACACAGAAGTGAATGTGATAGCGATAATTACAGTTGTTGTGATTTATCGTTTTGAACTTTGAATCTCTTGCCATCTGTCTATTTGGAGTTTTTTAATTTGAGATTCTATCCGTATTAGTGGAGGTAGAGGATATGCAGGTGGGGAAACGTTAACTTCATGAATAATTGTGTGGTCGTGCTGGCACAGAGTTCTCCAGGTGTAAGGTTTATCATTGTGGATATAGCGGAATTAGATTGTGCTCATTGCGCTGTCGTGTTCATCACGTTCACCCAACAGAGCCACTTGAGCAGCATTCAAACTAAGGTTTACTAGACTTGCATGGGAACAATAGTGCTGATTGAGTGAAACGTCCGACATAAATCCAATGCCGCTGGAAAGGGCCTGACAACTTCATTAGTCCGAGTTCGTCAAATTAGGAGGCAGCGAGTTGACCTTCATTTCACAGCAAATGCCACGGAAATGTTGTGATTAATCGATTTGTCATTTATGATGAGCTCCGACGGTTTCTTTAGAAGAACGCTGGGTGTGTAAGCTAAGCCAATTGAATGCTTGAATTGGATAGTTACGATTGAATAGTTACAACTAATAGACAACCACTTCAGCTATAATACTGCTACATAGGCAGGAACGTAGGGGAGATTGGGGTATACCGCCAATTCGGGAATTAGCGCCACCCCATATAATTATTTAACTACCTCAGTGACAAATCTTGTAGCCGAATATCGTCATCTTTAGATCTGCAGTAATGTTGGGAAAGTTGTTTTTGGGTCATTAATTTGTTTTCATTAAAAATAAGCGAGTTCATAGTTTTTGAAGCTCGTCGTTCTAGTTTTACTGTAGTCGAATTTGCGTGGTACGTGACAGTTTTTCATACGTTCATGTACCTAAATTGTTTATGTAAATTGTTGAGCATGACGACGTAGAAAATCATTTAGCTTTAATTTCCACCAATTACTTCATAATTTTGTACGAAATCAGTAGTTTTTATTGATTGTTTATCTCGAAAAGTTTACTGGGGCAATATCTCCACACCGAATTCAGGGTAATTCAGCCATGGCGGTACTGCCCAATGCTCCAATCATCAGTCCTATTGGATTTTTTCAAAGTTTTTTGAGGTAATAATAACCTATTTCTATTTATTCTGAGTAATTAAAATATAAATTAATATTTAAAATACGAATTATATTGTGATAGCTTATCTTCATAAAGATCTCTTTATATACATAATCGTGACTTATTAGATGTTTACCTACCGATCCACTGAATAATTGTACAGTAGGTATCTACCTAACTGCCTCCCTAAATTCACATAATCGTAGGATTTCACTCTTCTTGCTCCTGTTTTGATTTTGACGATGGACGTTAGTCTTGTGAATTTTGCTGCAACCTGAAAAAGAGCACAAATTTAAAACTTTAAAAGCTGGGAAGATGGAATGCTGTATAGCATTCTATATACACGAGACATAAATTCTGACCTCAATGGTATTGAAAATGAGCTTAATTATTTACTATTTACCCAAGGAAGTTTAAAATTTAGAGGTGCATCCCAGACTTTGAGAGACGACATTTGCACTTCCACAACTCAATTACATAATATTAGAGTATTTCAGCCACACAGGCCGGAACTAACCCATCGACGGTGATGTGTACAGAAGAATAAATCGTTGCGAGGACATACCTACCTATGTACTTACGATCTGGTGGCCATTTTAATAGTGACCAGACAATGCTAGCTTTAGCCTGATAAAGTCAGCCTCAACCAGCCGCTGTGGGTAAAATGCGATTAACACACGATTACGTACTTCTTTCTTCTACATTTGTGACATCAATAATTATAACATTTTAACTCGAAATTATAGAAATAATATCCAAATTTGTTGTCAGTTCACCTGATACACCTTTAGCAAATCGCATTACCCGGATAAATCCCGCAACTTCAACATTTTCCTGGCTATATCCATCCATTTTGGATAGTGCTGACTTTATCCGGCTAATACTAGCGTTATCCACCCTTCTGCAAATGTCAATAACTGTTAACTGACATAATTATACGTCGATTCGGTACATTTTTAGTCGGGACAGTGAGAGAGTGTCGACCCGTTCACATCAACCCGTTCCCACAAAGGAGTTGAATTAGTGAGTTGTTCAAATTAAGCAAGTATAAACTAACACTCTAGCGCCTGTACTGCAGTTTCTCAAGCGTGACCCGACCCCTCCATGAAACTCCTATTGCATCCCAAACTTTGGATGACCGAATCGACCGTCCCAACTTTGTTAACTGTTTATACGACGATATGGTTATTTAGCTATGTAGTTGGTTGAAGTTTTGAATATCAATGTGGGGTCCGGGTTTCACTCCACCGACCGTCCATAGTACCACCGATCTGGGATAACATTATTTGCTCAACATTGTTACCAAGCGATTATAAGCAGTACACATTAGAACTTTCTTCCAGCGAATTTTCGTAAAAACTAAACTGCTATTTACCTAAAATGACTCCAAAAAAGTGCAAATGATCATTTTTGACAACTAGCAACTAGATGGGAGGAATAAAATGTACCTAACTAAATTGCTTTACCGTTTGCCAAAAACTTTGTAAAAACGCAAAAAATTTAAAGCCTTTTTTGCCTTTCTATGATTTTGGTTCATTATTTTCAATAATGAACCTTTGTTTTCGAACAAGAAAAAAAATTTGGTTGCCTTGTTCATTATGTGGACACATATTCTAAGACAAAATTTGCCCCCAATGCTAAAAAGTGTTCATAAGGGAAAAAAACTGCGGTTACGCTAACTGTCATATTATGTTATTTAGAGGGTTCCCATGGTAATTAAGTCTGCTCGATACTGGCGGTGATTCTTTGAAGTGGAACGAAAAAATGCGTGATAAATCGAGAGCTTTCCAAAGAATGGAGAACGATTTTTTCCCCATAAACACTAAAGAGGTTTTATTTCCCCAGAAACGGCTTGCTTGTACGTGAAAATCATAAGAAAGACAAAGCAGCTTGAAATGCTTGGATACGAGTCTGCAACACCTTGGGACATTTTCATGTGTGTTTTCTTATTGTATTTATTACTAGGCAGATCTCCCCCGTGCATCGCACGGCGGGGCGTACAAATCAATTAAATGGGCCATAAGGGAAACCGCCCACCCGTGGGTACTTAATTGAATTCGCGATCGTGTTGACTCATTGTTCCAACACCCGTGGGTACATCATTGAATTCGAGCCAGGCTACATCACCTACCCCCCTGCAGACTCGTATGGAAGCTCTAAGAGCCACTCAGCTGATCCGGACCCTGGGCATCGTCACGTAAATGTGCTAAAGAGACTACATACGAAATTACAGCTTCCTAGAGGGTAAAAAAAAATTAGCTTCAAAAGCCACTCATCTGATCCGGACCCTGGGTATCGTCAAGTCAATGTCCTAAAGAGGCTACATAAGAATTACAGCTTATACAGAAATTATAGCTCCCTAGAGTGTAAAGCATAGAAATTACCTATCAAAATGATTTAACCACCGCTTCACAAATCAAACCGTTCTCGCAATATTTGGATCACCTGCTATGAATCAAATCATCGAAACACCAGCTCAATGAAATCATCAGAAATTAACAAGCGGTGGCAATCATGTTCACAATATCAATTATTGAGAATGATCACCTGAGTGTACACAATTATTCAAATAACCTTGCTCATAACTCAGCTTGTTGGCCACGCACTTCGCAGTAGTAAACATAATATGGTTGGATAAATTGAGAGCTTTCGAACGAATGGTCAACGAATTTTTTGGGATGAAAAACAACGAAGTACCATTTCCCTAGCAACGAGTCGGTTGTAAGCGGAAATCGTCAAAATATTTACGTTACGTTAAGTGACAGTTTTTTGTGCAATGTGCCAGGGCAAAGACATGAAAATGTCAAAAAAAAAAAAAAAAATAACATTTAAATCCAAATCTTATTTGAATTGCTATATTATTTATATTGTGTTTTTCTTGGGGCGAGGCTGTGGAATGCACTTCCTCACCGTATTAGGTCTATCCGCACGATCAGCCAGTTCAGGGGCAGTGTAATGAAATCGTATGCCAATACTGAATAGTGTAACCTCCCTACCTCTTCTTCTTTCTTCCATATTAATTCGCTTTTATTTTATTTTATTTTGTTATTATTTTCTTTTTTTATTAGGGCCTTTTATTACTTTAATTTTCCCCAAAAATGTATTCCCTTTTATGATAAGTTCATTTTGTATTACTTCAGTTTACTTAATACCTCTTCCTTGCCGCAACACTGATTGCTATCATTTTTATACTTTTTTATTTTTTGTAACAGCTACCCTTTTAATTCTGGTGTGTATAATAGGCCTCTAGGCCTTTTCACTATAAATGAACATTTATTGATTTTGAATCAATCTATAGAAATTAAAACGTCTGCCAAGTTGGATGTGGCACATAGCTTCCTCGTTTACCCATCATCTTCCTCCAACTATCATCCAAATTCAAGCGAACTCGAACGTCACGAGAGTGAAAAGATGGAACATGATAAAATTTACGAGTGCGTATGCGCAGAATGAAGTAATGATTTGGCAACAATGAAACTGATAGGGGACCATCTAAAACCTAACCCGCGCATTCCCTGACAATTTCATCGAAATCGGATGAAAACAGAAATTGAGGTCGTTACAAGAATTTCACATAGGCGCATGCGCAGCAGCTATTAATGATAAAACCTAGCTATCAATGATGATCAAATCGTCATCCCCCAACTATCATCAAAATCTAAGGGAGATCGGACAAGGGCGTAAAAAATAGAGCATAATGGAATTTACATTTGCGCATGCGCAGAGTGAGTATTGATTTCGCAACAATGAAATTGATAGGAGACCGTTTACACCCTAGCCCGCAAATTCTCTAAAAATTGCATCTATATCGGACAAAATCTGTGGAAAATAAGGTTGTTACAAAGATTTCATATTGGCGCAGGTGCAGCAGTTATTAATGATACAATCTTGGTAAAATTGATAGAATATGATCAAATTTGCATCCCCCAACTATCATCCATATTTGATCGAGATCGAACGACTAGGACGTGAGAAAACGGCGGTTGTTAGAATTTACGTTTGCGCATGCGCAGATTGAGGTATTGAGTCAAGAACGATGAAACTGATAGGAGACCGTTTACCCCCTAGCTCGCATATTCCCTGAAAATGTCTTCCAAATCGTATAAAAATTGTGGAAAATAAGCTTTTTACTAGGATTTGCGGTCACACGACAGACAAACAACGAGGAGGAAGAATGGGGGAAGACACACACACACAGACAGGCACACAGACAGACAGACACGGAACCAAAGTTGTTCAGAATGGTCTAAAATGTAAAATGCGAGTGGACATTTTGATTTTGGAGACCAACAATTGTTTTCCCCCCCGAAAGTGATAACAATGCTTCCGCTAGCTTTAGGTAGACTCGGAAGCTAAATGTTATCGAGATAAACGTCCTTCAAATATGATACTCCGTCTAACTCCATACTACGGATTGGAAGATACCGCTTCCCATTAACAAAACTCAAATTGATAATTAAACCCCCAATACTCGGTTATATATTTTGATGGCTTCATCTAAAAAACGAAACAGAAAGATATTGGTAATGGGAAGGAGTAATGTACGCCATGAGATAAACCAAGGCTTAGAAACGAGTGTCAATATCCGCGGTCGGCGAGGAACCGTTCCGATTCGGGGCGGTATTATCGTAAACCAACCGCGCAATCCGAGGTCGACTTTTTTATTTATCTAGCTGCGTCAGAGCTGGAGTTATGTCTGAAAAACACTCCCAGGGCAGGTTTTTTTTTCTCTTTTTTACTTTTTCCACCGTTCTATGTCCTCTTCTATTTTTTCCTTCACTCGGCTGGCGTTCTTCCTCTCAGATAAACGAGCTTTCCCAATTATTTTTTGACGTTCGTAATTAAAGTTATCCCTCGAGCTTTCCGGGTCGGCTCAATATTTCAGAATGAATTCGCCATCCTCTCATCTCTATATAGTTTCAGGTAATGTACTCTAGCCGGTGGAGCGGGAGAAAGCCTTTGTTTTGTATTGATAAATTGGTGAAATCATTAGGTGTTCCTGGAATGTGAAATATATCGTTATATATCCATAGAGCCCGAAGGATATATGACCCCAATTAGTTATTCTCAGTTAGATTTTAGCGCAATAAATATTCACAATTTGGTTGCAAAGATATTTTTTTCAAATAAGTATAAGAGTCAAACATTGTAATATTTGGATGAATGAAAGGCTTTTTCTATGAATTTCTATTGAATCAAAGAATTTCTCTATTGGTTTACGCATAGTCCCCACAACAACTGGCTTTCTAGATTGTTGAAACCAATGGCTAGTCGTGGCGATGGGATTGTTAAGGGTATATATATTGCGATTATGGGCTAAATTCAGAGACGGTGAGTCTGAGTTGGCCCCTAAGTGTATCGATAAGGAACCAAATTCATGCACTCAGCGCGATTAATAGACGTGATTTGAGGGCGCACTGAGTTAGCATGCACACTCAACTTAATTCATGAAAAAAACAAAAACAAACAAATTCCACTATCCGCTTTACAAGCAGATACCATGTTACATGGATATGTCTTTGATTGGGGATTTCATAACGGTTGTCCTCGAGTTGTCCTCGACTGTTGTCAAGAGGATGAAAATGTTTCCTATGGAGGGGAGTAAATGATGCTATTGCTTTACGTTAAGAATATTGTAACCGACTTATTAAAATTCCAATCAACTTAGTAAGGAGGGGGAAATTGGCAGCTTGAGATGTGAACATTTATCACATAAATCAAGAGCTTTCCAACGAGTGGCGAACGATTTTTGTGCGATGAAAACTGCGGAAGTTCCATTCCCCACGTACGTGAAAAACACTGAAATTGTGACACAAATTTTGCTTCACGGAAATTTTTGGTTGACCCCCCAGAGCAAAGACATATCCATGTCAAAAGGCGTTGAGTGTCACCCTCTGCTATATCCTGAGTGACGACAGGAGGTCACTCAAGTGCGTCAACTGATAACTTGTATAAGTAATTATTTTCTCATAGGTGCTAGTAATAAGTAAGCTTCAAAAATAAAATTTCTGAAGCAATTATTGATTCTTGCCTAATAGTCTATCGTAGAATTCGAGAATGGTTGAGAATGAATGGTTTGTCCCTTAATGATGCTAAAACTCAATGCATGTTCTTCCGTTCTCTACGCTCTCATTTGAATCCCACAGCTTCATTGCAGCTGGACGACGTGAACATTGCGGTGGTTTCCGTCATAAGGTTTCTCGGTATGCAGATCGACTGCAATATGAAATTTGATGATCATGTATCAGCGATTTGTAAACAGCTTGGCAGTTGCTGCTATTGTTTACGGAAACTGAAAACGATTGCTTCAAAAGGTATCATACTGAATGCTACCATACACTCTTTATGAGTAAGGCCATTTTTGACATTATTTAATGGAGTAATAAAAAAATCTTGATGTGTCCAGAGTGCAAAATAGGGCAACTCGCTTTGTCCTAGGTCTGAAACCATTTTCTTCTTGTAGAGGACCATTCAGAAATGCAGGTTTTCTAACAATACCATCAGCATTCATGATGCAATGCTTGAGTTTCTATAGGAAATACTCCGCCTATTTCGAGGAATTTAAATTTGACATGGATATGTCTTTGATCTGGGGGGTCAACCAAAAATTTCGGTGATGCAAAATTTGTGTCACAATTTCAGTGTTTTTCACGTACATCCCAGCCGTTGCTAGGGGAATGGGACTTCCGCAGTTTTCATCGCACATAAATCGTTCGCCACTCGTTGGAAAGCGCTTGGTTTATGTGATAAATCTTCACATTTCAAGCTACCAATTTCCCCCTCCTTACGTACCTGGCTACATTCCTAAACTAAGTTGATTGGACTATAAACAATTTTAATAAGCCGGTTACAATATTCTTAACGTAAAGCAGTAGCATCATCTACTCCACTCCATAGGAAACATTTTCATCCTCTTGACAACAGTCGACTGTTAACAACAACTTATTGTAGTGGCTTCTCTCCACAGCTATTTTCAACATTTCTATAAGTAAACCGGTTTTGTTGGAATTAGTCGGGATGCGGCCATGCGGCCCAGGGATTTGTTTAAAGTTAAAGGATTTGTTTACAACTCTCGAGGACAACCGTTATGAAATCCCCAATCAAAGACATATCCATGTAACATGGTATCTGCTTGTAAAGCAAATAGTGGAACTCGTTTACGAGTTTACCTACATTTGTCTTTGAATCTACAAGATTAGTTTAATATTTTTACCACGCCTACTACCCGCAGTGTTGGTCTTCTTCGGCCATCATAGTCTTTCTCTATTTCAACTCACTTTACCAGATTATGAAAGTTCACAATAAATTCCTGGATTTCCAAATTGGGGGTGGCTCGCTTTCTACATTTAAGAAGAATGTGAAGTTGTTTCTGTTGGACAAAGAGTTTTACTCGCTCAGTGAATTTCTTAACCATTGATTTGTTCTCCATTTTTGTTAACATTGTGCTATATTGTTTTGGTATATCTATATATAAACTTTTTTGTAATATCGTTCTTTGTTTAAAATAATATTGTACTTTGTGCGACGCTTTCTACTCACACTTAGTTGTGATCTATGGAAATGAATGAATAAATAATAAAGCAGAGCATACGTCGTTTATTTTGTTCATAATTTCTTTCAATTATTAATCGTTGGATTTCGAAGATTTGAATAAATGGTTGGCAAATGACGAAGTGGGCGAAAAATACTTCTATCTAATCATATTGAAGAACAGTGGCACATGAGAGGAGGTACCTGAACGGTATTTATAGTCCGATTGATTTGATTTTTTTATTAATTTAAACAATGATTTTTTTCAACCAAACATGTTAGGGAGTAATCCGCACTACTCGTGAAATTGTAACATATCAGATGCTGATATAAATGGGCGCTGTGGTCAACTTTAGTACCGTATCCAAGATTCGTCCTATCTTTTTCTGGCAATAATTCAGGCAATAAAATCTTCACGAATTTAAAATTGAACTTTCGTTTGGAATGATCTACATAATATTTCACACAGGAACATGTACGACATATTAGTGAGAAACTGTCGTGCTAGGACTGGTTATTGTTCGCAGTGGGTCTCAATTCAATTCAGGTGCTTACAGATCTCAATTTCAAATAGGTATATTGTCTAGTTATGTTTGATAATCGAAAATAGGGGTAGGGGTAATTATAGGGGGTTGGCTACCCTTGTGATGGAATCGCATAATGTGGCGTATTACTGGCGTATCGCTCTTTATTAAATCCAGAGCCCACTATCTACCGAAAGGAGAGCTCACTCCTGCGGAATTTATAGTCCTTACGAAAGTAAGAGAGAAGAAGAAGCATTCATCTAGAAAAAAACTAAGCCTGATACTCAACCATAAAGGAAAAGCTCCAGGCACCTAATGTAAAAGTTGAAAGGGCACACACCTCAAAACTCACGTCTCTCGCAGAGGGACTCTACCAACTTTTCTTTATTTGCTGGCTGGAGATTTTGAAGGACCAGATTAAGGGCTAACTTTTTCGGAGGTAACACGGGGGTAGATATGAGATGGGATGCTGGTTCCACAGGGATTTTTCTCGAGTTCTCCCTTTTCATATTTCTTGTATGATGTTGAATCATAGGTATTCACCGCCTATTCCATGAAGAAGCAATATTACAAAAACCATCGCAATCAGCAACCGTCCTATTAAACTTTACCAATTTTTGGGAACAAAAAACTATTGGCTTCCGATATATCCAAAAACACACTGCCATTTTACGTTTCACAGCTTTTTATCGGTTTGTACTTTAATCCTTGTTCAGTTTTGAACACCTTACAGTATTATTAAACTTTTTTTAGGGAATGCGTCAATGTACCTTAATTTTTTAGGAGTTCTGTTGAATACACATGTTCTGTTAGGTCTACTTCTACAGTTACCCTCATTTGAGTAACCCACCCAAATGACGCGGAAAACAAATAAGTACGAAAATTTAATATCCGACAGTTCTGTTAGTACTGAAATGTTCTTAAACTAAACTTTTCGTGGTTCCACATAAGGTGCCGCGTTTGATAGTAACTTCCAATAGAAAAAAACGGCAGCCAAGTTGGGTGGGCAGTATAACTTCCTTAAATATTGTAACATGAACGTATACAATTAGTTAAAGAATTGAAATGTTCTTAAAACTAAGCCTTTCGCTGCTCCACGTAGTTTTATAAGATTTAATTTTTTAATTTTTTGCTGTTCCCTTGGGATTGTAATTGAAAGGGATTGCAAGTAATTTTTAAGTTTTACCCGAACCATGGGCTACCAAGGGCTACCAAGTTAATCTTTATTTTAGTACAAAATTTAAATCCGTGAAATTAAATTCATACAAAAATTTGAATTCCGACAGTTCTGTTAGTACTGTTTTATGTTCTTAAGACTAAACTTTTCGTGGTTCAACATGATCTTTATTGAATATCCCTTCTACGCAGATAAATGGCCTATCTTAATTAAACCTAATAAACTTTTCGTGGTACCACATAGAAAAAGCAGCAAATTATTACAGAAACATTTATTATTTTCGTTTGGCCCTTTTTATTAGATTTAATTTTTGTTTGACATTCCCTTGGGATTGTCTATAGAAAGGTATTGTAGGCAATTTTCAAATCCCCCCCCCCCCCCCTCTACATTGGGCTGTATAGGTCTCGATGGTATGAGGACTATAGCCCATCGTATCTATACATCCTACATTAAGCGAGCGAGAAAACTCACCCCTAGTGAGCGAAGAGAGCAACATCCCCTGCACATTTCAAATCACCCTTAGTGATCCACCGTTTCCAACCATCCTACATGTCCCACTCAACAGTAAAGACAATTTCATCGAAATCAGATAAAAACAGTTCAAATTAAGGTCGTTACAAGGATTTCACATAGGCGAGTGCGCAGTAGCTATTAATGATACAATCATGTTAATATTGATATGGGATGATCAAATCGTTATCCCCCTACTTTCATCCAAATTTGAGCGAGACTGGATGACTAGGGCGTGACAAAATGGAGTATAATGGAATTCACATTTGCGCATGCACAGAGTGGAGTATTGATTTCGCAACAATGAAACTGATAGGGGATCGTCTACCCCCCAGCCTGCACATTCCCTAAACATTCCATCCAAATCGGATGAAAAGTGTGGAAAATAAGCGTGTTTCAAGGATTTCATATTGGCGCATGCGCAGTAGTAATTAATGATACAATCTCGTTAAAATTGATATAAGATGATAAAATAAATTGTCATCCTCCAACTATCATCCAAATTTGAGCGATATCAAACGACTATGGCATGAGAAAACGATGCTTGTTAGAATTTAAATTTACGCATGCGCAGAGTGAGGTGTTGAGTCAAGAACGAGCACAATTTCAAGCCCACACATTTTCTGAAAATTTCATCCAAATCGGATGAAATCTGTGGAAAATAAGCTTGTGGTAAAAACAAACAAGGATTTCCTTCACACGACAAACACATAAACAGACATACACGGAACCTAAGTTGTTCAGAATGGTCTAAAACGTAAAATATGAGTGGAAATTTTGATTTTGGAGACCAACAAATTGTTTTTCTCCCGAAAGTAAAAACAATAGAAGACTCAGAAGCAATTTATGTAGTTTCGTACCTGTATTGGGCATAATCTTATCGTCGAATACGAATACGATTGTAATCGCGATAATTATTCGTTGATTCTGAGTCAACTGCGATTATATTCGTTTTCGTGTAATCATATTCGTCTGTCGACGATTACATGAATACAACCAATAAAAATGCGTCACGATCATCAATTTCTATAGGGCGTTCCTCCTATAATATGCGAAGTCTTGCTAATATTACCTAGCTTTAGAGGGACGTCCTATTGAAATAGATTTGAGACAAATAGGCTGGGCTCCAATCGTTGAATTCGCTTTATGGACGTCCCTCTGAAGCTTGGTAATATTAGCAAGGCTTCGTATATTATAGGAGGGACGCCTTATTGAAATTGATGACCGTGACGCATTTTTAGCGAATTTTTGAAGAAAATTAAGCTATTGCTCTCGCCTCAAAATTTGTAGAATGTGAATTTTTGAAAAATTTCTATGCAGAAATCCGTTTCAGGCTATTCTGAATCATATTCTGAAGTTTAACGCATTTTTTTATGTATGTATGTATCTATGTATGTATGTATGTATATATATGTATATTGTGGTGAGATTCTGACTAGTTGTAATTGTACAATTGAGGTTGATAATGACCAGGCTAGTCGATGTTTGTTAACAGGGTTTTAATTGTTCTGCGACGTTTCGGTCCTGGAGCAGGACCCTATTCATGCAGATGAACAAACCTATACAGGAAAAATGTCATGAGTTGACACAGTTGTCTATACATCACAGCTTTTTATGAGAATATAGTACATAGGTTTACAATAACATAGCTATTGGTGGTACTTACAATATTGTTCTTCATTAATAGATAGGTACTAGATAGGTACTAACATTAGTACCTATCTATTAATGAACAACAATATTGTAAGTACCACCAATAGCTATGTTATTGTAAACCTATGTACTACATTCTCATAAAAAGCTGTGATGTATAGACAACTGTGTCAACTCATGACATTTTTCCTGTATTAGGTTTGTTCATCTGCATGAATAGGGTCCTGCTCCAGGACCGAAACATCGCAGAACAATTAAAACCCTGTTAGCAAACATCGACTAGCCTGGTCATTATCAACCTCAATTATATATGTATATATGTATGTATGTGTCATTCCAGACGATAACTGTCCGTAGAATTGTGCTAGAAACTTCAAACAAATTTTAAAATGTTAAGGACACAAAACCAAAGTTCAAGTTCGTTGGCCAGCATGATCGGATTACATCTTCCAAAATGTAGTCAAAAATTTCAAAATAGCCTGTTTTTTGCGATTTGTTGTGCGAATTAATTTTTTCAGCATACTAACATGTGGTATGTGCGGAATCAGCGTAAAATTTCCTATAAGAATATGTATCAAGTTTTCAAACATTTCAAAGTTGAAAAATCAGTCAAAAATCGAAATAATGCCGTTCGCTAGTTGTAAAAATCGGTCTATAGCGACTGAAATGTCGAAGATTTCTTCAAAAATTCGCTCATGGGGTCATGCTGCATGACTGGACTTTTTTATGGGTTGTATTCGTGCAATCGCCGACAGACAAATACGATTACACGAATATAATCGCAGTTGACTCAGAATCAACAAATAATTATCGCGATTACCATCGTATCCGTAAAATTATGCCCAACACTGTTTCGTACACAAACAGCGAAATACTTCGAACGACTTAACGCAATGAAAACACGACCTCACGTTTTGTTTCCCCAATTGTAAACATCCCCATCTCGTGCTTTTGTATTTCCCTTCCTTTTCAGCCCTCAGCCGTGGATGTGGCGCGACGCGTCGACCTGAAGTGTTGCTCAGCACAAGGATAGACTTATGGAAAGCTCGGGGGTGTTGAAAAGAACCCCTTTTACTGCCCTGCCGCCTCCCTATTACAATCCCCTTTTTTCGGAAGGAAATGCCAGCCAAACTTCTCCGCTCACATTCCAAACCGTTTCTAACAAAGAGGAAAGTTTAGCGTCTTGAAGCTCTCCCAGTTTCCTTTAATGTATTTGGCTTCAAAAGAAGGAAACTGACTTTTTTTTTCCCTCAGCTCTTACAAAGATCAGAAACTTTACCTGGCCTTCAAGGGCATATCTGTTTTACGGATTAGGTCTGTTTCTTTTTTCGCTCGGTCCCCCGTTCTCTATTTTCTTTCCTGTTCCACCCTCTTTTTTTTTTTTGCCCGTGGAGTCCAACTTTCTTCCGAGTTCGTTTAATTAGCACTCTGCAGTCCATTAGTTATTCCATCCAAGTTTTCTACACCTACTACATGTTCTTTGTTGGAAAGAGGCCAACCGAAAATCCGGACAAGACCGGAAAAACCTGCCCGCCCCACTTCGTCTCTGGAATGAAGTGGGGATTAAACATAATACCTATCAGCCGTGAGTTTTTTATTAAATGGTCTAATTTAATTGTAAAATGAATTACAAGTTGATTCATGTATATTTTTTTCTTTTTCAAACAAAAGTAAAGTACTCAGTCATGCAGCATGACTAATAGAGCGAATTTTCTAAGAAAAGTTGTGGATAACATTAAATTTGGCACTTAAATTCTAATCACTGAGGCCAAATAAGTTTTTTTTTTTAAGGCTCAAGTGTAAGCCGCATCTCAACCAGAAGGGAAATTAGCGGCATTGAACAAGGTGTCCAAAGGGACACTGGGAGTGGCACGATTCTAAGGGGAGCCATGTTGCCATCCTTGACCAAAACTCTGCAAATTATTTCACAAAGGTTTATTATTTTCTTAATTGAGTATGATCGTAGTTTTAGTTGGCTTGCGTACGTCATAAGGCCCGTCCAGACTCCTTGGCGTGTCCTATTTCGAGTTGCCACAACCCATACTTTTATAATTATATACGCATGTTTATATTTCTCGATTAGTGCTCCAATCTATTCAAATGATTATTGCCTTAATAATATGCCCCTGGCGCCGTTCCACTTTGCCCATAACGCCGTACCCACCTCATGATGCCGCGGTCAATTATATGAGTGTTACTTGTAAAAGTAATATATATCCGTTATCCTACGCCCCTGGTGACGTGCCGCGATGCCCCTACAAGGCGCCGCGCCTCCTCCCCCTCCCCTCTCATGACCATCTGCCAATGTTTTCATCATTCCACAAAGCGTGCCAGGCGTGCGCGCGTACGTCAGTCTAACACTCAAAGCCTCGAAAAAGACACTTTTTCACCTATTTTTGGCTCTTAGCACCAATGGGTGTGGAGCGATCGAGCTGGCGAGAAGTTTGGACCAACTATACCCCAAGTAGAGTCTATGTGCGAAAGAATAGATTTTTTAAGTCAATTCTAAGGCTTTTTATGGCCCGGACGACGAACGGCGGACGGACATTGCAAATTTGGATTCTACGCACTTTGAAACGTAAAATGACAAAGTTTGAGGGGGGTTATAAAAATTTTTTGCTATACGATCACATAGGCTTATTATTGAAAATAATTAACCAAAAGGAGCGCAGGCCAAACAAGTCTTGAATAAAGTCTTAAACAAGTCTTGAATAAAGTCATTTCCTGAAGGGAGAGGAAAGGACATAAATTTAACATTATCAAATTAATGAACCCTAATAAAAACATTGAATAGGTAACTAATGATCCAATAAAGATTGAACTCTTCGACTAATAACCTCCTTGAAATTCACCTTGAATGCATTGAATATTCACCTTCTCGAAATCCGAATCAAGTAGGCACCCTTGCATTTGCTGTATTAGCAGACATTTTTTCCGACATAGAATAAAGTACCTTCCATACCTGTATTATTCGTTCGGGTTGCTGTGGAAATGTACCAACCATTTCTTGATTGCAGTCACCAGACACTGAACTATTATTATATTAGTTTCATTTTTCAATTCGAACATAAGGTCTCCATGCTACATTGTCAACTCAATTATAATTCACTCTTGTCTAAAACTTTGTTCTTGTAAATTCGCGTAATATAATTATTTGATATAATTCGTTATTTCGCCTTTTATCTTCTGTACAAATATCGGCTTTCAGTGTAGTAGGTACATTTACAACAGTTGCTATCCCACGAAAAATAGCAATTTAGGATATTTTTATTCTTGAGATGCGAATTTGCGAGCATCCAAACCACCGTGAATGGGGGGATGTCCTGAAGGGACAGCCGAGTCACAAGATCGAAAAGAAAATATAAGGACACGCAGCCGAAATAAAAACGCAGCAAATTATTACACAATGGTTTATTATGTCTGTGTGTATAGCCCTTCTACGCAGATCATTGATCTATAATTATTAAGCCCCGTATGTGACATATGATTAGAACAGTTCCAAAACTCCTCAATTTAACGCTTCACAGTAAAGATGTTTTTAAAAAACGGCAAAATGATGCTTGAAGTAAATTACATTAGCGCATGCGCAGAATGGAGTAATGATTTGAGAAAAAGTTCCAGTGAATCAGCATGATCGTATGAGCGACTTTTCGTAAATTATCGTATCGTATAATGTTAAATTGTTTTTAAATTTAAGCTTTTCGAGTGCTAGGAAATTTTTAAATATTAATTTTATGGGGGAAAACGTATTCTAAATAATAATCTCCTATTCAAATAGAGATTTTGTATTTTTAGCTTTTTTGCAGTTTATACCGATTTTTTAGCAAATTTCAATGAAATTTAAGTACATTTTTCAGCATAATTTTGTACATAAATTTTTAGATGTTCTATTTTATATTTATAAACTTTATTTGAGCAATACTCTACCAAAAAACATAAATTTAACGATTTTTAGCAATTTTTTGCAATTTTTGGTGATTTTTTGGTTTATTACGAGTATTTCCAATAATATTGGTTTATTATTTCCAATAATAAGCCTATGTGATCGTGTACCAAAAAATTTGTATACCCCCCCCTCAAACTCTGTCACTTTACGTTTCAAGGTGCGTAGAATCCAAATTTGAAATGTCCGTCCGCCGTTCGCCGTCCGCCGTCCTGGCCATAAAAAGCCTAAGAATTGACTTAGAAAACCCGTTCTTTCGCACATAGACTCCATTTGGGGTCTAGTTGGTCCTAACGTTTAACCATCCCGATCGCTTTACTCGCATAGATGCTATGGGCCAAAAACGGGCGAAAAAGTGTCTTTTTCGAGGCTTTGAGTGAGACTTACGCACGCACGCACGCCTGGCACGCTTGGCAGGGGGTCACGGTTGGTGGTGAGGGGGGTGAGCGGGGGGTGGAGTGAGAGGAGGCGCCGCGGCACCTTGTGGTGTCTGGGGTGACCAGGGGCGTAGCAGAGGGGTAGGAGAATGGATATTTATTACTTTTACGTGTTATACCCATATAATACACCGCGGCACCATGAGGTGGGTACGGCGTTCCTTCGAGGCATGAATATATGTTTTTTTCTAGGTCATATTTTTGTGTTAATACCAATGCTTTTCCTACGCATATTTAATAACATATCCTCTCGACTTTTCGTACGTACTTAGATAATGATATTATTAAGGCAATAACTGTTTGAATACATAGGAGCTCAAATCGAGAAATATAAACATGCGTACATATAACTTTAGAAGTATAGGTTGTGGCAACTCGAAATAGGACACGCTGAGGAGTCTGGAGGGGCTTAAGACGTACAGAAGCCAACTAAAACTACGATCATACTCAATTGAAAAAATAATAAACCTTTGTGAAATAATTTGCAGCGTTTTTGGTATCTTTTTGAAATTTAATGTGCTCAAAAAGTACTGGCCGACGAACTCATCCTTTAGTTTGAAAAGCTTGATGAGTAGAACGAGTTTTTAGACATGAAATTGGTAGTGAACAATTTATTTGCTCAAATTTCAAAACAATGTAACAGAATATTAATGCCATCATTAACGAGAATTCGCTAATACGATCATGCTCCATGACTGGACCTTTTCTTCTTTGAAATCCGTTTCGAAACATTCTGAAAAAAATCGTACAATTTAAGGTATTTGCATTACTAAACATGTACCTATCACTATATACCTACTCGTATATTACCTATGTAATTCCAGACGACCAGCCTTTTTTCCAACTTCCGTTCTTGTCAAAATTTCAAACTTTCCGAATGAAAGTTTGAGTTTGTTGGCCAAATTTTTCAAGCACATCAATAATTGTTCGAATTCCTAAAAAATTCTCAAAAAATCACTAAAACTGGCTATAAACTGCTGGAAATCGATAAATTTGGGGTTTTCAGCTGAATTATACTCAAGAGAAATTGATCAACGATGAACTAGAGTACTCACATTTATACTAGACTATGTATGGTTTATATGAAGATTATGGAGAATTTAAAATGTCCTTATGTTCTGATAATGGCTAATATTAGAAATGATAGCAAGAAACAAGTAGAAACAGCGGAGTCGTAGACTATAATGAATTTAAACTATCTAATTTACTTCCCATTAGCGCCATGAATATGCTGTGCGTGAGAAAAGAAATCGAAAAAATAACAAGAACGTGTGCAGAGTTCATTTCTCGGTTCTCACGAGAACACGCACTTTTACGAGGTCTCCTACTCGCTTTATTCACAGCTTTCTCACTGCTCAAATGTAATCATGCCTGGCGTCATAATATCACTACCTGTCTTTATATTTCATTATTCAGTTATTTAATATATTTTAACAAGTATTTTCCTTACATTTGAGTATGCTTTACAAAAAAATACATAATTGAAACAGTTGTACTGTGAACATCATTAACGTAGTGTTTTCAATACCCAGTTGAATCAACTATAAGAGTACAAACATTTAGAAATTGATCGTGGTGTCCAGTTACATAATTTACACGCAATTAATGATAATATATTCAGTACTACAGCGTTAGTACTGCACTTCATTTCGTACTGCAGGCCCGTTCGTTTTTTCGTTGAACTCCCATCATCGCTGGCTTGTACCTTTCCAATGGTGTGATTAAAATTTCACACTTTTCCATTTGGTCAGTTTTGCTGGTTAAGAAAACAAGTCATTTTACGTATTTGCTTGTATGTAAAAAAAAAAGTCTTCTGACGAATGGTCAATTTTTCCATCACATGCTTACTCATTGTGATGACTGATTTTTTCTCAGGTTAACAGGTTCAAATGCCACCTGGTCACGTCTTGTTTCACCCAATCAGTGCAGGTGTATTAATATCTCCGCGGGGAGTAATCTCAATCTCCGCGGGGAGCGCTGGTCACCCCTGTCTCTCATCACTAGCGTATTCTCATCATTTTCTCATCACGATTTCTGGTCTCCTGGAGAGAGGGATTGCCTACGGTCAATTATCACGGTAGATCGCAACTTTTCAACACGATGTGAAAGTATAGTTTGTTGGTCCGGGTGATCGCATCGCAAAATACATAACAATACATAAGAACTAATACGAACTAAATCACGATAAAAGCATGTTGAAATTGATATGGGATGATGGGTGTATGAGTTTCGTATGAGTTCTTACTTTCAAACCAATGTAAATATGTAATACTCTATCAAAAAATGAATTTGACGACTGTTTCAGAATCCTCCGTATCTCGTCTTTTCCATGTTTTCAAGATAGATTAACTTTATCTGTTCGTACAAGAGAAATATGGAATTGAAAAAAGTGGGGCACATACGGAACTATTTGCCTAGTCAATAAGATCCGTACCCACCGCTATATTCAAATCCATCTAGCGAGTAAATACAAGAAGGATGTATATAGTTCAGTGGTCTGGATAATACGACGCCGTATAATATTCAGGATTGAGTTCTTTGTTGTATTAAACAGATTTGTATGAGGTATCCCACATTTGAAATTTTCAATTTTTTTTTGCTGAAAATTCGCTAAAACTGCCCAGAGAAAAACAAACTTGGTTAAAATGGTAGAACAATCACCATTACGAACTAAATCACTCTCAACGAAGTTGTGGAAACCCATTTCAAAACGGAAGTTAGTGAAAAACGTTGTCTATTTCCACGAAAAATAAAGAGTTACAATGTTAAATCGATTTCGACGGTTAGGCCATCATCAGTAACAAACAATAACTGAAGACACAGATACCATATGGGATAAGGTTCTTAGGAAAAAGAGTAGGGAAAAAGTTTCCAATCTGACTCGGGAAGATGTAACTTTAGAAGAAAAGCAATGGATAAGTTTACCTTATTATGGGAAAATTTCTGATAAAATTGGCCAAATTCTATCATCGAGAGGTTATAAAGTAGGTTTTAAAACTAAAAATAGTCTTAAAGCATTACTAGGATCCGTTAAGGACAAAATTAGTGTTCAGGATGAAAGTGGAGTTTATAAATTAAACTGTTTTTGTGGCTACGAATATTGCGGTCAAACTGGTAGGAAATTTAGGGAAAGAATAGACGAGCATATGGAGGATTTCAGAGAAAATAAGGGTGAGTCTACATTTTCAATAACATCTTAAGGAATCTAATCATAGTTACAATTTTGATTTGACAGACAGACAGTTTGTAGAATTTCTTCATTTTTGCCCAAAGGTAGGGGTATGTTGAATGTACTTGAAAAATTCGAAATTATCAAAAGTGACAGGTCTGGTAAATGTTTAAATGAGGATATACCTCAATATATTTCACCACTGATAGGTCCATTTCTGTAAAGCTTGGAATTATCCCTTCACACTGTTGAAACCATATTTAGTTATTTCCCCTTTCACTTCATCTGATTAGCTATAATCCCCTTTCACTTTGTATGCACTTAATTGGTTGCACCTCCTGCCCCTTTCCTTTCTCTCGACCAATGGGATTAAATCTCCCTTCACCTGTCACTATATAACCTGTGTCCTTTCTAATGTGTCTTCAGTTATTGTTTGTTACTGATGATGGCCTAACCGTCGAAATCGATTTAACATTGTAACTCTTTATTTTTCGTGGAAATAGACAACGTTTTTCACTAACTAACGTTTTATAACAATACATAATATCAAGTTGTCAATCCTTTAGTAAAAATTCAGGTTAGCGGGACATACTTATAGGTCAGAATGATATGTATAGTTAGGTGGTCTGGATGCTCTCAAGCTCACATCTCAAAAGTACGTAACATCAAGTGGTCAATACCTTAGTAAAAATTCAGATTAGTTCAGTGGTCTCGACTGATTTGTTGGTTGCGCTAAATTATCTTTCTCCAATTTCTAACAAAAAAAAAATTAAAAAAGAACAAAAAAACAAAAACATTGACCGTCCACGAAACGACCTACCCACCAGCGCGAGTGAATAAATGTGCATTAAACCCCCAAAAAATGAAAAATAAATAAAAAATTGGAGATCCTCCCGGATTCAGAACCTGATACCCTCCGCTTTATAGTCCGGTATGCTATACCTCTCTCCACAGAGACCTTAACATCACGGTATACATTGGGCATATAACGTTACGATTGGTATACACGAACGGAGCCAGCGCTCCACGCGGAGATTGAGAGTTGCGCCTGTTGTACACCTACCGACGAGTGTAATATTACAACGCCACTCCCTCGAAGACCCGAGCCCTATTCATCGATCAGGAGAAGGGGCTGCCGCATTCTTCTGTCCCGTACGGTGGTTTTGGTTTATTATTTTCAATAATGAACCTTTGTAATCGATCAGGGGGAAACAAAATTTGTTTAACCCCCCCTCAAAATTTGTTGGTTTACGTTTCAAAATGCGTAGAATCCAAAAATCGAATTAAAAAAAAAGAAGATAAATGGTGCCGTCTAGGGACGCCCGAAGGAATCGAAGCTTTATATCATAAAGCGTAGAATAGAATTATGAGTATTTTCATACTTATAAACAATCTCTTCTAATTGGAACTAATTTCATATAATTTTAATAATTTGCATCCTTCAATTTTTGCAAAATCAGTTTTATTGCATACAACTTCTCACATACAATATACAACATGCAAGTTCCAAATCATTTACAAAGCTTAATTATCTGCCTTTTCATTAAGATCAGAAGTACATTCTGTAATTTCTGCACCATTATTCTCATTTTAATATTCTATGAAAGTGATGATTGGCGTCGTAGAGTAGAGAAATAAAGACCGGGGAGGACTCGGGTAGAATCGGGATCGTTCGGGACAGTTCGGACTATGACTGACGCTCAGGCCATGACGATTTTCACGAGGTGACTCCCCGAGTGGCGAGCGTTCCTAGCGGGGTAGGGGGGGCGTCCGTATAAAAGCTTCGGCTCAAAACCCCGTCGGTCTGCCATTCGCCGTCCGCCGTCCGAAGCTTTTCTCAAAATGTATTGGACCAAACAGAGAAATTAGGCTTAAAAATCATTTATCGGCCGGGGATGTTCCAGTAACATCGGCATCAGTTTTGATGAACCCTAAAGGGTAGTAATTAAGGGCTAACGTATACAAAAATCTAAATCTCGAAAACTTTCAAGGTAACAGTGATGATTTTTTGCTTGTCAACGATAAATCTAATTTCAAAGAATCGATTGAAACTATTTTCAACGCTGTAAGTTGAACCGTTCGTTTTCTATGAGGGCTGAAGTGGAAAACGTTCGAAAAAACCTTCGGATTTCCTTCCAGACGCGATAGGATGATGCGTTTTTGATGATGCCATCACAGGTGAATCGGTAGCATTATAAATAACGTGACAGACCCGGGAGCTGAATGATTGTACCCGGGCCGATGTATAACTTTTTAGCCAAATTTCATAAATTTCGGTCCAGTACTTTTGGAGAAAAGTTCTGGACAGCGTACGGCGGACTGACGGATTATTTTTTATTTGTTTTATGGATTCTACGCATCTTGAAATTTAAATCAACAAGTTTTGAGGGGGGGGGGGGGTCAACTTTTATTATTTAATAATGATTAATAGGACGTTTATATTTGTTTTCGTCACGTCACGAGCGTCACGTCACGGTGGGGTTTTCTATTGATTTTCACGTACAACCAATAAGTTACTAGGGAAGTGTAACTCCCTTAGTTTTCATAGCAGGAAAATCGTTAGCCACTTTTTGGAATGCTCTCATTTTATCACAACATCTCATAATCCCTAAGCTTCTGTAGTGTCAAGGAAAGCTGCTTATCACGCTCAGTTATAAACTAACATTGCTAAGTAACCATAATGAACTAATAATGTGTAAAACTAATCATTATATTAAATTATCTGACTGTAGAAACGTAGGTATACCGTCCGTTTTTTTTTTTTTTTTTTCTTGGTCGACTACAATGGTTCGTTATTGAAAATAATGAACCAAAAGGTATAAAAATGTTGTTTTGCAAACACGTGCTCGGCGGTAACGAGGCACATGCCTCATTAAGTCAGTGATTTCTCAACCCAAGGTCACCCATTAAAAATGACCAAAACCTCACACTATACCTTCGACACGCTACAAACAGTGACTACAAAAAAACAACTCGTAAACGAGTTCCACTATCTGCTTTACAAGCAGATACCATGTTACATGGATATGTCTTTAATTGGGGATTTCATAACGGTTGTCCTCTAGAGTTGTAAACAAATCCTTTAACTTTAAACAAATCCCTGGGCCGCATCCCGACTAATTCCAACAAAACAACGGTTTACTTATAGAAATGTTGAAAATAACTGTGGAGAGAAGCCACTACAATGAGTTGTTGTTAACAGTCGACTGTTGTCAAGAAGATGATAATGTTTCCTATGGAGTGGAGTAAATGATGCTATTGCTTTACGTTAAGAATATTGTAACCGGCTTATTAAAATTGTTTATAGTCCAATCAACTTAGTTTAGGAATGTAGCCAGGTACGTAAGGAGGGGAAAATTGGTAGCTTGAGATGTGAACATTTATCACATAAATCAAGCGCTTTCCAATGAGTGGCGAACGATTTTTGTGCGATGAAAACTGCGGAAGTTCCATTCCCCTAGCAACGGCTGGGTTGTACGTGAAAAACACTGAAATTGTGACACAAATTTTGCGTGACGGAAATTTTTGGTTGACCCCCCCAGAGCAAAGACATATCCATGTCAAAAACCCATGGTCACCAGAACGACAAGTACAGCTCTCCGTTGCACACCCCTCTTCCTGTGGTAGGTATAGTAACTGATTATTTATTTCACAAATTTTAGCTTCGTCCTTCCGTATAACAAAGTAACGTCAATTTCGGTTAATTATAGTCAATAATGAACCTTTGTAATAGACCAAGGATAATAAACCAAACTATACAGAAATATCTGACTCACCATTTGCTCGTGAAATCCCTTATAAGTGTAACTTCACATTTTCTACACCTCTCATATTTCTCATCGATCCGCCGCGCCGGTGAAAACATCCAGCATGGAAGGACCAGCTCGTAACTATTTTTGTTGATTTATACTGTTGCTGCCGCTCCGCCTCGGCGCCTACAGTTCTCATCCCCCTCTCTTAAAATTGACACCCCAAATATTTCATGTACAATGCGCTCGCGGTAGCTACAGTCCACTCTTCCCCTATATTCCCTGATCCTCCCGTTTCTGGGGCCGTTAATTAACTAACACAAGTGACTTATAGCCATTTTCCTCCTCGTAAATTACAGAGCATGCTGACCAAACTTTATCTGTTGAGCAAAAATGGTAAGAGCGTCAACGGAAATTTATTTATCGCTGAAATACATGCATATTTTTCATTGGGATACCATCGTTGTCACGGCAATAGATATTAATAGAGCTGTAATATTATATAAATTCCTAAGTAAGCAGGGTATTCTGTAACTAATGATTTGAACATTCGAAACGAAAAGACATTTGATAAATTACTAATTTACTTTGAGATTGCTACATCCCTCATCCATCTATTTCAACTTACTTGTAACTATAACAAACAACCTAACTCATCATTTATCAATATTCGTCCTCTCAACGACTACCTACCTAATGAGCGCTACCCATGGGTGCGGAAAAGGTGCCTTAACCCTTTTACTACCAATTAGAAAAAATCGAGAAATTAAAAGAATTAGCCTTAAGACCTCATAAAGAGGCCATTGTGATGAAAAATCCACTTTTTTTAATCAGTAGGTAAAAATTTAGCATTTTGTCATAGTGATTAAAGCAGTGTCTCATGTCAAGCCCACTAGTAGGAGCGATGTGTCCCAATGTGTACACAAATTTGGAAAATGGGTTTTGGCCCTATGGTAAGTAGGGTTCAAGTCCGATCCAAAATATCAAAATTGTTTTCATTTGAAATTACTGAATGACCTAATTTTGGGGATAGGTTCATGCCAACCATTGGCATCTTTGGTGTCCCTGGCTACATACACGCGCGTGCACACAACCAGGTGCACTTCAAATAAGGTACATCAGCATTAGTTATGTAGGATACGCAAGAGCCAGACCATAGAGTTTGGTTACCAGAGTATTTCAAAAAACCAATGAAAATGGCGCAGTTCATGCGCAAGCATCAACAAATCCTCAATTAATTTTCCCAATTATTTAATTTTAGGTGTCTACTGTGACATATTGTTCCACTGGGAGTAAAAGGGTTCACTATTTTTAAATAGAACAAGATTCCATTCTAAAAGGTTTAACATCAACCGCCCTCTCCGATAAGTAGTTTTCTTTCTATGATTTTTCAAAGTTCCGCACACTGATTACCTCACAGAACTCATTTTGCCTGAGTAGAGCCCTTTTACCAGATGTGACATCATCAATGCACGAACTTGGAAAATTAATTTGAAGAAAAGTACTCGTGATCAGAGAGTGTGAATAATATCTAGTTTCCTAGAGTGTAATCAATAAAAAAAAGATATATATATATATATATATATATATATATATATATATATATAAATATATATATATATATATATATATATATATATACGTTACGTATGGTATGCGCTTACAATTGACTGAGGTAGCCGATCGTATTATCGTATTTTTCCGCCTGCCCCTCCGATAATTATCTAATTTTGCGGGACTATAAAAGTGCCGAACAAGCAGAGCTGAGCATGATTCTTGATTCAATCTTCCGACTTCTCTATTCACCTCACCTTACCTTATCTTCTCCTGTGTCTCGGCAATGCTAGCCATAGCAGATCTTCACACATCCACTGCCCCAACAATGTCGAGAAGGAAGCAGTACCCTTCCTCAACAGGGGCCACGCTAGCTCCGCAGGATATCACTGTATGCTCTTAATGGGGCCATGCTGCGGTGTGTTCCTTTTCACTCTACTAACCCAATCTAGCAAGACAAAATTGAATTTCCTTGACAAAATAGAAAGAACACTGGTTCTGGGAGCTTTTGAGGGTGCTGAATTTGATTCTGTAACTCGTTTTCCAGGATCAGCTGTAGTTTTGGAGATATACACGTTTGAATTGTACAAAACCGTTTAATTCCTAACTGTTTTACTAAAACGAAAAACAAATTGTTTATCATGTACATAGGATATGTAACGGTGAACAAATCTATCTCACATGATGGCTCGTAAATGAAGCCTTCATACGTAACAATTTTAAAAAACAACCTCTAAAAACGTATGTTTTGCTCATTTTTCCAAATGTAGAACGATTTTTTTTAATTCTGAGATCAGGCGGGGATTAGAACAAACATCAGTGAGTACTAGATAAAAATATGCGTTAAATGGGACCCTGCATAGCTCAGAACCTTGTTTTGTAGGTGTTGGAAAACACACATCTGACTGTTTTGCGGAGATTAGTTGGAAACAAGTGTGAAATTGTGTTTCCTTCTCTTATTAAAATACTTAAAACCTTACTAAAGGCAAAATTAGAAAAACGATTTTAATCTGATTCTTTTTGTTCAATTCCTGCCTATATATTTCTTGTTCCAAATCTGGGTTACTAGGACTTTGTAATAGTAAACGTCCGAACAATTTACTTATCTTCATGCTAGAAGTAATACCAATTGTTACCTCCATGCAGCCACCTCCATGCAGGCCAGTGATAGTGGTTCACTGACGTTTTCCGAACTCCCTTTGAATAATGATGATTTTGGAGAATTTGAGTGAGTCAATAAAATATGGATAGAGGAGGGAATGTCTGATGACGAAAAATTGTACCGCGACGTGGGGCATTCGTAATCCAATGGCAGAAGGTAGAATATAGATCTCACCAGTGAAACTTGTAGTTGGTCTTTTGTGAACCCTAATCCCAACCCTGAAGTTTTGGTCTAGACTGTTGACTTCTTCCAGCATAGCCCACTACATATTGGCGCAGTCAGTAGGACTACTATCAGTGACGTCACCCACCAAGGAGTGATACCACATATTGTCTTTGTCTTCTTCTTGTTCTACCTCCTTCCTTCATCCATGCCTAGTGGCCTGCATGGAGGTGGCTGCATGGAGGCAACCCTAATCTACCTAATCACTAATTTTTTGCTTACCTCTATTTATATAAATTTTCAACTTTATTCTCAAAAAGGAAAAATTTCAGTGGCCGTGCTCTCTCACAACTCTGTTTAAGTTCTGTTAAAACTACTTTTTCCGACATACACAATCTTTTGATTTGCCAGGATTTTTGAAAATTAATGACCAGTCTCTAAAATATATGGGCTCCTCTCTCTCTCTCTCTAAAAGTAGAATAGAAAGTCATTTGATCAACCAAGGTGAATCTAAGAAAGAGATGAGAAAGAAACTAAAGTAGATTAGGTAGGTTGCAGAGAAGAAACTAAACTTGCTCCTCCATTTGATTTTCAGTCTAATCCTCAGATCCACTGTATTGTAACAACAAGTCAACTTGTTGACTTTCCATTAACTAGAAAAGCTTTGAGCTGAGGAGACTATTCTCCTCCCAAGAAAATCACGCCTCAACTTGGCCTTCGGAAAGCCTAATCCACATGTAATGTAATGAAAGATCTACATAGATATATAATAGAGATATAAAAACCACATCAATCATTGAATGTTTGATTGGAATACATTTCGTTAGCACGAAAATCGATTAACGCGTCGTTTCACCAGACTACGTACAAGGTCGATTTAAAATAGTCTCAAAAAACACATGATTATTAACATAAGATATTAATAATCAATAATAAATACAGTGTAGAACATAAGATCAATAGCAGATTTCATTATTTTCACAAAATCTATCGGATCAAGTTGTACAACGTTTTGCTTGAACCACAATAAAAATTAGTGTAAATAATTTCTTGCAGTATAATTTCAATTAATGCAACGGAATGAATAAAAAAATATAAAAATAATGCTGAGGAATATTGACTAACAAACAGTTTACTTTGCATGACCTCTACTGGTGTGCGGAGTTAAAAACTAGTTGATAAAATTCAGGAGTCCTACACAATCGAGTTATTCCTATTGCATACCTCCGATATTTAAGAAGTTAAATTTATATAACGGAGCAGAGTAGTTGTAACAAAGTGAAAACTAAGGCGAAAGAACGGGATCCGGGCATTGTAAGGGATCCCTGCTGGAAGCTGGGGGTACCACCAGGCTCACCAGGGATGTGGCTGGGAGCACTCAAGAGTGGCTCCCAAAATTCCTCAAACACCTGGAGAGGGGGCAAAACTTGTCCATCCCCAGCATCCTCCACTACCTCTGCAGCTACATAAGCCGGTAGTTCCTCTACGAGTTCTGGACCACGGTATTACCGCCTCCTTGCTTGCTTAACCGCTTTGCGACCTTCAAGGGGCAACAAAGCAGGAGAATTTCCTGCCTGATGCCTCGCCAGGGTCGCTTCCTCAACCTTTGGGAAGAGCCTCTGCATAACGGCTGCGACCTCATCTTCCAAGCCATCAGGCTTCTCAATAACCCGCATCATCAGTTCCTGCAGATAGGTGCTCTCATAACCTTCAATATGACCTAACTGCTCCCCGAGCCTCAAGACCATAGGTCGCTGGGGAGGAATGCTGAATGTCAGGCTGCTTTTCAACGCCTTTACGAGACATAGGGGAGACCACATGGCTATTTGCCAGGATTGCATCCTGCACAAGTTGCTTATAGTTGGGCCTCAGGCGAAGAGATTGAATGGCATAAAGTATACTCTTGGGGGAACTTTCTTGCAAAAAAAAAATTAATATGGCGTACCCCAGTTTGCGCAGCCTCTGTCTCCTCTGCTTCCATTCGCTTCATATCCTCAGAGAGATACCTGGGCTGCTCTTGCTCTCTTGGTCTGTATCAGTTGCAGTGTTGGCTAGTCAGGATGCTTTGGCCAGACATGGGAAATGAGGCCACGCTTGGAACTGAAGACTCTCTCACAGGGAGCACAACGGTGGACATCTCCTGGGGAAATGGAAGAGAACGAAGTATACGAAGACGAGGATGAAGAAGAAGGAGAGGAAGGCCGAAACCTCTGTCAGGGGCGCCCCAGAGTGCCTCTCTACGGACCCCGTGTGCCAACAGGCCGGCAGGGGCTGAGAGGTTCACTGTTGTTTGAATCCATAACCGAAAAGCGCAAAGTTTGAAAGTTTGAAAAACGGGAGCTACAATTTGGAAATGAGCTTTTTCAGGTAATGCAGAATAAAGTTACAGTGCACGGATGCACACTGACCAGCTGAGGGACCTCTCAACCTAGTTTAGGTATTTTTTAATTGACCTATGGAGCTGAAACCAGAACCGGAGCTCTCTCGGGACATCTAGGATACAGTTGCGAAGTAAGGAGGGGCGCTGATCAGATGAGGGACCTCTGAAGCTAATATCATTCATTATCGACCTATGGTGATGAAATAACTAATATTACACATTTCCTTTGGGACAACTAGAAAATAATGATGAGAATATGAGGTGCAATGATCAGCTGAAGGGCCTCTGGTTAATTTTCTCTTACTGATTGGCTATCTAATACAGAAATAATAAGTACCTTTGTTTAGAAATTTTTAACGTTTTTAGAATGATCCCCTCCGTAAATAACATATATTCATGTCAAAAATCCACCTATATTTTTTTCACTTCGTTTTGCACTACTAAGTAAACGCTATGTGCTATTTATTTTTTACTACTAAGTAAACGCTATGTGCTATTTAGTAAGTAGATATTATTATACATACTATTTACTAAGTTTTTAATCTCGGAATCAAATTTCGGAATTTACATTTTCAGGTTATCCCAGTTAATTATTCTTGTGTGAGAATGAATTCTTCTGATTATTTAACTACTGATCATTTTCACTGATTCTTGAAATGGCCTGCCATATCTCGCACATTAGAGCTACATTCAAACCTATGAAAAAGGTTTTACATGAAAATTAAGCCTTAAGAAAAAGTAGCCTGTAGAGTAGTTGTTTAGTAATAATTTCTTCCCAATAGTCGCTTAGTGGCAGATTCCAAAGTTTGCATATTGACTGATTTTCAACTTTCATTGCTGGTGATACCTCGTTTTAGGAAAAGAAGCCCCAATGTATGTATGTATTGGCATTGGTAGACGTGATTGATGTAGGTGCAGGCTCCCTATTAGGTCCCTCCCGCTCACTCGTCTGCGAAAATATATCACGCTGCCATGAATCCCTGAATACATGGAATTTCTTTCCAATCTCCTGTTTCGATATCATTTTTATCTTCTAAATGGTTTGTTTTCTTACTCAGAGTCACACCATATCGTCAGAACGTTGAGATACCGGTTTCACCGTATGTAAAATGTTTTCTTGATATAGTATTTTGGAAAAATATCTTGGGGTGACATCATTATCTTACACGTATTTACTCAATTGACGGACTTCTCGTTATTTGATACGCAAATTGCAATCGCACTTTAACTTAGCCACTTGGTTTTTAAATATTTAAATGGGGTCCCCATTGGCCATAAAAGCCTGACGGATGAATCAAGAATCAATCAATTAATATTTAAATGGTAACTGGTATACACGGTGCTGATATAAGATGAGAAGGCATATACATTGAATTCGGCTCCTGCATTCACCATGAGAGAAAAAACTGAACCTGTTATCAAAATAAGTCAAATCCCGCAGTTCACATCAAATTCAAAAAATATATTATTGTCTGCTTTTCAGGCAAAGAAAGATATTTCACTTCAAAACCTGAAACGAGTTGGCCGCGTTTTTGTTCATCCACCCTCGGCCGAGTTTATCCTCAGTGAAACCACTTCCTTAATGAATCAGGATTAACTGAGGGCTACCAACCGCTCAACGAAATTTCCTTGTGTAGCAATTACGGCGGTTAACTCCCCCTGCTCCATTCAATTTTACGGTGTCAGTTTGGATTACTGATGACCAAAACTGAGGAAGAACCTTCTTTCCTTCCTTTTTCATTCTGTGAAATCAAAGCGGCGTTTTGGAAGAGTTTAAATACAGTAGAAATCGTTTATAACGTCCGCCAAGGGATTGTTAGTTCGTAAAGCTGTTAGTCATTATAACCGATAGTGTCCAAACTCTAGGATAGAAATTAATTTATTGGAAACATTTTTTTCGGAACTGTGGGTTACTTGTATGTACTTGGCTGTGACGCCTGGATGGTTTTGAAGGGAAAACGATATGTATGTTTAGAGGCACATATGTTGCTATTGTTTACACAAAATGTACCTATGGGTACATACGTTGGACCTATACCTTCATGAAAACGTAAAGTACTTGAAAAATCTCCAAGACAGTAGGTTAAGCAGAACGAATACTCAGTGGAGTTAAGAAGGGTACTAGAAAACTTATCGAAAGGAAACTCATCAAAAATCTGAACTTGAGAGTTTTTTAATGAGTTTTCCGACCGGATTTAAAACTTGTCGAAACTCTATGGAGGAGAAACTCATCGAAAAACTGCGTCATATCCATTTATCCGCATTAAATTAGTAATGAGTTTACATTTATTTTTCTTTAGACTACTGTCCAGCACCGCCGCGCCAAGACACTCATCGATGAGTTTCCACAATCTTTAAAGTATTTATCAGAGTTTGAGCATACATCCAAATGTATGATTTCATATTTTCGACGGCTTTCCCATACATTCAGTTTTGACTAGGGTCCCACCCCATGAGGTGACACTCATCGAAAACTGGCTTCAGGGCACCCTTCAAAAGTAAGAACAGTACGGACACTCATCAAAATATGTTTGGTAGGAAACTCGCCACCTACGTGTCAACCCTTGACAACCTGCTATTATTACAACTCAAGGCCACCACGAATACCAGGCAAACCCCTAACCTTCTATAGAACTGACGTGTATACCTACCTTCTTTGGAATGGCGTACTGGTTCTTTGGGGTTCAACTACTCACTAGTACGTAGTCTCTCTGACTCAATTCGACGGTACCTACTGAACAGAACAACCTATGATATGCTTTGAGGAGCAGACATTGAGAAACATTTGAAGCGAGACGTCTTAGTAGAAAAAGATTCGTTGAATGCTGAGTGAACACAATCCAAATGTGCATTCCAACGCAAATGTGAGTCTTGACATTATCTCATATTTTTCGCTAGTCGATATCTCAATCTGGCTCGGAAGAAATTGAATATTAGTGCGGGAGGTCGTGCCGCTTCAGTGCATTTCTTATGGGATGGGATGGTCGGAAATTCTGGGCCTACCAGTATCTGGTAGTTTTCATAATGAGACCTCAGTAGCGCAGTCCCCAGTACAATACATGTAGCAGAGGCCCTTCGACGGGTTGGTTCGATCACTTTCCTTTCGATGACTTTCGCGTTACCAGTTTTTGATCAGTTTCCAGAGGTATCAGGAAAATAATTGAAAATAATTTTTATCTTTCCAATATATTCTAATGTTTGATTTCATCTTATAACAACTTATCCATCCATTCATCGACTAGTGCCCCACTCCATGAGGACACCCATCAAAAAGTCTCGAGTTCAGATATTCGATGAGTTTCCTTTTGATGGGTTCCTAGGGATCCAATAGGAAAGTTAGGATTAGATAATAATAATATATTTATTGTCTTTGTCTTTGATAAAATATGAAAATAAAGAGTTGAAGAAAATAGGGAAGCTGATAACAAATACCTACTCGTTACTTTTCTGATGAAGACGGGAAAAATGCCAAAAAAGTGGTAAGTTACCTATTTTTCTTTACCCTGACGCCATTTACAAATTATTATTCCAGCCCTGGGTCACACATTGTTTTTAACCAGATATCAGCTAGAAAATTTCAGGAAAAAAAAATTGTCCTAAGCACTAAACAGAACATGGAACATGTTCCTTGGGAGAACAGGAGAGAATTTAGGTCACTCAGCTGATTCGGAAAGAGCCCATCATTTCAATCGTTTCTTAATGTCTCAGATAGTCTCCCTATCAAATTTCAACTTTCAAGTTTCTTTCCGGTCTAATAGTGGTTGCAATCATGTTTACAAAATTAACTAAGAAAGATCACCTGTATGTTAACAATTATTCAGACAACCACGCTTGTTTACTCCTAGCCAAGTAAACAAGAGGATGTTATGATTGACAATAGAGAGTTCCTGGTTACCACGTTTTTAGTTTACACGGTGCCTGTGAGCCATGATCAACTGATCTGGAAACAACTGACAGCTGAGGAATTAGTAGAAGTGGACGACGTGAGTAGGAGACCGCTTGATTGGCAACGCAAGATCGAGTCTTAGTAGTACGTACGTCCTCGTTACCACGTCTTCGACACTTCGCCCGTAATGTATAAACCCGAGGAACGTTTCAGTGATAAGCGTATTCAGTTCATATTTTTCATATTAAAATTTATACTGAATTAATATATTAAATATATTATTTATAATATAAATTAAATATATAATTATATTAAAATATAGGTACCTACTCAATTTATTTATATACATCCTATTTTCACTCGAAGCAGTCCATTTATTGAGTGCCAAAAAACAACTAGTCAACAAATCGGAGGATAAAGGTTTGCCGAAAAACGGATAAAATAATTTCATTCTAATCATATCTACCTTTTTCATGATACAAACATTAAACTTTTAAGAACATGTATTATTTTAGTGAGTTTCTACACAAAATGCATATAATCTGTATATTGATACCGACCTTTATATCTACATACACCAATATTCCTACTAACATAGTTGAGCTAGAACTTACTCGAATGATCGCCAAGACAAGTCGGACGGATGTGTCTTCAAGGTAAACCTGGAACACGTCGAGCTCGTCTTTTGCTCAATCAACTAGCGTGATATATAAGCTTACGAAGTCTAATACTTCACGCTGATTTTCATTGCACAAATAAAACGGCGGAAGGACGGACAACGGACTGATTCGATTTTTGAAATCCATGTATCTTAAAACGCAACCAAAAAATTTTGGGAGAGAGATTAAAAAAAAAATTGCTTATCCGATAACAAAGGTTCACTTTACAAAGAACACTATGAATCGAAAACAGAACAATAAACCACATGATAATAAATTTTGGAATGTGAGATCTGGATGATGAAAACAGAGTCGGAGAAATACAAGATGTCGGAATCTCGGAATCAGCTTCATGTTACAAAATTGATAAGAGACGACGTGTGAAGACACACGAAACACCATAGTAACAGCCAGCGTTGTTAGCAAAATTTTGGTTCTCCCTAGATTCACGTACACCGTATTAAGACACCGTGGTAACCAGGAACTCTCTAATAACAATCAGTTAAACGAAACCGAACACTTAGTATATATTTCACAAAATATAACAGCAGCAAAAAAGAGTAATGATAAAACACAAGCCGATTTTTCCGCGCACACCACGCCAACCCAAAAACTTATATGATAAAAATTACAATCGCCGAAGAACAACATGACCCCCCAGCATTGCAGTCCCGCATCCCCAGGGTTGCTCCAGACACAAAGAGCTAAACTTAGCATGAATGGTGAATAGCTGTTATTTAATATTTATCTTAGGTCTAATGAAATAGGTAAGTACATTCAGAAACATAAATCTAATAGGCAACAGATACATATATAAAAGGAGTAGGAAGGAATCATCCAACAAGTACTATGAGACAGAGTGCGTTCTAGAAGCTAGGGATGTTAAGTCCATGGATGCTGTTACTGACAACTGGTCTTGGGAGAGAGAGTGGCTAGCTACTAACTAGGTAGGTACTCGATCGAACAACGCTCATATCTTACATTGGCCATCGCACTGCACAATGGTTGACATAACACGGTTAGATAAATCGAGAGCTTTACAACGACTGGCGAACGATTTTGTACGATGATATATGCCTAATATACAGTTCCGTAGCAACGATTTGCTTGTAAGCTATAATCATCAGAAAATAGGGGAGAAAATGGCATCGGAGTAATTCAAGTTATGATGGCACAAACATGTTCCATGTCGAAAATAGTCATATATGGTTGAAGCATAAATAGGCATGGAATTTCGATAGTTTAATTACCTTCCTTTACAAATTGGGGTCCCTCAACGCCCTAAACGATAACGTTATTTATCGGCATTAATTTACGAAGAACTATACTAGGTAGTGAATTCAAAAATATTGGACGAACCGCAGTCAATGCGACATAGCGGGTTACATGGGTCAGACGACGAAAGAAGAAAATTGGATTTGTTTTACATATTTATGAGACGGGCTTACATTTATTCAAATTAGAGGCATCAGTATTCCCGAATGTATATTTTCCTCTGCTTTTTGTTTTTAAAATATACTTGAATTATGAAAATAACTATTCCACCAGATGCATGGCAACGCATTCGTGAAATGGAAACACGGTCTTTTATGCTCGTAATTTTGCGTATTCCACATAATAATGGAATGATTACGCAGATTAGTGTTCTCATTAATGAATGAAAAATGTCATTTCTCCAATTTAGATCTCATGATTGGAATGAGTCGCAATAATAATAAAATACACCGGACGGCTACTTCCAAAACTGATGTATTATTCTAAACTACCGTAAACTATCATCGAAGCTCAGAAACTGGGATTTAACTCCGCTAAAACATTTCCCACAGGAATATTTAACGAAATTTCTCGACATAATATCTGATAATAAATTATATGAGTGGAAGTACAGGTTGAAGCAGCATTCTATATGTTGGAGGTATATATGACAATACAAAAGTCAACTAAATATAAATAGGTACCTCTTTTTTTTAGAATTTAAGCCACTTCTCAAACGAAAGGGTCATTAGCGGCAATCAAAAAGGGTAAGGGGAGCCACGCTGACCATCCTTCACTAAACGGATTGCCATCACGGACTCCACTGGCAGATTGGAGGGGGAGATATTATAGTTGGTATTAATCGCGTTGGCAGGCATGATTACTGCAACCATTTAGTTGAATTGAAACTTTGTATTACTGCAATATTACCCTCGCAAAAGAAAAAAAAAAAAAAAAAAAAAAAACTGTTGCAAAATGTCATTATAACAGCATATCAGGCATACGTTGGCATACTTTCCATACATACGATGGCAAACTTCTAGTGAAAAATAGATCAGTCGAGTTACGATCTGGTAACGTCTACCTACCACGTCATGGCGGACCTTGGAAGAAACTCAAACCTACTCCAGGCGTGACGTCACGAGAATATGGGCTATAGTTACAACGTGAACAATAGCTCTTTTTTTTTAAAAAGTAGCAACCCACTCTAGTGGCTGATTTCAAACCTTGATCACCTGTTTCAGAATGCCATTAGTCTAATGAGTGAATGATTTGGTAGAGGCCAGTCAGTTACAACGTGAACAATAGCGCTTTTTTGACATGGATATGTCTTTGCTCTGGGGGGTCAACCAAAAATTTTCGTCACGCAAAAGTTGATGTCACAATTTCTAATGATGTTCACGTACAACCAATCCGTTGCTAGGGGAATGGAACTTCCGCAGTTTTCATCGCACAGAAATCGTTCGCCACTCGTTGGAAAGCACTTGATTTATGTGATAAATGTTCACATCTCAAGCTACCGATTTCCCCCACCTTACTACGTACCTGGCTACATTCCTAAACTAAGTTGATTGGACTATAAACAATTTTATTAGCCGGTTACAATATTCTTAACGTAAAGCAATAGCATAATTTACTCCACTCCATAGGAAACATTTTCATCCTCTTGACAACAGTCGACTGTTAACAACAACTCATTGGAAAGCTCCAAACTAATGATTTTCACGTACAACCCAGCCGTTGCTAGGGGAATGGAACTTCCACAGTTTTCATAGCACAGAAATCGTTTGCCACTCGTTGGAAAGCGCTTGATTAATGTGATAAATGTTCACATCTCAAGCTACCAATTTCCCCCTCCTTATGTACATGGCTGCATTTCTAAACTAAGTTGATTGGACTATAAACATGTTTCGCTTGGCGTAAACTAAATAGTGTCTGTTTCGGAGAAATAACTTTAATAGTATTTATAGTATGCTTTTCGCGCCTCCAAGAATAATAAAATAAATTCTTTACCCTACATTTCGTCGCCTACATCCTAAGTTGAAGGATTTGTTTACAACTCCCGAGTGCAACCGTTATGAAATCCCCAATCGAAAACATATACATGTAACACGGTACCTATCTGCTTATAAAGCAGATAGTGGAACTCGTTTACGAGTTTTTTTCAGTGTCATACTTGGGAGGCATCTAAAAAGGAATATTTGGAATGGAATTTAAAAAAAAAAATCAAGTATCTGTTTTCAATAGCGCGCCACCCGAGTTCCAAAATGTTATTTGCTGTTTCCTTTTACATTCTACATATAGTAATTGAACTAAACTAGAACTACACGACAATCGAACCAGGCTAACAATTCATTATTAATAAGAATTTAAGAAACCAATAAACCATTGATATTTTAAATAGTAGCTACCTACTCTAGTGGCTGATTTCAAATCTTGATCACCTGTTTCAGAGTGCCATTAGTCTAATGAGTGGTATTTGGTAGAGGACAGTCAGTTTTTTGTGGGTAGTATTAGTTGGCTGTATGTGAACCTCACCCTCTAACCCTAATTTGTGACGCCTGACCAACCTATAACTGGTCACATTTCTGGCATGGGAACTGGAGAGTAGTCAATTCCAACCCACTCTAATGGCTGATTGGGGATCCTTGTTCACCTGTTTCTGAGTGTCTCCACTCTAAAGAGTAGGTAGGTATTTGGTAAAAGACTATCAGCTATTTGTGGGTTGTATAAGGTAAGTTGGCTGTGTGTGTTGTAGTCATAATCATTACTAATTTAAATTGATTTTTCTAATAGTTTTTGTTACAGCTGTATAACATATTTTCAAAGTCAATAAGTACCTAAGTAAAAAAATAAATGAATAAATAAAAATTAATAGGTAAATAAAAAAAGCAATTCGTATCCATCAGCTTTTGCCATATATTTTCAAAATTATAAACTCATAACTTTCTCAGAATCTTAATAATATTGTTGGGGTAGACATAAATTATGCATATTGCTACAGCATAATGAAGTAAAATTATATTTTCTAACCATAAAGGCTCACTTGATTGATTACCATGAATGTTTACCACACAACATATTATTTAGATATGCATAAAATAGAGATGTAATTTTAGGTTGTTTTATGGGGAACGCAGATCGAACAACACCTGCAGCCCCTCGGGGGTTCGATAGTTCCATTGCAGGGTTCGTATGCTTTACACTTCACTCTTACTCGGTCGCAGAAATCTGGAGCGCAAGTTTTGGTCGACTGAACGTCTTCATTGGCCACAACAGCCATGAGAGTGAGCATGGAGCATATTGTGATGATCACAAAGCCTGAAACATGGAGAAAACAGAATTTAATTGTTATTTCCTGTTGGTTGGAATTACTACGGGAATGTCAATGCAAAACATCACTTTCCATTTATTATTTTCAATACCTACTTGATAAACCATTGTAATCGACCAAGAATAACAAAGTTTATTGATGTTACACTGTTTTTGACATTTTATGTCTTTGCTCTGGCACATAACTCGAAAACCGTTACCAAATTTGTTACCAAATATTCTGATGATTTCCGCTTACAACCGAGTCGTTGCTAGGGAAATGGTACTTCGTCGTTTTTCATCCCACAAAATTCGTTGACCATTCGTTCGAAAGCTCTCAATTTATCCAACCATATTATGTAAACTACTGCGAAGTGCGTGACCAACAAGCTGAGTTATGAGCATGGTTATATGAATAATTGTTTACGCACAGGTGATCATTTTCAATCATTGATATTGTGAACATGATTGCAACCGCTTGTTAATTTCTGATGATTTCATTGAGCTGGTGTTTCGATGATTTGATTCATAGCAGGTGATCCGAATATTGCGAGAACGGTTTGATTTGTGAAGCGGTGGTTAAATAATTTTAATTGGTAATTTCTATACTTTACACTCTAGGAAGCTGTAATTTCGTATGTAGCCTCTTTGGGACATTTACTTGACGATTCCCAGGGTCCGGATCAGCTGAGTGGCTCTTAGAGCTAATTTCTATGCTTTACACTCTAGGAAGCTGTAATTTCGTATGTAGCCTCTTTAGGATATTTACTTAACGATTCCCAGGGTCCGGATCAGATGAGTGGCTCTTAAAGCTAATTTCTATGCTTTACACTCTAGGAAGCTGTAATTTCGTATGTAGCGTCTTTAAGACATTTACTTGACGATGCCCAGGGTCCGGATCAGCTGAGTGGCTTTTATAGCTAATTTCTATGCTTTACACTCTAGGAAGCTGTAATTTCGTATGTAGCCTCTTTAGGACATTTACTTGACGATGTCCAGGGTCCGGATCAGATGAGTGGCTTTTAAAGCTAATTTCTATGCTTTACACTCTAGGAAGCTGTAATTTCGTATGTAGCCTCTTTAGGACATTTACTTGACGATGCCCGGGGTCCGGATCAGCTGAGTGGCTCTTAGAGCTTGCATACGAGTCTGCAACTAAAGACATAAAATGTCCCAATGTGTTGCAGACTCGTATGCAAGCATTTCTTTATACACTAATACGCAGCAACTTTGCCGAAGCGAAAAGATGAGACCGACAACTCAAACGGATCCAGCCCATTTAATTTTAATGTTAAATAATTGCTATAGGTATAACTATTTCGCTACCCATCTACAGATATTATCCCAAAGGATCGAATGACAAACCACATGGTCTGCTGTACGTTCATTCGTTCCCTCTCTACAAGGGCTGAAGGAGCAGCGAACTCTATGAATTTGCGAGTTAACCGCAGTTTCAGTGATGACCGCTAGACAGTGTGCCGCCACTGCGACCCTCAATCCAGACGGGCGATATTTTTACCTCTGTTTTGACTTAAATCCGGAATAATCTAATAATATATATTTGTAAGTATCATATGAAATGTATATCGTGTTATAAAATATATAACTTGTAATAATATTTATATTTCTTGTGACACCCCTTGCCCAATCACTTGGCATATAATCAGATGTTGACCATTGTATGACCACTGAATGTTTTATCATGAATTATTCAAATAATGAGGATGATAATTTCTGAAATCATAATAAATAACACCTATTCGTCATATAAATGAGAATGCTAAGGGAAGTCGTGGTCCATTTGGTAAATCGAATCGTCGAATATCGAATTCATCAAAAGTGATGGTTTCATGAGGCCCTCGTCGAAAATCGAAATGCTAAGCAGCTCCCTTGCGGGGATTGGTGAAGTCAAAATTACCGGGTTACAAATAATTAATGATATAATCATTTGTAAAACAAATAACTTAAATATATTTTATCTAAATATAAACTTGAAATTCGACGATGGGAATTTTCATAGTTATTTTTTATTGCTCAACAGACAGAACTGAGCGAGAAATTCCCAAAAAGGTTCTCAATGGACAGAACTGAGCGAGAAATTCCCAAAAAGGTGCTATATTATAGGTCTCTGACCAGTAATACCGGAAGAATGCTGAACATTCATGCTGTGCATTCATTTGCACGATGACGTTACGGCACCCACCCGCCTGGAGGAACCCACAGCACCTTTGCACGATTACGTCACACGTGATCTTTCTTCCCGTTTATTGGCCAATCTAAACGGTCTTTCGATCTGAAAATTTATATTGAGGGGTTTTCAAGTGCGCTGAATCCGAATCTGAGGTCAAACGTGCGAAATTGCAACACATGCAAGATCCCCATATGAAAACGATAGTAGATCGTGTCAGTAGATCCGAATAACGAAAATGACAATCGTATTTTATTGATAAGGATGTTCCACTAAGCACCCGTTAGGGTCGTTGCTACTTTTCGATGATTCGTCGTCGAAACTCTACTTTCAAAGGCGTCTGCCCGTCGTTAAACCCAATCGTCGTAAGTAACCCCGCGCATGCGCATTGGAACCCGTCGAAGCTCAAGTTTCGACGATTCTATTTTGACGTCGAAACTACTAGACCATGAATACCCCTGTTGTTTTGTTTCTCCCATGTTGCTGGCCTAACGGCTCAACAACGTCCGTTCGTTATCAATCTTAATGTTTTGTTTTGTTGTTCGTGAACAGCTTAAATTCTTCTCTCATAAATCAAGTAACACCTACTGTCATATGGTTATCTAATCATGGTTACCTAATTACCTACCGCCTGTAAGTACCAGAAAATCTATATTGGCACACTGGGGGAGCCATCAACCCCGACGACTCAAGAGAAAAAGAGTACTTACCAGACACTTAGACTAAAAGGATTCGTATTATGAAAAGTTATTGTTATTTGCTAAATTGTTTAATCTTAGCACTTATTTATTGAATCGTTGTAATAACTGTTGTGTTCTCTGATAATCAAAAACCACTTGTAGGGACCATCACTGGACATTAACCCTAAGAAAAGTGAAATTATAGTAATTGTAGGTAAAATAATGAAATTGTATTTGACCCAACGCGTAAACTATTTATTGTGGTAATATACGGCAAAGAACATAGAAGTAAATAGTTAATATTTTTTGGCAAATCTTGTAAAGGTTGAGTAAGAACATACTCATTTACAAACATGCGGAAATTATTAGAATTGCGGAAGTCCAGAAATAAGAATAAAATCCTATGGAAATTAGTTCATATTGTACATACCTATTATATTTCGTAAAACCTGTAATATAGCATATAATACTGAATAGCATGTAATGTAGTATAATATAATACTGAAACGCATATAATTTAGTATATAATAATGAATATAATATAATACAGTATAGGGTAGATGCACCAGTAGTAGGCACTTGTGACTTCAACTCCTCAAAATAAGTGATTGGAACCACTAAAATATTTGAATTTGGCACCGTTTTAAAGGTTAGCATGTGCTGTATTTCTTCTAGAATCATCTAGATGATCGAGGCAGCCTTGGTTACATTATGTCACCTGTTAACAAAACAATCTCCATGAGGTTGTCTGCCTTAACAGATTTGCTAAGGAGGTGGGTTTGGGTTTTAGTATTTTAGCCCCAATTTGAGGCAATTTTGGATCTGTTTTTTTGTTTCTTGTTATCTTTTATATACCCTCGAGAAGATGTAGAATGTTCCTGTACCTCTAGAAGTTTTAATTTCGGCTAAAATATGGTGCCTACTACTGGGTCATAAAAAATACTGAATTTTTCAGCAGTAGGCACTTCTGCCTACTACTGGAAATACCTTCTTTTTTTGTTAGCAACATAATTTTCATCATTTATTAATTTGGAATACGACACTATCTGAGGTTTTCTCAGAAAATGAGTAGCTCCAATAGTTGGCAGGGGGTGCCTACTTCTGGATCCCGAAGGTGCCTACTACTGGAATATATTTTTTATCTCAGAACTCCACATGTTAGGATGCTTAACGTTTACTACTGATGCTGAAGTACCAATGTGATACTTTGTCGTTTCGTGATAGACTGAAGTTTGTTGTTACCTAGTAAAACTCCATTTTGTATTTTGTATTACGACTATTACGGCCTATGTATAGCATTTTTAAAAAAGAATAATTCAATATGAGGCCTGAGAAATGTGGTAAACTATGATGTTTCAGGCCTTGATGCATTTTCGTTGAGAGGAAATGTAATTAATAAAATTCGTTTCGAGATTCAACTGCCTACTAATGGCTCATCTCCCAGCCTACTACTGGAGTTTCAATGTCTTCTACTGGTGAAAAAACTTGCGTCCGGTTTTTTTTTTTTTTTTCAATTTAAAAATTCATATTCGTCTATTATTTAGACAATTTAAATGTAATTAGCTTTGGGGGGAGTTAGTTATTATTGAACAAACATTGGAAATAAAATAGTATGAAAAATAACATCGTAACTCACAAAAAACGTGATTTTGTTTGTTAAAGTGCCTACTACTGGTGCCCTACCCTATATAATACTGAATAGCATATAATATAGTACTTATATAATGCTGAAAGTTGAAAATAAACGGTATTAAAAAAAAAAGAAATCTTGTTGTTTCTTTCTCAGTGATGGGTACATTTGACTCACTCCAGAACGTCAATTTGATCAATGGGGAGGAATCCTGATTCGAAACGTTGTTTCAATGAAAAACTTCTTACTGGGTTTGAAAGTGTACCTTTACATATCTTTCCGTGGATACAGCAAAATAGGATCGAATATAATCAGTACTTACGCATTGCTGGTGGTCGATCAGACGACTGTAAATATATCGGACACTGAGGATGTTGGAATGGCTCCAAACCGGTCGAACGACTAAGCTTCTCCTTCCGTCGATGGCAATCAACTGCTGTTGAGAATAAAATAATATTTTCCTTGTCCCCACTCTCCTGAACCGCAAGCTTTCCGTTGTTCCCACATCTGGTTCTGTTCAAGGACTCAGGTCGAAGATGACACCACGAGTAATTACCTCCCCTCTAACCCTAACTCCTGCAGATCTAACTAACCTCCAAACTGTAACAAACATTATAACGACCATTCCAACGGTATTATTTATCATTCCGAAGGCTCGTCGCTAACAAACAGTTCAGAAACTACTTATTACGTAACCTATGTTACCTCATAGTAGGAAACTTTACGTTATGGGAGAGTTTTCGCATTTCTCGTATTGGTATTTCTCGTAAACACGAAAACAAGCTGTTAGAGCGAGCACGATGAATGCTAACCTTTTCGCATTAATTTCTTGCAGCGTTTTCGTTAGCCCGAGAGAAAGATAACTCTTACAAAGACGTTAACGTGATTCTTGTAGTGAATCACTGCTCAAAACTCTATTGTCACAGTGTAGACCATTTCCAAAATATAACATGAATTAAGAAACAAAGACCGCTTACCTCTATATCATACAAAAAAGATACAACCTTGAAGAACACGAATCTTTAAAACGTGTAAAATGAACCTTGAAAACGGAAGTTAGTGAAAAACGTTCTCTATTTCCACGAAAAATAAAGAGTTCAATGTTATAACAACATATTTTAACATTGTAACTCAGTTACAATGTTATAACAACATGTTTTAACAATCTAACTCTTTATTTTTCGTGGAAATAGACAACTCTTTTCACTAACTTCCGTTTTGAAATGGGTTTCTGCAACTTCGTCGCGAGTGATTTAGTTCATATGAACCTTGAAATGAAATCTTGAGAATGAAAAAGCAGAAATCGCCGATAAAACGTTGAAAGCAAGAACAAAATGTCACTAGTGACCCCTCTGGTTGTGGTGCGGGGAAAAACTCCAATGAAAGGCAAATAGAAACGTTAAACCAACAACAAAAGACGACAAGGGGAAAAATCAGGCAATTTTTTCGGGTGTGTGTGTGTGTCCATGCCAACTGCATAATTGGTAAAGTTATTCTAGAGTGTTATCCTAGAGAAAGGTCAAGTTGTCGTCTCGTAATTACGATTCCGAAAAAGCTGAGCACGAGTAAAGCTGACTCTATCCGTTCCGAAAAGCGTTTCCACATTACAAAAACCTGTTCTCGTTTTGGAAAGGCCATTTTCGTATACGAGAAAATGAATACGAGAAGTACAAAAACACTCTTTACACACGTTACACGATGCGTCGACGCAGCGAGTTAGTAGTTACTCTGGTCATCTGGCAAAATACCTGCAAAACTCAACCATAAAATCTATCATAACCCAAAAAAGTTCTGCCAAAATAAATGTGTGTGTTGTGTTAGTGACGATCCCACATTACTTACATGTACATGGACAACAATTTGACGGGTGCAGAGCAAGGTTGATCCGGTTTGGGCCCGGACAGTCCCGTTTTCCTCCATGCTGTCCGGGCGACTATTAAAAGTCGCTCTGAATGCCAATTGTCCTATTGTCTCACAAAGGGCGGCAAATGTCCTATTTTCATAGGTAGTAGGTTGCTATTCTACGAAATCAGCGGTGATTTCTGAAGGGCTTACCTTCCTCATTTATTTCGCAATTGACGATAGAAAGCCATCCAAGAGTCCTTAATCATTTGTAGTCTTGTCCCTTTTTCATGTCATTGTAGTCTTGTCGCAATTGACGATAGAAAGCCATCCAAGAGTCCTTAATCATTTGTAGTCTTGTCCCTTTTTCCGTTGAAGGAACACTCTATCACTTCTCAGGTAAAAAAAATACCTCTTAATTGAGGTAATTAATCATGAAATATCGAAGATATCCTTAAATTAGAAATTCTAGACGTAGATATGTAATAACGAGATTCCCTGTTACCATGTAGGTATTTACTGAATCGAATGTTTCCAGCCTACATAGTATATTAATTAGGTACAGTAATGGTATTTCTTAAAACTTCAGAAAATAACCTCCTCTAATTTGTATTTCATGAAACCAATAACAAAAAATTATTAGGTATTTAGAGCTGTTTAATGCGTAGTAAGTACGTAGATTCCAAAAATCGAATTATGAGAATATATAGCATTTCCAAGCCAAATGAAACCTTTTCCAAGTGAAATGAAACCTTTTGCAAGTCAAATGAAACCTTTTCCAAGTAAAATGAAACCTTTTGCTAGTCAAATGAAACCTTTTCCAAACCAAATGAAACCTTTTCCAAACCAAATGAAACTTTTTCCAAATCAAATGAAACTTTTTCCAAACCAAATGAAACCTATTGAGAAAAAAGTCCAGTCTTAGACATTTCAGTCGCTACATAAGAGTAGTTCAATCTGAATTTGGACAATGTTTCATGCAAATATTACCAATTTTTTTCAACAAGCGAACGGCATTATTTCGATTTTTGTTTTCAACTTTGAAATTTTTGAAAACTTGATACATATTCTTATAGGAAATTTTACGCTGATTCCGAATATACCACATGTTAGTGTGCTGAAAAAATTATTTCGCACAACAAATCGCAAAAAACAGGCTATTTTGAAATTTTTGACTACATTTTTGAAAATTTCAACCCGAATATGTAATCCGATCATGCTGGCCAACGAACTTGAACTTTCGTTTTGTGTCCTTAACATTTTAAAATTTGTTTGAAGTTTCTAGAAAAATTTTACGGACAGTTATCGTCTGGAATGACGCATACATACGTACATAAAAAAATGCGTTAAACTTCAGAATATGATTCAGAATAGCCTGAATTCGCTAATGAGTGAACTGAGGTACCTAGATAGGTAGGTACCCTGCAAGTTGCAGGTAGATGCAATTGTACCTATCAGAAAGACGTTGACAAAATGAAAATTCGATGAATTTCAGGCATAGGATTACCGAAGTGGATCTCACCTTAGTAGAATAGGAAACAAGTAAGTTTGAGAAATTTCTGACTGTTGAATGTGAGTGGGTACCTATCTAGGTACCTCAGTTCACTCATTTTCTCAATAGGTTTCATTTGGTTTGGAAAAAGTTTCATTTGATTTGGAAAAGGTTTCATTTGGTTTGGAAAAGGTTTCATTTGACATGGAAAAGGTTTCATTTGGTTTGGAAAAGGTTTCATTTGACTTGGAAAAGGTTTCATTTGACTTGGAAAAGGTTTCATTTGGCTTGGAAATGCTATATAATTGTATACCTTATATACATAACCCGTTCGTCCACATTAATTTTTGCTTTGATTCGATTTTTGGAATCTACTTACCTTTTAATGTAAACCAACGAATTGTGAGGGGAGGGGAGTTGAGGGGGGGGGGGGGGGCATCTGGTACCTTGTTCATTGACCCATAAATTGCACACCTCATTTCAGTTTTTTCTGTAGTCCTAATTGATTACAATTTTTCGAAATTCGTATCTATACATACGTCTTATTATATTATACTTTCTCGAAGAGGTTTAATTATTTTGGGAAAAGGTTTAACTCATTTGGCAGAAGGGTTAATTCATTTGGTAAAAGTTTTAATTAAATCGGCAAATGCTATAGTAGTCACCATTTCCTAGTGTTGATTCCATTAGCTGCAACATCCGCAGGTTGACCTGGAAGCTAAAACGCCCCAGATATGGCCTCGGGGATGGCAATTTGTGACAATCTACCGATTGTCGTGATCAAAATTTTCGGACTTCTATAGTATATTTTAATCTTTCGATGTAATTTTGGAACTCAGGTGAAATAAGTAGAACAAGATTTCACACACTGGGATAATTTATAACGCTATTCTTTATGTCGCTCCAAAATAAAGGTGATTAGGGGGATTTTTCTATCGAGCCTGTCGGTTGATTAGTTTCTTATATTCTCTTATTTTAAAGATGAAATACCGCAGAGGAGAGAGAGGTATGTGGGATAGCAATTGATTAGGTATTAGTATAAACAATGGGAGTTTATATAGTATTATTGGTATTAACGCAAATGGAAGAGAGAGGTAGACTCATCGTTCTGAAGGTTGAACAACGATTAAGAGCAAGCGGACCCGTGCATGTTGGGGGTACCAACGGCCACGCCGTTCCATTGAACGGATCATCGTAACAGTTTTTGATAGCTGTTACAAGTATTAAGAAACAGGAAGGGGTAACTATCAACATCCACCACATGTACCCGAGGCAGTCGGGCGAAAAGTCCCAACCTGCAATGGTTGTTTACTTACTTACTTATCACACGTAAATAATCTATAGTATCACCTGTAGGCGGAGTAGGTCATAACATATATGAATTGATGAGTGCAATGTAGTAACAAGTATTTATTATTCAATATATGTATGAACCTACGATTAAATTGAACAAGGCTCGTAATCATAGGTTGTTAACAAATTTCATCTCAACGTCCTGAATTCTGGAGTTCCAAGTTGAACGCATTTCGCACAGCATCCGCAGTAGCCACCTTCGCCCCGCTCTATCACAATGCCTTCGCAGCCAATCACTGAAACGCAGTTCAACACAGACAAGTCGCATTCCTTAGGGGTGCAAGTGCAGAAAGAAATGCATTTTGAGCAGCAATTGTAGGGCCCTTGTGATCGTGGGATTATCCGGCCATTGCATGGCTCTGATTGTGGGCAGAATTTTTCTAGCGACGAACAGATTCCTGAAAGAGAAGTATCTTGGTGGTTCCCACATTCCATTGCGTTGCCATTCATTACGCTGTTCGTTGCAAAAATCAACAGCAGCACCAAAAAAGTCGAATCTAAAAACAACGATATATATAGATTAACACTACACGATAGTTCAGATATCAATGTACATTGTAAAATACGTATGTATAGTTTTTAAGGAAGGGGCGTTGTCAGCTCAGGAGTGCCTCGTTCTTCAGAGACATGTCCGCGAGCATACAAAGTCGTCTCTATACCCTCAGCACATAGTAATATGTATGCTTGTGAATCGTTTCTCCTACAAGTAATGAACTAATATGTACTTTACAGATATTTACTAGTTCAATATTATGCCAGATTTCTCTGATATTGGTTTCGACAAGGCTTATTAGCGAATTTTTGAAGAAAATTAAGCTATTGCTCTCGCCTCAAAATTTGTAGAATGTGAATTTTTGAAAAAATTTTATGCAGAAATCCGTTTCAGGCTATCCTGAATCATATTCTGAAGTTTAACGCATTTTTTTAATGTATGTATGTGTCATTCCAGACGATAACTGTCCAAAGAATTGTGCTAGAAACTTCAAAAAAATTTTAAAATGTTAAGGACACAAACGAAAGTTCAAGTTCGTTGGCCAGCATGATCGGATTACATTCGGGTTGAAATTTTCAAAAATGTAGTCAAAAATTTCAAAATAGCCTGTTTTTGCGATTTGTTGTGCGAAATAATGTTTCCAGCATACTAACATGTGGTATATTCGGAATCAGCGTAAAATTTCCTATAAGAATAGGTATCAAATTTTTAAAAATTTCATAAGTGAAAAATCAGTCAAAAATCGAAATAATGCCGTTCGCTGGTTGTAAAAATCGGCAATATTTGCATGAAACATTGTCCAAATTCAGATTGAACTCTGTGAAATATTCCGTCCTCCGATTCTCTCGGTCGCTCTCTTTAAGGTTTTATTTGTCTATCAAAATCATAAACTAAAATTTCTCTACACGATCAATAGCGACTGAAATTTCGAAGATTTCTTCAAAAATTCGCTCATGGGGTCATGCTGCATTACTGGACTTTTTTCATGTGATAAGAGTTATTTGGGAATAAAATTTTTATACTGATTGTCACAAGAATTTAGTTGGATATCGTGTTCCTTCAATTTTATGTTAAATCAATTAAATCGTTGGTTTGCGTAAAGACCAAATATAGTATACAACTATCCGATTACCAGGGCGTTGCCTCGGTTGAGGTGCATAAATAACTCGGTGTAAAGTATCAAAATCAGATCCGGACCGATCAGGAAAGAGCCTTGGTTAGGATTTGTTGAAATTTCCGACTTGTTCAGTTTTGTTGTGTTGTTGTTATTTATGAAATTTATTTAGTAAGCTATGATGACAATTTTTACATACTACCATTATCATCAATCTCATTATTCTTCATTAAATCTATACAAGTACCTACCTACTTTAGGGCTCAAGAATGTTCATCCACTTCTACCTACTGTCTTCTCGTCATGCGCACACCACACAACCGATGACCACAACCTTACCTGGCGTGACGAACTCTGTGAAGGGGATGAGAAAGTAGACACATCAGCTGTTCAGCGTTCTTCCCCCCCCCCCCCCCCCCCCCCCTCCTCATCCGACTACCTCTTCCTTTTCATGCGATTTTCCCTTTCTCCGTTTTCTCAACGAGACCTTCTCGAACGATCAAGTTTGTCCCCCACCGCGGCAACTACTTGGAACCGTTCCCTACAAGAAGAACTATGAGTTCTTCAATTCCGTACAACCTGTTTAGTGGACATGTAGGTCAGAATGATTTGTATAGTTTGGTGGTCTGGATGCTCTCAAGCTCGCATCTCAAAATTACATAACATCAAGTAGTCAATCCCTTAGTAAAAATGCAGATTAGTTGGATATGTAGATCAGAATGAAGTGTATAGTTTCGTGGTCTCATAACACAATCACATAACAGTTTAGAAACGTAAATGTGACTTTTCATTTGTGACTCATGAGCTGCTCCGCGTTGAACGGTATTGAAGAACTCACAGTTCTTCTTGTAGGGAACGGTTCCAAGTAGTTGCCGGGGTGGGGGACAAACTTGATCGTTCGAGAAGGTCTCGTGTTTTCTCACATTAATATGATAATATACATCTTTACCTATTTTTCCATTTAAACGTTCTGAGTTTCACCTACTTACTGTGCTCCGGCAAATTAACCGTTCTTGGAGACAGTTTTTTCCCCGTCAGCACGAAACTTCAGTGCGTATTTTCCTGACAGAAAACTGAAGTATCAGGCAGATTGCCACACCGGCCGGGTTACTACACGCCCAGAGAACAAAGGATTCAAGTACCGACCTACCTGGTGATCTTCGTCGACGTCGCTGCGGCAACACGTGGTCGTCAGGGGGTTCGTTGAATTTAATAATAAATATTATCTGGCCAGTAGGTTACTCATTATATGCATATTATATTCGCACCTTTCTATTCGCAATTTTATACTTGGCAGTATCATTTGTTTAATCGCAGTACTGATTTCTTAACCTTTTCCATAATCATATTCAGTAGGTGCAACAATATTACCTAATGGTCCTTCGAGAAGAAAGAAACCTCTATCAATAATTACCTATCAGTATCTACCTACCTCTCTGTCAATTTAACAACTTTTTTTCAAACAAGCCCATAATTTCAATAGTCTCTTATTGTCCCAAAGGGTCATTCTATCAAATTTCAACTTCCTGGAGCAAACAAGAGAGAATTTAGCTCGCTCAGCTTATCGAAATCGTCACAACCATACCGAACTGTGTGTTGGCAACCACAATAGAATTTTGTGAGCCAAACAAATCGCTTTTCCGTCCATCACCTACCAATACTACAACCCATGCTTAGGAAAGAAATTAGCCTCAGGGCTCACTCTACTGATCAAGTTGGGTCCGTACCCTGTTATGATTACCCAACAGTCCTGAAGAGGCTTCGTTTAAAATTTCAGCATCTTAAGATGAATAGGAAAGAAATTAGTCTCACGGCTCTCTCTGCTGATCAGGCTCATGACATAAGGGCCAATTCACACAGGACGGGCGTGTGGCGAAGACGTGGCACTGACCAGGCACGGACGTGGCGGTGACGTGACCCATGCAATGCACACAGAAGGGGCGGGACAGTGGCGAGAAAGGACGTCAGTAATCAAAAGGTTTCGTTTCATCACGCAGTGACGAAGATGATCAAGATGTGCTGGATTTGGTATACTTGGCTGATCTGTACCAAAAAAAAAAAAAAAAAAAAAAAAAAAAAAAATAGAGGTGATATTGGGTTCATTCATTGTGGTTGTGAAGGGGAAATCCAGTGGAACATTTGATGTTATGCGTGAGCTAAATATGTACCCAGAACGGTTTTTTCATGCTCAATTTTCTGCCAAGCCTGGTCTTGGGTGTTCTTGTTGCAATAATACGATTGCACGATTGAAATTCAATGTTGAATTCAACATCATCCCGCATTTTTACTGAACTGACGAGTGGCACGGAACTGGCGCGACCCTTCTCGAACGGCACTAGAGACGGCAAACGGACGTGGCAGGGGCGAAAGGGCGGCTGCCTGCGCCACGTCCCTTTTGTTTACATTAAGCCATTTGTTTACATGGAAAGACGCGGAAGTGACAAAGGTCGGCGCCATGTCTTGGCCACGAGCCCGTTCTGTGTTGAATTTTTTAATTGCGGTTACTTCCCAGTACTTAAAGAACATCTGCACGGAGTTTGGTCGAAATCCATCAAACAGTGTGGATTTGTATAAACAACATACATACACACAATTTTTTCACATTTATATATATATAAATCACTTGGTAAGAAAAGAAAACAGAAAATTACAACACAAAACTACTTTTAATATTTCGGCTTCTGCCTTTTTCAAAACTACGAGAGAAAATGATTAATTTGGGCTATTTGCAACGTTGGCAAGGATTGTTGTAACTTTGGATATCGCTTCAACGTCTAATATTCAGTCCTGGAGGATCGTAGGCACCTAACACGTTGCTATGGGCTTTTTCCGACTGGTGAAGTATTCTCTTGTTGTCGTTGGGCCTCATTTTTTTCAAGAGTTTAATGCCAAAACAATCATCAAAAGATGAATTATGCGTAATGGCATGTCGGCTTACAGGGAGATCATCGTCTGACCGAACCACGGATGCTCGATGGTTGTTCACCCTCAAGTTGAGTGGAGTTTCTGCTTTCCCCACGTAAAAGGCAGGACACTCTTTACAAACCAACTCATACATATATATATATGTATATATGTATGTATATATATATATATATATATATATATATATATATAAGTGATGATAGGTTAAAGGATAAATCGCTTTTTAAAAAAGTTGCGATTTATTTATACAGGAAAATTACAGGTGGAGGCTAGGAACACACGGTTACGTGACTGGGTTCAGAGGAAGACTGACGAGTCGCGCTCGGTGTCTCCTATTTATAGTTTCTGGTTCGGCTGATGTGGGTGAAGCCTACATCAGCAGGTTTTATTTCAAGAGAGGCGGTTTATTATTACGTAACGCGTCCCCCCTAGGATGAAATTTTAGGCTGAAAAGGATCTGACTCTATAATTTTGATTGAATTTTAAATTTTCTGAATTGAGCAACCCCACATCAAGTTTACCTAATCCGTGTGTTTTACAATATGATAAGTAAAAATGTAAAAAGTAATTGAATTAAATTGATTTACTTAATATGAACATGGATTAATTATAAGAATACAATTGATAGTACAATACAATACTACAATACTACAATACAATATTACAATACAATACTACAATACTACAATAGTAGTACAATACAACGATCAGGATAACAGTACAATACAATGATTGGAATAACAATCATAATTTTTTAAATCGACGTTGTACGGCAATTTAGGTATTTAGCTATTAGAGTTTCTGTTGAGGATTTGGTAGTACTTTACTGCGTTTAGGCATATTATTGATCCTACGATGATATACAGGAGTACTGTCCAAATACTGGGGATTGAGTAAGGTTTTAAGCTCCAGTGAGTTATTGGGCGGACGTCTTGTAGGTTGATGTTTTTAAGCTCTAGGTTTTTAAATTGAATTTCCTTAGTCGGTCGTTGTATGTCCGTAAGCGTTATGTGGGCGTCTACAATTAATTGTGGTCGGCCGGCTGTTTCACTATGGGGGGCGAAAAGCGTCTGGTTCTGGTAAGACAAGTGGTGCTTACCCGGTGAGGCTAGGTAAATACCGTGGAGGGTTTTGGTCTCTACTGTGTTGTCTTGGGCTATGCTAATAACATCTCCTTTAGGAAAAAATAGGAGGTAATTGTTTATATCTAGCATGAGCTTGATATGGTTGTTATCGGTAATAAGTTTTACATACTGACATTTAGTGGTGGAACCAGTGAGGAGGAATTCTGTTTCACATTCGGGGTGAAATGGTGAAATTAGAAAGTTTGGGCATAATCGTATATGTCCAGGTGGACATGGTTGGGACAACGGATAGGTTCTAGTACTTGATTTTAAGTGATATTTAAGAGTGGGTACTATGGTCATATATTCGGAATCAATGAAAGTGGGTATTGATTCTATGCTGTACATCTCATAGTCGTTTGGGTCTACTATGGGTATATCCAGAAAATAGATTATTTCTTCAATGCCTACGTAGCATCGAACTCTGATGTGTGTTTGGATTTCGAACAAATTTTTTCCTTGGAAATCTAAAAATTTATTGCCGTAATATGTGCTTAGTTTTTGAAGTTCGTCAAAAAGTAAGTGTGGTTTAATTATGCTAGGGTGAATTGAACCTGTTCTGCAAGCTGTTAAGGAATTTTCTATATCTTGAATTATATCGGCAATCATATTGAGTACTATTTGATGGTGTTCTAACGTCGCTCTGGTTATCGCTAATGTCGAGTAATTTGGATTTTGATGTTGTAATGAAATCAGTTCCCTTTTTAATTCAACGTTGTTTTGGGCAATGGCTTCAACTATTTTATCAAAATTTTCTTGGACCGCGGTGTTAATTGAAAATTGAGCTTCTAGTTGGGAATGGAAGTCCTTTTGGTTTCGTTGAATTTGTTCCAGGATGGAGTTATACTTTTGTTCGTCTTGTGCATCTAAGTTACCTGTTATGAATTTAACCAATGATCCTAATCCGTTGATTAGTCCACGTTTGTTTCTTTTGGGCGTCCACGGGATGTGAATGTCACTCAGTTTTTGTTCAATTAGTTCGAGGGTTGAGTTTATTGTGTGCATTAGGAGTTGGGTTTGACTGTGATCTAGTGTGGATTGTGTCGATTTTTGCAAGGTTTTTATGTAAGTCTCTTTCATCGATTGTGTTCTAGAAATGAGTTCGGTTAGGTCATAATGGTGTGTGAGTGTGTGGTATCCTTCCACTATTTTTGTCGGTCCCAGACGGCTGGCTAGTAATCCCGGGTTGAGGGTTATGTTTTTGATGGTCTGGTCTGTCGAGTCTGTCTGTCCGAGGAGAAAGACGAGTAATCCATGGACGAGGAAAAAGGTTTTCCTGTAACATTTAGAGTAAGTCCGTTTTTAGGATTTCGTAACAGATCTGTTCTCTTAATGTTTGGGCGTCTAGAGTTTTAGGGAGTTGTTCGTTAATCGTAAGGAGTTTTGCGAACTGGCATAGGAAAACGCCACAATCGTTTCCGTTGTTCTGTTGGGGTGTGTTAGGTGGAGTCGAAAGTTTCCAGTTTTGTGTGTCTAGTGGTGTTCCCCTCTTGTCTAGGTGTTCACTTTCTAAGTAGCGGATTATGTCTTGTAAAATTTCGGTTCCGTCCTTGTTCAAAGAGTCGTAGTAGTTTATTTGTTTTGTTTTTGTTTTAATTTCGATTAATCTCCAGTGGGAGGATTTGAAAATGGGGATCAGGATTATGTCTTTGCTAAATATGTCCGACTTTTTGGTGTATTTTCGAACTCGTTCGTAACCGCCAAATTTGTAGGATACGTATAGGAAGCTGTTGAAAGAGTAGGATTTTGGTAGGTTGTCGTTGCGTCGGCTTCGTTCGTCTATCAGTTCCATGTAAATGTTAATTACTACGTCATTCAGCCAGTTATTGTCTTTTAGGGTTATCAAGTCTTCGCGTGTCACCTTTAGTCCGAATTTACTTGCAAGGATTTCAGTTTTGTCTAGTTTAGGGTCCCATGCGTTTGCTACTGAGTCCGTAAATTTTTTGGAGCGTCGTACGTTTGAGATGTGGATTTTCTCTTGGGTATTGTGATGACGGGGAATTATTAATGCAGTTTTAAGTTCTGGATTTATTGCTTTGACGTGTTCCTGATTGAATTTCGGTCTGGTTTTGGATTGTTTTTGGACCGTTTTTACGTAAATTTCCGGTGGAATTGCGGGAATTTCTTCGCGGCCTTCATTCTTCTTTTCTATGTATTTCTCTTTTGCAGAATGAAGTTTTTCACCTACTTGGGCGTATAGAGCTTTCATTTTTCCTTGTGGGAAGAAAGATAGCTGTTAGCCACGATTTGATCTATGTTCAAGTCTAGTAAGGTGTCCGGTTTTACGTGTCCGTATAACAGTTCGAAAGGGGTTAACTTGGATATCGAGTGAATTGAGTTATTGTAAGCCAGTACGGCGTATTTGACTTTGGTGTTCATAGTCGATTTTTTATGCTCATTTCTTTCATTCAATATCCTAATGTGTTCTATTAGAGTGGAATGGAAACGTTCGATCAGACCATTGGAGTCTGGGTGTTGGGAAGATGTGAAGTGTATGTTTATGTTGTGTAGTAACAGAAATTCTCTGATTATGGAGTTTGGAAATTCTGGGCCGTTGTCTGCTACGATGGTTTTGGGGATTCCATAATTGGTAAAGTGAGTTAGTAGTGCGTCCACAATGTCTAAGGCGTTCGATGATTTTAAGTTATAAGCTTGTGCATGTCGGGAGAAGGAGTCTATAACGGTTAGGAATTTTGAGCCTTCTAGGGTCATTTTGTCGATATGTATGGTTTCTAAAGGTCGTGAAGCGGTTGGTGTAACATTATATTTGACTTTGATCGGGTTCCGATCGTATTTACATCTTACACAGATGGTGCAGTTGTTGATAAATCTTTGAATGGTTTCCTTCATGTTGGGCCAATAATGAGTTCGCTTCAGGTGGTTGTAGGTTTCTTCAATGCCACGATGGTTGGTTAGGCCTTCGTGATATTTTTTGATTATTTCTGACCTTTTGTTTTCGTCGGTTATGTCCTCTAATTTTTTGGTGTATTTTGTCATTGTTATTTCCGAAAAGGCAAAATTTTTCGTCATGATATTCGTAAACTGTTCATAAATTTCTTCTGTAAAATAAAGTCCGTATTTAATTTTGGGTAGGATGTACTCTTTTACGAATTTTATGGTATCTGATTCTAAGTTATTTTTATTTAAGTAAACGGTGATTCTATTCTTATTTTCAAATATTTTTTCGACTTTGACAGGGTCTTTCATCGGGAGTTTCGTTAAGTTGATTACGACTTGGTGGTTACAATTATTGACTGGTTCGTCTCTAATTGGAATAGCTACGATTGCATGACCTATGGCGTTAGAGTGAATCGTGCTGCTAGGGTTGGATTGGGAATCATTGCATTCGTCGTCAGAGTCAAAATTTACGATTATGGAAGCGGGAGTGTCTACGTCCTTGTCTGTCATTCGGAGGAGGGATTTTGGAGTTAAGGCTTCGAAAAATACGTCGACTGCTTTGTCGGCTTCAATGGGCTCGTTTTCGTTGTTGTTCAGTAGTTCAACACGAGAAAGGGCGTCAACGTTGGAATTCAACGTTCCTTTCTTGTAAACAATGTCGAAGTCGTAAGCTGACAATTTTGTGCGCCATTTGAATAGTTTAGAGCCGGGTTCTTTTATAGAATATAACCATTGCAAGGGTCTGTGGTCGGTGTGAATTTTAAATTTTCTACCGTAGAGGTACGGTCGAAAGTATTGTACGCCCCAAACGACTGCAAGGAGTTCTCTCTCTATTGTGGAGAGGCGTTTCTCGGAATCGCAGAGAGTCCTTGACGCGTAAGCTATCGGCTTATCGTGTCCGTCAACCGTCTGGCTCAGCACTGCTCCAACCGCAATGCCGCTTGCGTCCGTTGTTAAGTGAAATAATTTTGAGAAGTCTGGGTATTGCAGGATGGGTTCGTTAGTCAGTAAATTTTTGCAGGTTTCGAATGATTCCGCGTATTCGGGGTCTTTCGTATCAATTTTGCTTCCTTTCTTTAAGCATTTTGTCATGGGTTTGGTAATTTTCGCGAAATCTTTAATGAATTTTCTGTAATACCCTAGTAGTCCTAAAAATGATTTGATTTCTTTCGTGGTGGTTGGAATGGGATAATTTTGAATGGCTTTGATCTTGTCGGGGTTCGGTTTTACGCCGTTTGGGGTGTTTATGTGACCTAAGTATGCAATTTCTTTGCGTAGGAATTCGGTCTTGTCAAGTTGTACCTTGAGGTTTGCTTTGCGCAATCTCTTGAATACTTCCTCAAGACGGGTGATGTGTTCCTGCAAAGAAGTACTGTACACGATGATATCGTCGAGGTAAACACAACAGTACTCATTCGTGATACCACGTAAAACACTATCCATCAGTCGTTGGAATGTGCTTGGCGAGTTTTTGAGGCCAAATGGTAAACGATTGAATTCAAGATGGTAAGTAGGTGTACTGAAGGCTGTTTTTGCAATACTTTCGGGACTCATTTGAATTTGGTGAAATCCGGATTTAAGATCAATCACACTGAAATACTGGCATCTGCCTAATTTATCTAACAATTCCGAAATCTGAGGTAGCGGGTATCGGTCTTCGATTGTTTTTTCGTTGAGTTTTCGATAATCGATCACGATTCGAAATTTAGGTTTGCCACTAGCGTCAGCTTTTTTGGGGACGATCCAGATAGGGGCGTTCCAGGGGCTTTCGCTATGTTGGACAATTCCTTGCTCTAGCATGTCTTCGATTTGCTTGTCTACTTCCTGTCTATAGATTTCTGGGAATCGATAGTTACGGGCGTGAACGGGTATTTCATCTGTGGTTCGAATTACATGTTTAATATTGTGGGTGAAAGATAAGGGTTCATTATCCTGATGGAAAACATCGGAATATTTGTTAACTAAATCTGTGATCATTACCTTTTCTTCTTCATTCATGTGATTTAGGCGTAATTTAGATATGTCAAAGGTGAATTTAGAATTTTCATCGAAAATGTTGTTCAGCGATTCTACAGGGATTTCATCTAAAGTTTCTACTTCTATGGGGGAAATTTGGGAGAATTTGCCGGAAGTTGGTTTTGGATTTAAAATTCGCACGTTGGTTTCATAGTCTTCGACGTGAACCAAGCACTCGGGGATTTCCATCTCTCCTATTTTTAAGTAGGGGAGGACAGCATCTCCTTGTTCGAGGTTTTTGACTCTAATCTTGATTTGCTGGATGGATCTAGCATCTATCATGTGGGTTTCCGCATGTTCAGTGCCTAGATATTTCAGCGGGATATTTAGGTACGGGGTGAGCAAGTAGTCCTCGACTAAATCGATTTTTGCTCCTATGGCTTTTAGGTTGTCTATCCCTATCAAGAGGTCGAATTTGTCGTGGAATTTAAATATGTTGAATTTTAAATTTAGATTTTTCTGTCTGAAAGCGTCTCCGCAGGGCACTAGAGTAGTATGGCTGCCTCGCGAAGAACCGTGGGCGGTTCTGACGAAAAATGGTTCTAATTTGCGTTTATTTGGGAAGAAATATTCTGCGATTTCAGGGTTCACATAACTGGTTGTGCTTCCGGTGTCTATTAGAATTTTCAAGTTGAATTTTGGTAGGTCTATGTACGGGAGTTCACTAATCGTCTTCTTGTTCAGATTCATTAGGTCGTATTGGGGAATTCTGGGTCGCTTTCCTCTAAAAAATGGGGGCTATCGAATTCGTTTTCTTCTACTGGCTGGTATACGTCTGTCTCGTAAGTTGTGTCTTCGCAAACTTCGGAGTCGTCAGGTTGTAAATCGGATACTTCAACGTTGTTGAAATTTGGATTTGACGTGCGCCATGACATGGGTGTCGGTTTTCCTGATGGGTTAGGGACGTTTTGTCTCGTGGGCGGTGCATTTGGTTTTTGGTTTGAAGGCTGAGGGCTCGAGTTTGGTTTTGAGGAATTTGCCTGAGGGGCTGATTTTTGGTTCTGGTTATTTGTATTCCGATTGGAATAATTTTGGCTTGAATAACCGTGATTTGGTCTGAAATTTGACGGGTTATTAGGTTTTTGTGAGGTGTTTGGCGATGGTCGTGAAAAATTTTGATGTGGCTTGTTCTGATTATATGACCTGGTTTGCGATGAATTTTGAGAACTTTGAGGGGTCTTAGTTTTGTTGTTGCAAAGCATCTGATAGTCGTTCGTTAGCCATGACAGCGCCGTGTTCAAATCGGCGGGCTGTCTCGTTCTCAAGATGCTGCCAAGGGGTTCTTTTAATTGTAGTAAGAAACAGCGAAGTGCTACTTTCTTATAATTCATGATCAAAATTTCGTGATTTGGGACATCGTGAGTTTGGAGGTAAGCAATTAGGAGATTTAGGGTTTTAGTTATTTTATCATGGAATTTGAAGGGTGATTCCCCTTCATTCTGTTTTGACGTGACTAACTCAATTAATAGGGTAACGTCGTCTCTACGATCCGTGTAGGTCTCAATTAGGGCCTGCCTGATTTGTTCGTAGGTTGTGAGATTTGCCGAAAAAATCTGTTCCGAGGCGGGGGATACAATTTTAGCTTTAATTGCGTTGATGATCATTACATTTTGAAAGTCTAGAGGGTCATTGTTGTTGAAAAATTTATTGTGGATTTGTTGGGTAATTTCCAAGAAATGATTTAGTGTTTCAGGGGAACCTTTAAAGGTCGGAATCAGGTCCAAATGTTCCTTTTTCAAAGTGGGTAAGTCATTGTTAGTGGGTCTCTGTTCCCTAGGCGAAATCACCTGGTTTACAAGTAAATTCTGTATTAGGGCGGTCAGTTGGCCTATCTGTTCCGTCTGGTGGTTAATAATTCCTACATAGTCAGTCGGTTGAATTTGAACGTTTTGGGTTCCTGAAGTTCCGTCCATTTCGGGTATCGTTTGAAAATTTCTAGGAAAGAGTGTTAGATCAAGCCAGGGGAAGCTGGCGTGAGGGAATTTTTTGTTGTGTTTTGGAATTTTGATTTATCTTTTCAGACGAAAATTTCGTCTTATAAATCGACTCGAGTGGGTTTCAGTTATTGATTAGTTTGTAGCTGTAATACAAAAATTATAATATACAAATAATATTCATTAATTAATCATGCAAATGAGACAATGAAAAATTAAAATTAGATGTCTTATTTGTAAACTGAAGGTCACGGTCGTAAGAGATCCGAGAGCGTCTTCTTCCAGCCGGGAATTCTTGGTAGAGATTACGGAGGATTTTTAAAGGGCTTGATAAGGCAAGCGGGTGTACGTGCAGATAGCAAGAGCGGTCTGCGTGCGGGTCAGGTGACGAGGTGACAACTTGATATGCCTTCAAGTTGACGATAAAATGTTTTAGTCTTCGCGACTTATTGTTTGAGATACGTTCGTTCTCGAACGATTTGAAAATTAAGGTTGATTCGAAATGTTTCGAATGGGGTTTTGTGACGGTGAAATTTGGGAGAGTGAATGTGCTTTTCACTAGTTGGGAAAAAGAAATATGCTTTTTCTTCTTCCAAATTCGGGGAAAATGTTAATATGTTAATTGATTTGGGTTTACTCACGCTGGAGCCGTCATCTGCCAACGTGAGGAGTCTTCTCTGTTGAAATTTGTCCGCCGGGTCCTGTTGATGCCTTCTGCGTGCCTGTTTGGTACCTTCTTCGTGGGTAGTAGGGTCTGGTGGAGTCCGGGTCCTTTTGATATTCCCTCAAAAAGGTCCTGGTTTCTTCACGTCCTCATAGACTGCGCCAGTGATGATAGGTTAAAGGATAAATCGCTTTTTAAAAAAGTTGCGATTTATTTATACAGGAAAATTACAGGTGGAGGCTAGGAACACACGGTTACGTGACTGGGTTCAGAGGAAGACTGACGAGTCGCGCTCGGTGTCTCCTATTTATAGTTTCTGGTTCGGCTGATGTGGGTGAAGCCTACATCAGCAGGTTTTATTTCAAGAGAGGCGGTTTATTATTACGTAACGTATATATATATATATATATATATATATATATATATATATATATATATATATATATATATATAGATGAATTATATAGATGAATAGTCAGTAAGTGACGACAATTGAATTGGATTGAATAGTAATGAAATTCATAAAGAACCACGTTAAATTGTCTCCAACTAACAACTTGAGAGGAATTGAGCAGAATTTGGAGTAATGTTCACGTAACCATGATTGAATTTCATGTTTGCGTATGGAACCATAAACATAAATCCCATGGCGATTAGATCCACATGAGATCATTTATAGGATTTAACCCAAATCAATTTCCTTCTAAAAGTAATTTGTATTGATTCTGTGCGCGATGAAACTGAATTTTCTTTATTTATTTTCAATCCTTGGATTGGTTTTTAAGCACTTGGAGCCAGAAAAACTGGAAAAAAATATAGAATTGAAGCTTGAGAATGTATTTACGTACCTTCATGTACTACATGTATACCTACTCCTTATTTTTTCTAGACGTATTTTGTGTTGAGCTTATTTTAATGTACCCTTTTGGTTACAGGTAAGTGTCGAGGCTTTGAACTACTTCCCACAGATCTGACAAATATCAGTTCCAGTACGTAAGTCGATTGTTTCTCCGTAATACAGCAATGCAATCCATTTTACTTAGGTAGTCTTGTATAAGACAATCATAAATTACGTAGCAGTGTTATCCAGAGGAACTTTATTTACCAAATCTAATGGTTGGTGTAATAGGTAGTTGTGCAAATAGATTCTTAGCTGTCAAATACATGTGTTTTTGCTATCACCAACTGGTTAAAACCCGACAACAAATTATGTAACGAAAAAAGATATGTGTAGGGGCGAATGAAGTGAGATTCACCCTTGAGTAACGGTACTGAGCTGGTTCACCACGAAACCCACAATAAAATAATATGAAGGACCACCGGACAGAAATATCCGGAAACTTTCAAGAATTATGCTACACCTTACCTTGTAATTCGGCGATCTCCAACTCGCAGGTGGTAGCGAAAAGTGAAGAAAGAGGATTTGGTATTGGGACAAAACAAGGAAGGCAGCTGAGGGTGAAAGGAAGGAGGAGCCCAACCTAAATTCGCTTCACAATTATAGAAAATCCATGCTCATAACTCAGCTTGTTGGTCACGCACTTTGCAGTAGTTAACATAACATGGTTGGATAAATCGAGGGCTTTCGAACGAATGGTCAACGAATTTTGTGGGATGAAAAACGATGAAGTACCATTTCCCTAGCAACGACTCGGTTGTGAGCGGAAATCATCAAAATATTTTCGTGAGCAATTTTCGACATTCAATTTCCGTGACGTTTTTTTAGTTTATGTGTCATATCAAAGACATAAACGCTTGCATACGAGTCTGTAACACATTGGGACATTTTATGTCTTTAGTTGCAGACTTGTATGCAAGCTGTAAGAGCCACTCAGCTGATCCGGACCCTGGGCATCGTCAAGTAAATGTCCTAAAGAGGCTGTATACGAAATTACAGCTTCCTAAAGTGTAAAGCATAGAAATTAGCTTTAAAAGCCACTCATCTGATCCGGACCCTGGGCATCGTCAAGTAAATGTCCTAAAGAGGCTACATACGAAATTACAGCTTCCTATAGTGTAAAGTATAGAAATTACCTATTAAAATGATTTAACCACCGCTTCACAAATCAAACCGTTCTCGCAATATTCGGATCATCTGCTATGAATCACATAATCGAAACACCAGCTCAATGAAATCATCAGAAATTAACAAGCGGTTGCAATCATGTTCACAATATCAATTATTGAGAATGATCACCTGTGTGTAAACAATTATTCATATAACCATGCTCATAACTCAGCTTGTTGGCCACGCACTTCACAGTAGTTACCATAATATGGTTGGATAAATCGAGAGCTTTCGAACGAATGGTCAACGAATTTTGTGGGATGAAAAACGCCGAAGTACCATTTCCCTAGCAACGACTCGGTTGGGAGGGAATCATCAAAGTATTTGGTAACAAATTTGGTAACGGTGTTCGAGTTATGTGCCAGAGCAAAGACATAAAACGTCAAAAACCCGAAATGGTCGCGGAAATATGGCACGTGAAGAATTGCAATGGCCGGGCGTGGAAGGCTGGGCTTCTTGAGCATCAACAAAGAACGAGAGGCTTCAAGTGGACCCGACTAACCGCGCCACTCACCCCAACCAAGTGGACTTGGACACAAATAGATAGATGATACAATGTCGAAGTTCAGAAGACAAACAGCCCTGGTGTCACGCTAAACGAATCATCCAATTCAAAGTGCTGGCCTCAACAACATGCGATTCCGATGAACTTTGTAGCAAACCTTCGCTTATAATTAACAACAGTTAATCAACACAGCTAACAGAGACACACAGACAAATAGTTCGCTATGCGCAGGAATACTAGACTCCAATTTATTTCTAACACAGTGTAATTATGTATTATTTTTTCCGTTCATAATTATAATATAGTACTTCTAGATACTGTAGGTACTTCATTTGTCGTACATATGCACGAATTCTCTCCCCAAATTTGTAATGGTGTTGAGGCTAGTTCGTTTCGTAATAGGAATTAACGACAAAATGGCATTGTTATAAATTGATGGCGAGTTACGAAACATTAGCGTAAAACACATAGTAGCGGTTGATTTTGAAATGCTTCGAAAGGGATTTCGATTTTGGAAATTTCTTTTCTTAAAATTTCTAAGACGTGATGCAAACTATCATTTTAAAACTGTTAAAACGTGGTTTACCAACTAGATATTCATACTGCCCAAGTTAAAAAGTTCAACCGATTCTCCGCATATAATGACTAAACATGAACGTTCATAATCCTCTTCGTATGTGTACTATATTTATGTTCCATGAAAATTTGTAGTATAAAATTGGGTGCTACTCACTCATGTTTGCGGTGTAAGAAATGAAATGCGAAATTTAGTCTCGTGAAGAGGTAACAGAATTGTTTCAGTTGTGTGGTTAGAAGACTTACCAACTGGATTGTTGCGATCAGAAATATAGATGAGAAGCGGAATGGAGTGGAGGAAGTATCTCCTCCTCCTTCCCTTTGCATATTTCACGTTCATTTCTCCACTAATGTTGGTTAAACTTTCGCTAACAATTTCGTGTGTTATCTCTTTCAGCTTAACTCAAACAATAATCGACTGAAGTTGGCTCGTAGGTCCTAAATGTATACTAATGACGTGAATTGCTTAACAGCCAATTTGTCTCGCGTAGAGGAAGCAAAATGACTATTCAACTTTAACATAAGCACGCCCTCATGTCTGTGTTATATTTCTCTTAGCAAATTCAAAAAATTATGCTACTGCCATGGCTCTAAAAACATTAAAAATTAAATATTCCTGAAAATTTATTGTGAAATGATTCCTGAATTTACGTATAATAAACAAACACTGACACTCACAAATTTAACACAACAATATACTTTTTTCTAGACGGTATGCAGTGTGCCAACAATCAAGGCGTCAAAAAAACTCGTTCTAAATAATATTCTGAAATTCAAATAGGATTTTGGATTTTCAGTTTTTTTTTCAGTTTTTAACTTTTTAACCTTAATTTTTGCGGTTCTAAGTTCGGCAAATACTAATTTGATTTAAGTATTTTTTTCATTTTACATTTTTCCATAAATTCTTTATTGTTCTAGTTCATCTTAGATACAATTCTTTTGACAAGGGATACAATTTTCGAAAATTTGGTTTTAAATTTTTCTTAGAGCCATTGCAATAACTTCATTTTTCTACAAACATTTGCAAAAAAAGCTGAAAATCCCAAATCTCTTTTTATACAGCAGATTATATTTTATTTGTTATTTTTATTATGTATAATTATTATTTTTATTAACGTTTAAGCCGCATCTCACCCAGAAGGGTCATTAGCGGCATTGAACAAGGTGTCCAAAGGGACACTGGAAGTGGCACGATTCTAAGGGGAGCCATTTTGCCATCCTTGGCTAAAAAGGAGCGCCATCATGGACTCCACTGGCAACTCGGAGGGGGGAGGGGAAGGGGTACAGTGATGAGCACTGTTTAGCCCTCAAATTGGGTTTTAAAAAACCCAAAAATAAAATAATACAACCGAGATTGGATGCAAGATAGGGAAATAAAATCGCAACCATCCTAGAATAAGGGTACAACTCAAAAATTGTCATTTTCGGCAAATCGCATTCAAAGTTTTCCTTCCACACCATTGGCAACCCGTTCTTTGGAACACGATGAACATAATTTATCTTTGCGAAACTTGTTTTCTTCATTATTACTCTAACGCCACATGGTGAATAAATAGTTTTTTTGCCAGTGGGAAGGGAGTAGGGGGAACGGTTTTGTTGATTTTTTAAGAATTTTTGAGTTATTCCAACTCAAACACTTGAATCTCACCACTCAGGATCCAAAATGTTCAGAAAAGAAAGACACAAGTTAAAATTGTCCACACAAAAAGGAAACAACTCAAAACGAGACACAGACTGCGTGAACTCAACTGAGTTGTGTCTTTCTTCCTAGGACGTGAATTGGTTACTCCCTCCATAGAAGAAAGACACACGCACTCTCTAGCGGAATTAGAGTGCCCTACACATATCTCCACCTTCTACAGACAAACTAGACCGTTTCTACTTCTCAGAACCACAACTAACTCAAAAATCGCGATTTTTGAGTTGTACCCTTATTCTAGGACGGGTGCTAACTATATAAATCCTATTATATACAATCATCAAAGTGAAACAAAACTACGACTAGATGTATATACCCGTAAATACATCACAGATCAGATACCACAGTTCGTAGTAGAGCTCAGCGGCTCTCAGGTACAACAACAGGGATCGGACCTTGTCTGGTCCGGATAAAACGTCAACCCACTGAGGGGGCTGTTGCTGGACTCGGAGGTCCACAAGGGCTGGGCAGTCCTCCAGAAAGTGGCGGATGGACAGATCACCCCCACAACTTCCACATACAACATCTCCAGGTTCTGCACTAAGCAGGTGTTTGTGAGTAGGACGGGTATGGCCAGTGGCTACCCGGATGGCCACTATTCGATCCCTCCTTGGAAGTAGGGTCACGAAAGGGCCCACCGAGCTCAAGTCCTGAAGGACACCACGCAGACCAGTGACCTCACTCTGCCATTGCTCATACCAGATGGAATTGGCTTTAATGTTGCATGTAGGATATTTGATCCACAATGTGCATAGGCAACATATCAACAGAGTTATCGCCAATGACTCTCCTCACTAGGGAATCTGCACGCTCATAGCCATGAATATTCACATGGCTCGGTACCCACATAAAAGTTAAGGTTGAGCCCAATGTCGAGGCTTGGTGTAATAATTATTTAAAATTTGTTTTTTGCCATAAAATTAATAGTTAACAATTTTTTCGCACCCAAAAAGCTCATTTTTCTAAACAATTTGTTCAACATTATACAATACGATAATTTATGAAATTTCGCTCATGCGACCATTCTACACGACTGGAACTTGTTCAAGCTTGTAATAACTGATCGTGATTATTGGCGTTACTTCTGATACGTCGAGTGGCCCGAGCTTAGTAGTTATTCTTTAAAAACGACAACATCTCAAACTTGATAAACAGGGCGACTCTTTGGGGCATAAATATTCATTGTATACTTTATCCCGTTGGGCCCCATTTTCCGACCTCAGCACCCCTCTCTTCTCCTTCCATTCAACCAAAGTTCAGCCTCACTCCCTAATATTTTATGAACAACTCTTCAAAATTACTTTCTACGTGGAGAGTTTCCTACGTCCAAAAGAACATTTTGGGTTCCTTCGCAAACTCACTATAATAGGATCTGGCTTTGCCATTATCACCAACGTTCAGTTATGTTAATACGGATATTTCTAGAGGAAGAACTCTTTTTGGAAATGATGATTTCTTCTCTATCAGATCAGGTCGGGAAAAAAATCAGCGTGATGACAGGCTAGGAAAATTTGATAAATGTGAAATTGTAATCAACATTTGTCATTAACATTTTCTCAAAAATTAATCGTGGAGTAAATACCTATATATGTTCATGGTATCTATTTGCATTACCATAGGGTGGTGAGGCCTGTATTTGACACATTTTGACTTTGACAAGCAATTAAGTTATGTTTTTTCGTTTGTTCAAACTTGAATCTTACATTAATTGCTGCATCAGGATGTCCTCAAACTGCTCGGTATTGTAAAAATCACTAATTCAAGCCGCAAAACATCATAAATTCGTTTTTTCGAAATAAATTTTTTGACCCATTATTTGACAGCCAAATTTTTGGTCGTACCTGAGATTGACACCCTGTGATTAACACAGCAGTTCTTCTGCAATAAATGATTCCGTATATCAAAAAAACATTTATTTGAACATTTTACAAATGAATTGAGCATTTGAACTTGGTTTTATTAATCTAAATATGAAATTAATATGAGTATTCATAAAGAAAAAGTTTAAAATACCTACCACCGGATGTTTCATCAAAAAATGGGTACAATGTTTTCTCGATACCATAGGCACAATACGTTTCTAATGGTAAACTAGCAGCTTGTGAGTTGCTATGTATTTATATAAACATAAAACTGGTGAACGATTTCTGTGCCATTAAAATTGCGGAAGTTTCATTTCCCTACCAACGGCTCGGTTGTACGTGAAAATCATAAGAAAATTTACAAGCGGTTGCAATCATGTTGACAATATCAATTATTGAGAATGATCATCTGTGTGTAAACAATTGATTCAAATAACCATGCTCATAACTCAGGTTGATGGCCACGCACTTCACAGTAGTTAACATAATATGGTTGGATAAATCAGGAGCTTTCCAACGAATGGTGAACGATTTCTGTGCGATTAAAATTGCGGAAGTTCCATTTCCCTACCAACGGCTCGGTTGTACGTGAAAATCATAAGAAAATTTACAAGCGGTTGCAATCATGTTGACAATATCAATTATTGAGAATGGTCATCTGTGTGTAAACAATTATTCAAATAGCCTTGCTCATAACTCAGCTTGTTGGCCACGCAGGCTATTTTGACATTATTTTTTGACTACATTTTTGAAAATTTCAACCTATGTAATCCGATCATGCTGGCCAACGAACTCGAACTTTCGTTTTGTGTCCTTAACATTTTAAAATTTGTTTGAAGTTTCTAGCACAATTCTACGGACAGTTATCGTCTGGAATGACACATACATACATACATAGATACATACATACATAAAAAAATACGTTAAACTTCAGAATATGATTCAGAATAGGCTGAAACGGATTTCTGCATACAATTTTTCCAAAAATTAACATTCTACAAATTTTGAGGCGAGAGCAATTGCTTAATTTTCTTCAAAAATACGCTAAAAGACATCTTGCTGTTTTTCTCAGTGATGGGTACATTTGACTCACTCCAGAACGTCAATTTGATCAATGGGGAGGAATCCTGATTCAAAATTACGGCCTATAAACATGAGATCTATGATTGAAACGTTGTTTCAATGAAAAACTTCTTACTGGGTTTGAAAATGTACCTTTACATATCTTTCCGTGGATACACTAAAACAGGTTCGAATATAATCAGTACTTACGCATTGCTGGTGGTCGATCGGACGGCTGTAAATATATCGGACACTGAGGATGTTGGAATGCCTCCAAACCGGTCGAACGACTAAGCTCCTCGTTCCGACGAAGGCAATCAACTGCAGTTGAGAATAAAATAATATTTTCCTTGTCCCCACTCTCGTGAACCGCAAGCTTTTCGCTGTTCCCACATCTGGTTCTGTTCAAGGACTCAGGTCAAAGATGACACCACGAGTAATTACCTCCCCTCTAACCCTAACTCCTGCTAACCTCCAAACTGTAACAAATATTATAACGATCATTCCAACGGTATTATTTATCATTCCGAAGGCTCGACGCTAACGAACAGTTCAGAAACTACTTATTACGTAACCTACGTTACCTCATAGTAGGAAACTTTACGTTATAGGAGAGTTTTCGCATTTCTCGTATTGGTATTTCTCGTAAACACGAAAACAAGCTGTGAGAGACCACGATGAATGCTAACCTTTTCGCATTGATTTCTCGTATCGTTTTCGTAAGCCCGAGAGAAAGAGAATTCTTATAGAGACGTTAACGTGATTCTTGTAGTGTATCTCTGATCAAAACTCAATTGTTCCAGTAGACAATTCCCAAAATTTATCATGAAGTAAGAAAAAACGACCTCTTGCCACGTACCTCTACGTCATACAAGAAAGATTCAACCTTGAAGAACACGAATCTTTAAAACGTGAAAAATGAACCTTGAAAACGGCAATGGATTGATTTCTCGTATCGTTTCCGTAAGCCCGAGAGAAAGATAATTCTTATAGAGACGTTAACGTGATTCTTGTAGTGTATCACTGCTCAAAACTCAATTGTCACAGTAGACTATTCCCAAAATATAACATGAAGTAAGAAACAACGACCTCTTACCACTTACCTCTACGTCATACAAAAACCCTGATATTCAGAAAAACACTTTTATTTTTACAGCGTTTGTTAGGAGGATGATTGCGAGCGTGCCCTTATAGAAATGTACAGGGTGCGGCAATGAAGACGGACGGTTTTAAAAAAATCATAAAATAGTTAATTTATACTCAAAACCGAATTTATTGATGCAATCAGGTTTGCAAGGAAATAGCATTTGAGACAGTCAAGTGTGAAAAATCACATCAGGCATGTGGTGGCCGAAATTTTGATGCAGTGTTGGAGGTGTTCTTGGGCGTACTCTCCAACATAGCTCTCTCAACTTGGGCGACTTCCACGCGAATTGCGTCCTTCAATTCGTCCAAAGTTCGGGGCTTTTTCTCGTATACTGTAGCCTTGAAGTGTCCCCATAAGATAAAATTGCATATGGATAAATCTGGGGACCGAGGTGGCCAATGGACATCGCCAAACCTGGAAATAAGGCGACCAGGGAAGAGAGGGTGAATAACGTCCATTGATGCTCTGGCTGTGTGGGCGGTCGCCCCATCCTGCTGGAACCACACACGTCGAGTTGGAACACGTCGCCGTCGTAATTCAGGGAAAAAGAAGTTGGTGATCATTTCAACGTAGGGCTATGTTGGAGAGAGTCTACGCGAACTTCCAAGAACGCCTCTAGCACTGCATCAACGATTTTGGCCACCACATGCCTGATATGATTTTTCACACTTGACTGTCTCAAATGCTATTTCCTTGCGAACCTGATTGCATCAGTAAATTAGTTTTTGAATAAAAATTAACTATTTTATGATTTTTTTAAAACCGTCCGTCCTCACTGCCGCACCCTGTATAAACGCTTGCATACGAGTCTGCAACACATTGGGACATTTTATGTCTTTAGTTGCAGCCTCGTATGCAAGCTCTAAGAGCCACTCAGCTGATCCGGACCCTGGGCATCGTCAAGTAAATGTCCTAAAGAGGCTACATACGAAATTACAGCTTCCTAGAGTGTAAAGCATAGAAATTAGCTCTAAGAGCCACTCAGCTGATCTGGACCCTGGGAATCGTCAAGTAAATGTCCCAAAGAGGCTACTTACGAAATTACAGCTTCCTAGAGTGTAGAACATAGAAATTAGCTTTAAGAGCCTCTCATCTGATCCGGACCCTGGGCATCGTCAAGTAAATGTCCTAAAGAGGCTACATACGAAATTACAGCTTCCTAGATTGTAATGTAAAGCATAGAAATTGGCCTTAAGATCCACTCATCTGATCCGGACCCTGGGCATCGTCACGTAAATGTGCTGAAGAGACTACATACGAAAGTACAGCTTCCTAGAGTGTAAAGCATGGAAATAAGCTTTAAGAGCCACTCAGCTGATCCGGACCCTGGGCATCGTCAAGTAAATGTCCTAACGAGGCTACTTACGAAATTACAGCTTCCTAGAGTGTAAAGTATATAAATTATCTATTAAAATGAATTAACCACCGCTTCAAAAATCGAACCGTTCTCGCAATATTCGGATCACCTGCTACGATTCAAATCATCGTAACACCAGCTCAATGAAATCATCAGAAATTGACAAGCGGTTGCAATCATGTTCACAATATCAATTATTGAGAATGATGACCTGTGTTCAAACAATTACCTATTCAAATAACCAAGCTCATAACTCAGCTTGTTGGCCACCAACTTCGCAGTAGTTAAAATAATATGGTTGGATAAATCGAGAGCTTTCGAACGAATGGTCAACGAATTTTGTGGGATGAAAAACGACGGAGTACCATTTCCCTAGCAACGACTCGGTTGTAAGCGGAAATCATCAAAATATTTTCGTGAGCAATTTTCCGTGACGTTTTTTTAGTTTATGTGCCATAGCAAAGACATAAAATGTCAAAAAAGGATACCTATTCAGTTGACTTTTGTATTGTCATATATACCTCCAACATATAGAATGCTGCTTCAACCTGTACTTCCACTCATATAATTTATTATCAGATATTATGTCGAGAAATTTCGTTAAATCTTACATACGTTAGTATGTATCTTAGAGCTTTCGAACGAATGGTCAATGAATTTTTGTTTATTATTTTCAATAATAAGCCTAGGTATGTGATCGTGTAGCAAAAAATGTCTATAACCCCCCCTCAAACTTTGTCACTTTACGTTTCAAGGTGCGTAGAATCCAAATTTGAAATGTCCGTCCGCAGTCCGCCGTTCACCGTCCATAAATGGCCTAAGAATTGACTTAAAAAACCCGTTCTTTCGCACATAGACTCCATTTGGGGTCTAGTTGGTCCTAACGTTTTTAACCATCCCGATCGCTTTACTCGCATAGATGCTATGGGCCAAAAACGGGCGAAAAAGTGTCTTTTTCGAGACTTTAAGTGTTAGACTGACGAACGCGCGCACGCCTTGTGGGCTGGAGAGGGTGGGCGGGAAAGAGAGTGAGAGGGAGGGCGAGTCGGAGGGAGTGAGATGGAAGGGAGGGCGAGGGAGTGTGGGGGTGGCGGATGGAAGAGAGGGTGAGGAGGGAGGTGAGAGGGAAGGGCGGGGTGGGAAGGCGAGAGAAAGAGTGTGATGAAATTAATTCAAATTAGAAGAGATTGTTTATGAGTATGAAAATACTCATAATTCTATTCTACGCTTTTTGATATAAAGCTTCGCTTCCTTCGGGTGTCCCTGGACAGCCCCATTTATTTTATTTTTTCCTCAACTTTACTATAAAGCGTAAAATTATGGGGTCCTGGAACTGTAATGCAGTGAACGAGTGAACCAAATATCGGAAGCCCCGAGTTTCGATACATAGTAAATATACTATAATTGAGGCTAAATAATTACGGTCTGTTGTCTACGTAGAAGGTCTGTATGATACAGAAATAATAAACGTTTGTGTAATAATTTGCAGAGTTTGTGGGATGAAAAACGACGAAGTACCATTTCCATAGCAACAACTCGGTTGTAAGCGTAAATCATCAGAATATTTTCGTGAGCAATTTTCCGTGACGTTGTTTTAGTTTATGTGCCAAAGCAAAGACATAAAATGTCTGAGGTAAACATCTGGCGCATTGTTCATTGACCCATAGATTGCACACCTCGTTTCAAGTTTTTCTGTAGTCCTGATATAGGTACCATTAAATGAAATGATAAGTTGATTTCATTACTACTTTTTACCTTTATTGAACTGTACCTTCTTCCTATTTCTTGTTGGAGTATGGAGGATGAAGGGATTCTGGCCAGTCGTCTCCATCATCCGCCTGCCTTCACTTATAATCCAAATAAGTTCTAGCCGAGATTCTCGTCGCATCACTCGTCAAGTGATAAATTAATATTCACCTTAGAATGTTCTTAAATTTTCTTTCGGGAGATGTACCTACTCCGCGACATTACAAACAATCTCTACTCGCCGCCAAAGTGTTTTCCCGAAGTGAAATGACGAAGAACGTCCTGTTCTAGAGGTTATGTTCATAGCAACAGAATAAATTAAATAAGATAAATATAACTAGCGAAATAGAAGAAAGAAAACATTATAATAATGATGGAAAAATGAATGGAATTAGAAAATAGTTGTCACAAAATAATACGAAAACTCGAAGTAGCTGTCGCACATTCACAAAAAGTAGTGCAGCCAACCCTCAAATGCGAAATTTGCTTCAACGAGTAATTCACTTTTCTGCCGCATAGAGCGCGCCCTCAGAATTATAACTTGTATTTTACATTGCCTCTCTTCTTTACCTATTGCCATACACACTGCATATCTACATATACGTACTATATATATATACGTAATTTAAATAATACTGTCAAAAAGTAGGTATAAATGCTGGACGTCATCACATTCCGAGGGAGTAGCAGCAATGAGGTACGGAAAAATATATTTTTTGTATTCAGATCTGGTGATGGAATGGGGGTGGGCCAGAGAGGCCGGAACTGTCCGTATGCCAAGTTGTGGTATAAATGGCGAGAAGTGGATTGTAGGCGGCTTGATGGCCAAAGCGTAAAGCAGACAAAGCACAAAGCGGACAAAGCACAAAGCGTACTAAAATGTAGGTTTTTCGGTGTTTTCCCAAGTTGGTTTTGCAAATATCAATAGATGGACATCATTACGAGGCTCAGCTCGAAAAAATACTCCAAAATCATGTATCATATGCGGCAATTTAGCGTCTTCAAAAACTCTGATATCGCACTTTTAAAGTGGAATGGCGCCCATTTGCGCGCACCTGAAAATTGAATGGTGGGTCATTTTTACTAGAAATTTTACGCAGAATTCAAATCTGCAATAAAAACGCTGCAAATTATTTCACAAAGGTTTATTATTTTTTCAATTGAGTTTGATCGTAGTTTTAGTTGGCTTGCGTACGTCATAAGGCCCGTCCAGACTCCTCGGCGTGTCCTATTTTGAGTTGCCACAACCTATACTTCTATAATTATATACGCATGTTTATATTTCTCGATTTGAGCTCCTATCTATTCAAATAGTTATTGCCTTAATAATATCATAATCTAAGTACGTACGAAAAGTTGAGAGGATTTGTTATTAAATATGCGTAGGCAAAGCATTGGTATGAACACACAAATATGACCTAGAAAAAAACATATATTCATGCCTTGAAAAAACGCTGTACCCACTTCATGGTGCCACGGTATATTGTACGGGTATAACACGTAAAAGTAATAAATATCCATTCTCCTACACCCCTCTGCTACGCCCCTGGTCACTCCAGCCACCACAAGGTGCCGCGGCGCCTCCTCTCACTCCACCCCCCGCTCACCACCCTCACCACCCACCGTGACCCCCTGCCAAGCGTGCCAGGCGTGCATCTAACACGGCTAACACTCAAAGTCTCGAAAAAGACACTTTTTCTTCCGTTTTTGGCCCATAGCATCAATGCGAGTAAAGCGATCGGGATGGTTATACGTTAGGACCAATTAGACCCCAAATGGAGTCTATGTGCGAAAGAACGGGTTTTTTAAGAAAATTCTTAGGCCTTTTACGGCGGACGGCGGACGGACATTTCAAATTTGGATTCTACGCACCTTGAAACGTAAAGTGACAAAGTTTGAGGGGGGGGGGGGGGGGTTATAAAAATGTTTTGCTACACGATCACATAGGCTTATTATTGGAAATAATAAACCAAAATGGGGGTTCTCATCTAAAATAATGGCGTTGATGTCAGTTGCGCACGTTTGCGCAGATGCGCGATTTTGTCATTTTTAAATTCTAAGCAACAAATTATAAAGAAAAGCGTTGGTCCAATTTTTTCGGTCCACAATTAGAGAAAATAAGGGGGGGGGGAGTGTAGTTACTGGGACACCCTGTACATATGTATGAATGTATGTGAAATGAAGTTGGAACAACAACCATAAATTAAAGTAGGTAGTTAAAGAAGTGGGTCATAGGGTAGATAAACGTTGCAGTTTTTCTCGATGAAATGGGTTTTCCTATCGAAGAGACAGTCAGGTTTATTTGAGTTTGATATAGGCGATGTAAACGTTCCCGAAAACAACGAACTAAATTGATTCTCAACGTCCGTATCAGTTTTGTAAATTATGATTCTCTTCAAACTTGTCCATCTGTCTCGTCCGGTTGAGCGAAAAATGGAATTCTCAAATCATTGGAATTCCATCATCCGTTCTCTCGTCCGTTCGCCCACCTGATGAAATGCGGTGCATGGAAATCGCTCTCGGCTCTCTCACGTGCTGTACACGAATATTGTTTCAACCTAAAGTGCAGAGCCCTCGTCCTTGGTTAGGCCGAGGCCGTGAACTCGTTGGGAGGTCGGCCCGCAGATGGGTCTCTCTGAAGCTTTCGGACCCGAACCCTCCCCATAAAGAAACCTTCGATTTCCAATAGCAGGCAGGAAGGAGGTAGGTTTCGTAAATTCATACGAACACCGCAGATTAGACTGCGTTGAAACTTTCTGCATAAACCAACCTTTGTGGGTCTGACAGTGAATACTCCGAAAAATTATTCAAGAATTAGACACAAACTCGATATATCTTTCTTTGTAATCTCACAATTCAACTAACATGATAGAGAGTTTTTAGCAACTTCAACTTAACGTCACCCGTAACCGTAGTCTTGAGGGAGCAAATGAAGATGCTAACTCAAATGGAACCGGGAGAAAGGTTGTCTTAATTTTGATGTCACGTTAACGGTGGTTAGGCAACGCGATATTTTCCCGCCAGCTGTCTTGTTGTCCACTGGCTGACTAATCAATTTCTTCATTTCGATATGAATCGCCGATTTTCAATCCTGAATTCGAATTCCATGTTAGTTTCAGTACAAATACGGGCTAATTTCTCATTTTTAGTTTTCAATTTGTAAACAGGACATGAATTTAACGCAAAGATAGCAAGCCTCAAGTGTGGAATACCGCGGTTTAGTTGCACTTATAGTTCATTAGTCGTTACGTCCAATGGTTGACTAATCAATTTCTTCATTTCGATATGAAACACCGATTTTCAATCCTGAATTCGAATTTCATATTAGTTTTAGTACAAATGTCTCATTTTTAGTTTTCAATTTGTAAACAGGACATGGATTTAACGCAAAGATAGCAAGCCTCAAGTGTGAAACACCGCGGTATAGTTGCACTTATAGTTCATTAGTCGTTACGTCCAATGGTTGACTAATCAATTTCTTCATTTCGATATGAAACGCAGATTTTCAATCCTGAATTCGAATTTCATGTTAGTTTTAGTACAAATCTCTCATTTTTAGTTTTCAATTTGTAAACATTACATGGATTTAACGCATAGATAGCAAGCCTCAAGTGTGAAACACCACGGTTTAGTTGCACTTATAGTTCATTAGTCGTTACGTCCAATGGTTGACTAATCAATTTCTTCATTTCGATAAGAGACGCCGATTTTCAATCCTGAATTCGAATTTCATGTTAGTTTTAGTGCAAATTTCTCATTTTTAGTTTTCAATTTGTAAAAAGGACATGGATTTAACGCAAAGATAGCAAGCCTCAAGTGTGAAACACGTCGGTTTAGTTGCACTTATAGTTCATTAGTCGTTACGTCCAATGGTTGACTAATCAATTTCTTCATTTCGATATGAAACGCAGATTTTCAATCCTGAATTCGAATTTCATGTTAGTTTTAGTACAAATCTCTCATTTTTAGTTTTCAATTTGTAAACAGGACATGAATTTAACGCAAAGATAGCAAGCCTCAAGTGTGGAATACCGCGGTTTAGTTGCACTTATTTCATTAGTCATTATTCGTTACGAACTTCATGTTTTTGGGTTTTCCGTTGGGTATGAACAACTAGTATGAAAGAGTATTTATCTCTATGACAATGAACAAGGATTTTACCTGACACAATCGTGAGTGGAGGCAGTACTTCACTCTATGTTCACGAGGAAATAGCTGAGAGATCGGGCAAACTAAGAACAATACTGAAAAGTTGTGTCTTAAAACTCAGTTTTCTCATTTAAAATACCTATGTGAAATAATAATATAAACAAGGCTCTAATTGACCAAATAGATCCCGTGCGCAAAAAAAAAACGGATTTTTTTCGATCGAGTTGAAGGCTAGTAAAGCTAGACAGCGGCGGTGGGTGATGGCACATTCGGTTTCGCGACTTGAAACGTAAAATAACCAAGTTTGAGGGGTGTTCAAAAACCTACCCGCTACATCAACATAATTAGTTGGTAATGAGGCATTTGAAAAGAAAGACTACTTCATCAGTATTCGAGTGATTCTGAGGTGCCCAGAAATGTTACATTTACAGGAAGACATCGTTAGGCTGGTGTTGTGTGCTTTTAGGTCCCCAAACGGGTGACGTTAAATGAGCCATTCTATTGTACGACGTTGCTAACGTCCCCTGAAGGTCACGTACTCTTGAATACGTTAGGGTGACGTTAAGGGTACTGTTAGGTTCTAGTTTTCCTAACATTAAATTATTCCCTCTATAGGGTACTTATTTTTATTAGTCATAAAATTTTGGTTCTACTGTTTATTCATATATGGCCCCGAGACTTAGTGTCCCATCCAATACATAAACGACAATAGAACAAGAAGGGAGCTTGTATTGATAATTCGTGTAAAGCGAATTATATAGATTTTTATTTACTAAGTTCGTAAAATGGCCCCAGGTTGATACCCATCCAATTTTACGAGTTAGTAGGAGAATCGGGCGCTCAGAATTCTGTGCGTGAGTTTTTGATAACTTATAAAAATGGCCCCGGGTCGAGTGACCTATCCAATTTTTATAAGTTACTGGGAACTAACCAAATTTTGTATTTTATCACGTAATGGCCCCGGGTAGGTTTACCCATCCAATTACGTAGATAAAGATGTGTAGAGTGATTTTAGTTTGCTGTTGGACGTGATGAAATGGCCCCGAGCGTTAGCCCATCCAATTTCATCAGTTTGAAAGTTTTGAGTTTTTAAGTAAAACGAAAAGGTTGTTGAATTGAATACACGGAGGTATAAGGAAGTTTACCAAGAGCGATACCCAGGACGAGTGAGTCTTAGTGTTGTGGGCATAGCCCTTATAAAGCCCTCCTTCCCTGTCCCTCGCCCATCGGGGCAGGTAGGAAGGTAGTGGCACCATTAACTTGGGTTTTCCCCGTCCTTTGTATTTCTCTTCCTGGTTTCTTTATTCTCTTCACATTCTACTTGTTTACATATGGTGTTGACTTCTGGGAGGTCATAACAGGTACGTTAGTGGTCACCAAAGACTCTCTAATACAGTCAAATGAAGGGCCGATATCTTTGAAGAATTGATAAGTAGATACCCAATAAGAACAAGTCTTTCTAGTTCTACATACGCAATAACGCCTAAAATCAGATGGAATATTGTGGAAGCTGTTGAATGAATGAGCGGTGCCACACAAAAGTGCTGGTCTATATTCAAATGCTTCTCAATGCGCCAGTTGATCGTTTCCAAAAGCGACGGTGGATCGAACTAAATAATGGTGGAAACTCACTTGACAAATGATGAAGGAAAACCAAGTAGGTATGATGACCAATAGATCAGAATGATGCGTACATACAGTTTGGTGGTCTGAATGCTCTTAACCTCACAACTCAAATATATATACGTCTGCCAAGTTGGGTGTGGCACATAGATTCGTCGTTTACGTATCATGAATACGTACAGATCATTGAAAACTCCTAAACGATCTTGAAAAAATCCATAGCGGAAAAGAGTAAATCAAGAAGTTGCGTGAAACGCCATAATTGGTCAAATAAGAAAAAAAAAGATACTCAATGTAATTTACGTTTGTGCATTCGCAGTATATGAACTGATGTGTTGAGAACAATAGAACAGGTACGGGACCATCTACAACCTAACCCGCGCGCTCACTGACAATTTCATCAAAATCGGATGAAAACTGTGAAAATTAAGTTTGTAACTAGGATATAACATTGGCGCCCATAATTGTTAAACATAAACAAACAATGTCAACTTGCGACATATAAAACAAAAACAAAAATTCGACGTAACTAAAACCAACAAAATACAAAAATTAAAAGAAAACAGGGTCTTTTTTTCTAAATTTATTGTCAACTCTTTGTGTTATAAGTACACTTTGCGTTTTGCTAATATGGTATTTTCTACTTAATTACAGTAATGGAACATGTACGGAGGGTACTGTCCAGCGACAGGCCTCCTTAAAGCGACAGGTCTTTATTTTATTTTTTATTTATTTATTTTTTAAGTTGCGGAGAAAAGGCAAAGGAGCGCCATCCTCCATCCCGGGTCCCTTTAATTCATTATCCCTGATTCCGTAACTTCTCACATTTTTTCTGGCACCTCGGAGTCGTAAGGACACTGCTCTTATTACAGAGAACTGTATTTTTGTTCGAATCCAACTAGCTATCTGTGATTTAGGCTTGTTCCACTTTTTACACAAAACTACAATTAATCTTTTGGTGAAGAAAATTGCTCACGAAAATATTTGTTGATGATTTCCGCTTACAACCGAGTCGTTGCTAGGGAAATGGTACTTCGTCGTTTTTCATCCCACAAAATTCGCTGACCATTCGTTCGAAAGCTCTCGATTTATCCAACCATATTATGTTAACTACTACGAAGTGCGTGGCCAACAAGCTGAGTTATGAGCAAGGTTATTTGAATAATTGTGTACACTCAGGTGATCATTCTCAATGATTGATATTGTGAACATGATTGCCACCGCTTGTTAATTTCTGATGATTTCATTGAGCTGGGGTTTCGATGATTTGATTCATAGCAGGTGATCCAAATATTGCGAGAACGGTTTGATTTGTGAAGCGGTGGTTAAATCATTTTAATAGGTAATTTCTATGCTTTACACTCTAGGAAGCTGTAATTTCGTATGTAGCCTCTTTAGAACATTTACTTGACGATGCCCAGGGTCCAGATCAGATGAGTGGCTCTTAAAGCTAATTTCTATGTTTTACACTCTAGGAAGCTGTAATTTCGTATGTAGTCTCTTTAGCACATTTACGTGACGATGCCCAGGGTCCGGATCAGCTGAGTGGCTCTTAGAGCTTGCATACGAGTCTGCAACACATACTTGTCTTCAACTAAAGACATAAAATGTCCCAATGTGTTGCAGACTCGTATGCAAGCGTTGTAATTTTCTTTCTTTTCTATGCAACGTAATAAAACCAATCCGCGAGCCCTGAAGAATGACAAAAATGATTCAAGATTACTTGAATCCACGCTTATTTTGGTAAAAATTTGAATAATTCGGTGAGTTTGGGATGTATTTTAAAGTAGGTCAAGTATAATTAAGTAAATAATAATGATACGATGGGAAAGAATGATGAAGCGGAACGTGGATTGTAATGGACTGGCTGGCTGATAGCGTCGGAAGTGGCAGTCGTGACCCTAGAGGTTTATTGTGAGGAAGTCTGAGGAAAAACTGCCCAGAATGGCGTGGAGCACGTGAAACTCGTTATACCTTTTCACTGATAATTCATAAATTTTACACTCGTAAACTCAGCTGTTCATGAAATAGCTTCTGGTTTTCATATTTTGCATGTATGTACTTACTTATGAATTCGGGGTGTAATACATATTTCATATTTGATGGGAAGCGCTGATGGTAATGAGTTGGCGTCCTATATCGTCCTACTTACCATCCACACAACGATATTCCAATGGGGAATTCTCATGGACTGCAGTGAAGTTGGCATCATCCACACGCTAAAAAACATCTGCCAAGTTGCGTGTGGCACATAGCTTCCTCGTTTACCTATCGTCTTCCTCCAACTATCATCCCAATTTAAGCGAACTCGAACGACTTGGGTAAAACAACAACAGAACAACATAATAACACAACAACAGCAACACAACACAACAACAACACAAACACAACATAACGGAAACATAACAACAGAAACACAATGGAATTACAACAATCACAAAGAACAACACAACAACAACACTACACGACAACAACCAACACACACAACACAAACAACACAACAACACAAACATAACACAACGGAACACAACACACACACAACACAACATAACACTCTAACATAACACCAACACAAACATAACAACATAACATAATGGAAACATAACAAAACATAACATAACATTCCATAAAATAATGGAATTTACTTTTGCGCATGCGCAGAATGAAGTAATGATTTAGCAACAATGAAACTGATAGGGGACCATCTACAACAACGCGCACATTCTCTGACAATTTCATAGAAATCGGATGAGAACAGTGGAAATTAACCCTCTTAGGTCACACCTTTTTATTTGTGACACGGTAGACACTCTGGGGTCAAAATTGACCCCAAATGTGTTTTAATTTGTATACTTATTTTACTCAATAGATAGTCTCCCAATATCTAACTATTTGAAAAAATCAAAAATTAACCTGCCTACGCATAGAAACAAGAAATAGAATACATTAAGTTAGAATTGAATATTTTATTTGTGGTTTTTTGAAACCATTCTTAGTAAAATTTTCAAAAATCAAAATTTTGGGCATATGAATATTAAAAATTCAGTTCTGAAGATAGACAATAATCAAAAACAAATTATCAAAGCTGACTATCTGTCGAATAGTCAGAAAAAACTGTAAATTTGTAAGTTAAATAGTAAAGTTTTCACGATACCTTGAACTTACCCCATTTTTCACATCTCTTCCTTTTTTCTAACCTAAACTAATACACTGTTTTTATTCCACATTCAATTTTTTATCATCTCATTTTATTAATTTTTTATGACAAAATAATTGAAGGTAATTGCAGGATTATATTTGAGCAATAGGCACACATAAAAAATGAAATATGAATGTATTTTTAAAAGTTGTTTTTAAAAACACGACGGAATTATTAGGTAGGTAGTATTATTATTTGTTATAAGTAATTGCATTTTTCACACGTCGTTGTGGTATGACTGTGCACTTCACACACGAGACGGTTGCACTCTGTGCACGACCGACTCGTCTTTTTATAGTTAGATCTTGGGCGAATGTAGCATCGCCCACGTACAACTTGTTCAGCAGGTCTCGAGGAAGCTGGCTCTTCAGGGTCTCCAAGCATTCCTACAACAGGAGAGTTAGTTACAACCTTAGTCAGGAAAAACCCATTTGAGTACTTAAAATGCAAAACCCAACCCATTTTTTGAACCAAAATGAACCCTGACCTATGATAGCCCATCAACTAGACACATTTACCCAGTTGAGAATCTTCACCTGAGTCACCTAGTAGGAGTGGTTGAGAAAAAGAAATACCTACTGACTACCAGATTATAAAAACACTTATTTTCTATGAGAAAATTAAGTGAACTATGGTATTATCTGACTTACCTTGTGAGGAAATCCAAAATACACACTGGGGTCAATGGCTACCCCAACAGGTCAAAATTAGGAACGTAGAAGACACACTGGGGTCAAAAGTGTCCAACAAGAGATTCACAACCCTCTGGCTCGCGGTCACAACGAATACTTACTGCCAGATGTTATCACTTCCTCGCCTAGCCAATGCTACTAACCAAATTTACAAACTATCTCTTTTGACTAAAAAAAAATTGTAAAGCCCAAAAATCATACAAAATATATTCGGTGGGGTCAATTTTAACCCCAGAGTGACCTCGAAGGGTAAAGGTCGTTACAAGGATTTCACATAGGCGCATGCGCAGTAGCTAATAATGATACAATCATGTTCAAATTGATATGGGATGATCAAATTGTCATTCCCCAACTGTCATCCGAGTTTGAGCAAAAGCGGACGACTAGGGAGTGAAACAATAGAGCATAATGGAATTTAGGTTTGCGCATGCGCAGAATGAAGTATTGATTTCGCTACAATGAATCTGATAGGGGACGAAATACACCCTAGTCCGCACATTCCCTGAAAATTTCATCCATATCGGATGAAAACAGTGGAAATTAA